>JAPDVR010000013.1:8598651-9024018 GCA_026230005.1 Gila orcuttii | reverse complement strand
CTTCTACAGCCCCTACTTCATTGTCCCCAAGAAAAACCGGTGGGTTACGGCCAATCCTGGACTTGCGCGTGCTGAACCGCTCCCTTCACAGGCTGCCGTTCAAGATGCTCACCGCCAAACGCGTTTTCGAATGCATTCGGCCCCAGGATTGGTTTGCAGCGATCGACCTGAAGGACGCCTACTTTCATGTCTCCATTCTTCCTCGACACAGACAGTTCCTACGGTTTGCTTTCGAGGGGCAGGCATACCAGTACGCGGTTCTACCTTTCGGGCTAGCCCTGTCTCCTCGCATCTTGATGAAGGTCGTCGAGGCTGCCCTTGTTCCCCTTCGGGAACACGGGTTCGCATCCTGAGTTATATCGACAACTGGCTGATCCTAGCTCACTCTCGAGATCAGGTTTGCGAACACAGGGACCTAGTGCTCCGGCACCTTGCTCGTCTGGGCCTTCGGGTCAACTGGGAGAAGAGCAAACTTTGCCCCGTGCAGAGGATCTCTTTTCTCGGTATGGACATCGACTCGGTCGCCATGTCCGCGCAGCTTACGAGCGAGCGCGCGCAGTCACTGCTGACTTGCCTGAGACAGTTCGAGGGCAAGAGTGCGGTTCCACTGAAACTTTTTCAGAGGCTCCTGGGGCACATGGCATCTGCAGCCGCGGTCACGCCGCTCGGATTGCTTCATATGAGACCGCTTCAGCTTTGGCTTCGCGACCGAGTCCCGAGGTGGGCATGGCAACAAGGCACGCTCCGAGTACCAGTTACTCCGACCTGCCGTCAGTTCTTCACCCCGTGGTCGAACCACAGTTTTCTCAGGGCGGGTGTCCCCCTGGAGTTTCCCGGCATGTTGTTGTCTCAACAGATGCCTCCACCACGGGTTGGGGCGCCATTTGCAAAGGACATGCTTCTGCGGGCTCCTGGACAGGACCCCAGCGGCTATGGCATGTCAATTGCCCCGAGTTGTTTGCAGTACGTCTTGCTCTGCACCGCTTCCGGGCGTTGCTCAGGGGTCAACACGTACTAGTCCGTTCAGACAATACCGCCACTGTAGCGTACATCAACCATCAAGGTGGTCTACGCTCCCGCCGTATGTCACAACTCGTCCGCCACCTCCTCCTATGGAGTCAGAAGCATCTGAGGTCGCTTCGAGCCATTTTTATTCCCGGAGCTCTGAACTGAATAGTTTTTGGACATTGCTCTATGTGTTAGGGATAGAATACTGCCATCTGCAGGTTTGTGGAAAAACTCTAGGAATTATAGTTAAAGAAACAAAGTGCAATGACCACATGTCTCCAGTAGAGGTCCATAGGGACTTCAACTTCTCCTCAGAACTTTATGATGTATATACAGGTGCTGGTCACATAATTAGAATATCATCAAAAAGTTGATTTATTTCACTAATTCCATTCAAAAAGTGAAATTTGGATATTATATTCATTCATTACACACAGACTGATATATTTCAAATGTTTATTTCATTTAATTGTAATGGTTAAAACTGACAACTAATGAAAATCCCAAATTCAGTATCTCCGAAAATTAGAATATTACTTAAGACCAATACAAAAAAAAGATTTTTAGAAATGATGGCCAACTGAAAAGTATGAACATGAAAAGTATGAGCATGTACAGCACTCAATACTTAGTTGGGGCTCCTTTTAACTGTATTACTGCAGCAATGCGGCGTGGCATGGAGTCGATCAGTCTGTGGCACTGCTCAGGTGTTATGAGAGCCCAGGTTGCTCTGATAGTGGCCTTCAACTCTTCTGCATTGTTGGGTCTGGCGTATCGCATCTTCCTCTTCACAATACCCCATAGATTTTCTATAGAGTTAAGGTCAGGCGAGTTTGCTGGCCAATTAAGAACAGGGATACCATGGTCCTTAAACCAGGTACTGGTAGCTTTGGCACTGTGTGCAGGTGCCAAGTCCTGTTGGAAAATGAAATCTGCAAACCATATAGTTGGTCAGCAGCAGGAAGCATGAAGTGCTCTAAAACTTCCTGGTAGACGGCTACGTTGACCTTGGACCTCAGAAAACACAGTGGACCAACACCAGCAGATGACATGGCACCCCAAACCATCACTGACTGTGGAAACTTTACACTGGACTTCAAGCAACATGGATTCTGTGCCTCTCTTCTCTTCCTCCAGACTCTGGGACCTTGATTTCCAAAGGAAATGCAAAATTTACTTTTTATCAGAGAACATATCTTTAGACCACTCAGCAGCAGTCCAGTCCTTTTTGTCTTTAGCCCAGGCGAGACGCTTCTGACGCTGTGTCTTGTTCAAGAGTGGCTTGACACAAGGAATGCGACAGCTGAAACCCATGTCTTGCATACGTCTGTGCGTGGTGGTCCTTGAAGCACTGACTCAAGCTGCAGTCCACTGTTTGTGAATCTCCCCCACATTTTTGAATGGGTTTTGTTTTACAATCCTCTCCAGGGTGCGGTTATACCTATTGCTTGTACACTTTTTTCTACCACATCTTTTCCTTCCCTTCGCCTCTCTATTAATGTGCTTGGACACAGAGCTTTGTGAACAGCCAGCCTCTTTAGCAATGACCTTTTGTGTCTTGCCCTCCTTGTGCATGATGTCAATTGTCGTCTTTTGGACAGCTTCCAAGTCAGCAGTCTTCCCCAAGATTGTGTAGCCTACAGAACTAGACTGAGAGACCATTTAAAGGCCTTTGCAGGTGTTTTGAGTTAATTAGCTGATTAGAGTGTGGCACCAGGTGTCTTCAATATTGAACCTTTTCACAATATTCTAATATTCTGAGATACTGATTTTGGGGTTTTCATTAGTTGTCAGTTATAATCATCAAAATTAAAAGGAATGAACACTTGAAATATATCAGTCTGTGTGTAATGAATTTATATAATATCCACATTTAACTTTTTGAATGTAATTACTGAAATAAATCAACATTTTGATGATATTCTATTTATATGACCAGCATCTGTATATAAATATATAGTGAATATATATATTTAAACAGTTAGAATTTGTTGTTGTTGTCTGATATATTTGCAGAAACGTTACAAGTCACCACTAAAAGACATGACTGTAATCACATACTATTTATTTCAGAAAATTATTTATCACAAATTATTTATTTTTTAGAAAAAGAGATTAAAAAAATGAAATGTAGAAATTTTCAGATTTATGCCAGTTTTGTTGATTTTATTTGTCAATATCTATAAACATGCTCTGTTGCAGTCACACACGTGTGTGTTTGTGTGTGTGTATGAGATAGAAAGTTTGTTCCACTTTATGTTTATGCTCTAGGACCAGACATTTAAATGTAACATTTTTCAGATTTATGCCAGTTTTGTTGATTTTATTTGCCAATATCTATAAAAATGCTCTCTGTTGCAGTTACACACATGTGTGTGTGTGTGTGTGTGTGTGTGTGTGTGTGTGTGTGTGTGTGTGTGTGTGTGTGTGTGTGTGTGTGTGTGTGTGTGTGTGTGATTTTTTGACAAACAAAATGTTTTCAAAGTGGGTTCAATTTGACCCCAAGGACCTTAAACTGTAAACAATGTTTTACACACCTTTAGAACAACCAAATCAAGCCCATATTTTTGTGCATGTTAGGATATATTATTTAGGAAAAGTCACATAGTTTCATAGTTTCATTCTTAAAAATGAAGGAAAAGTCCAGTGGGGTCCACTGGACCCCAAGGAGTGATTCAAAAGATATTTGCTTTGATCTTTTTTTTTTTTTTTAAACTGAACTCACAGTTTCAAAGTGTTTGCACATTCTTGTAGTTTGGCATTATCAAATTACTCCACTCTTTGTACAGTGGCAGGACATGATCTGACTTGACTGATTTTCATTTGCATATACCGTATTGACACAAGGATTTAAATACCTAACATACCTGGTTGGCATGAGTGTTCATTTATCAAGAAATGTCTTATAGGCTACTCTTACTTTGTTACTATGGTCATAATTTATATATTTTATACTCATCATTATAAATGTATCAACAATATATTAATTACAATGAATCATTCGAAATTAGAATTAGTTAGTCCCAAATCATAGTATGATTCATAGGGTTTGAGTGATTAATAATTTGTTTCTAACCTGATAAAAATATATTTATTAAAAGTTATCCACATTATATTTAATCTGCAACAGCATTGTGAACATTTGTAAATATGTGTTTGTTCATACATTTTTAAATGCATCATTATGCAAATTGCAAACACATGAGTAGGGTGTTCTGCATGAAAGACCCACGACTGGCAGATCAACATGCTGAGATAGCTGTGTCCCAATTCAGAGGCTGCATCCTTCGAAGGGTTCGAAGGTCGGAACGAGCGTTGTTAATTGTGATGGCTAAGCCTGCTGAAGACTGTTCTTGTCGCCTAGCAACTGTGACATTTGAGTAAACCGAAACCCAATCCTTACGTTTATAAGTGTCATTCGGAAATTTCTCTAAAAAAAATCCTGTCGTCACTGGCATGCAATGAATTGTGGGGTAGGCAAGGCCACAAAAAAATCCATCTGTTGTATCCTTCATTTCACAGGAAACAAAGGATGCATTTGAAGGAGCCTTCAAATTGGGACAGCCTTTATCGTGCCGCTGTGATGCAATCCAATGGGAATGAAATTCACTAATTTAGTGTCAGTGAACTCTGGTGGAGAACTGGTGTTATGAGGGCTGTGAATATCAGTTCCCTTTCGTTGTCACTCCGAGTTACGTCGGATGACGACGAATGGGGTTTTGCTTAGAAAGCCTATCAACTTCGAGTATTACAAAACGAGCCAATGGCAAAGAAATGCCATGGGTCTGCGGAATTTGCATGACGTTACTCCGCCCCACCTCGTGGGTATAAAAGGAGGAAGTCCGGCAACATGCAGATATGTTTTCGCTTCGGAGCCAAGTTTATTCTTCTCTCCACAAGCCATCTCTGAATTGTTAGCTTCACAAACGAGTACCTCGAGTGTTGGTGTGACGGCGATCTACGGCGAGAGCGTGCTTCCTGCTGATCTGTTGCAGTAGTCTGCCAGTCGGTGCGTTTCTCCCCGGGTGCTTCAACACTTGAGTTTTCTCTCACTAAAAGAGCTTACACGTGGCACGTCTTTTTAAAGATGCCTCGCCCGTGTACTTCTGGTTGCGGCAAATTGTTATCGGACTCTGATGGGCACGAGCGTTGCATAGTATGTTTGGGCATTGATCATGCTAGAGCAGCGGTCGTGGATGAGTCATGTTCTCTCTGTGGGAACATGACCATTGCGTCATTGCGGTTGAGACTCAGTGAACTCGCAAGAGTGAGAGTCCCCTCATCCACCCCCCGTCCTGCGGCTGGTGGTCAGGGTGACCTGAGGGTTACGGTCTGGAACAAGGCGCCGACTATGTGTCCGCGACCCCAGCCCCCCTCTTCAATGACGGTGCCCGCTAGTGAACAGCTGATTCCCGCGGGTCTACCCTCTGGTGGCCCGCGTGTTTCAGTTGAAGCTACAGAGGATGATGCCATGTCTGTTGCAGCATCACTAGGTGGGTTTGAGTCTTCTGGAAGTGAGGGCTCTTCACAGCTGCCACCTTCCGGTGTGCATACGGCTGTGCTCTAGTCTGATCCGGAGATGATGGCCATGCTTTCCCGGGCAGCCGCGAGCATCGGGCTTGAGTGGAGGCCTCCACCCTGTCCTGAGCACTCGTGGCTGGATGATTGGTTTTTGGGTAAGGCCGCCGACCCTCGTCCTCGGCAAACCCCAATACCTTTCTTCCCGGATGTGCATGATGAGATATCGAAGTCCTGGAAGACCCCGTTGTCTTCTCAGGATCGCTCGCTGGTCTCATCCACCTTTCCTCCCCTCGATGATGCAGCTGCTCGTGGGTACACTGGGCTTCCCCCGGTTGAACGCTCTGTTGCCATGCAACTATGTCCTCAGAGTGCTTCTTCTCGGGGCGAGCACCCATCCAAAGCCTGTAGATTTTCGTCGACCCTGGTGGCGAAGTCTTACAGAGCGGCGGGACAGGCAGCTGCTTCACTGCATGCTATGGCCACTCTGCAGGTCTACTAGGCCCAGATGCTCAGAGACATGCACGAGGGTAGGACAGACCCAGGGCTCTTCGATGAGCTGCGCGCCGCTACCGACCTCGCTCTACGGGCGATGAAGGTTACCGCGCGCTCCCTGGGTCTGGTGATGTCCACAGCCGCGGTCCAGGAGAGACACCTGTGGCTGAACCTGGCCGACATGCGGGACGCGAAGCGGACCCGTCTGCTTAACGCCCCCTTGTCCCAGGCCGGCCTCTTCGGCGGTGCGGTTGAAGACTTCGCCCAACAGTTTTCAACTGCCCAGAAACAGACCGAGGCCATCAAACACATTCTGCCCCGCCGGCCCGCTGCTGCCTCCACCCAGCCGGCCGGGCAGATGCCTCGTCCTGTTTCCCGCCGAGGGCGCCCTCCTGCGGCTCCCGCCCCTCCCGCCCGGACCACGCAACAGCCTCCACCCAGGGCCGGTCGCGGAGGAAGCCGCAAGAAGGCGCCACAGTCCTCTCCCGCCCCGCCCCCCGCTAAACGCCGGGCCAAGCGCCGCTCCTGAGACGGGCTGCTCAGGGATGATGGTCGTTTCTCAGGAGATGGAAGCAGGACCACTCCTTCCCCCGGTGGAGGGCCGGGGGAGAATCTTTTGTTCTCCGCTCCCCGCTGCTCACCCACAGGTGGGCAGCACCCTAAAGTGGTTAAAGACAGAAACGACCCCCTCTTCCCTGAGCCCACAGAGTTCTCGGGCGACACAGAGCGCCGCCCACAAGCCGTGCTCTTCTCGCCCCCCTCTGTCCCGGAGGCGGTTGACACGGCGTGCTGTCCACGGACCGCTTCGCCCCTGTCCCCCTCTGTCGCCAGACCCCTGGCAGAGTAGGCCCCCGCGGGACGACCAGCCTGGTCCTCCCCTGGCCCCCTCTGCCAGGGCGCGGTTGCTAACTGTGCCCCCACACCGGCCCGCTATGCCGTCCACGTCTGGGCCAGTTACTCCGCTTCGCTGCCCCTCTGGGGGGACGCCTGTCGTTCACATGATCCCGCTGGTTCAGTTCCTGGGAGCCTGGTTAGAGCTTCCCCGTCTATCCCGCTGGATCGCGCGGACCGTCAGGCTCGGCTATGCGATTCAGTTCGCACGGTCTCCTCCCCACTTCAGGGGAGTCCGCTCCACTTGGCAATGCCCCCATCATGAGAGCAGAGATTGCCACCCTGCTGGCGAAGGGTGCAATCGAGACTGTCCTTCCAGCCAAGATGAGGTCCGGCTTCTACAGCCCCTACTTCATTGTCCCCAAGAAAACCGGTGGGTTACGGCCAATCCTGGACTTGCGCGTGCTGAACCGCTCCCTTCACAGGCTGCCGTTCAAGATGCTCACCGCCAAACGCGTTTTCGAATGCATTCGGCCCCAGGATTGGTTTGCAGCGATCGACCTGAAGGACGCCTACTTTCATGTCTCCATTCTTCCTCGACACAGACAGTTCCTACGGTTTGCTTTCGAGGGGCAGGCATACCAGTACGCGGTTCTACCTTTCGGGCTAGCCCTGTCTCCTCGCATCTTGATGAAGGTCGTCGAGGCTGCCCTTGTTCCCCTTCGGGAACACGGGTTCGCATCCTGAGTTATATCGACAACTGGCTGATCCTAGCTCACTCTCGAGATCAGGTTTGCGAACACAGGGACCTAGTGCTCCGGCACCTTGCTCGTCTGGGCCTTCGGGTCAACTGGGAGAAGAGCAAACTTTGCCCCGTGCAGAGGATCTCTTTTCTCGGTATGGACATCGACTCGGTCGCCATGTCCGCGCAGCTTACGAGCGAGCGCGCGCAGTCACTGCTGACTTGCCTGAGACAGTTCGAGGGCAAGAGTGCGGTTCCACTGAAACTTTTTCAGAGGCTCCTGGGGCACATGGCATCTGCAGCCGCGGTCACGCCGCTCGGATTGCTTCATATGAGACCGCTTCAGCTTTGGCTTCGCGACCGAGTCCCGAGGTGGGCATGGCAACAAGGCACGCTCCGAGTACCAGTTACTCCGACCTGCCGTCAGTTCTTCACCCCGTGGTCGAACCACAGTTTTCTCAGGGCGGGTGTCCCCCTGGAGTTTCCCGGCATGTTGTTGTCTCAACAGATGCCTCCACCACGGGTTGGGGCGCCATTTGCAAAGGACATGCTTCTGCGGGCTCCTGGACAGGACCCCAGCGGCTATGGCATGTCAATTGCCCCGAGTTGTTTGCAGTACGTCTTGCTCTGCACCGCTTCCGGGCGTTGCTCAGGGGTCAACACGTACTAGTCCGTTCAGACAATACCGCCACTGTAGCGTACATCAACCATCAAGGTGGTCTACGCTCCCGCCGTATGTCACAACTCGTCCGCCACCTCCTCCTATGGAGTCAGAAGCATCTGAGGTCGCTTCGAGCCATTTTTATTCCCGGAGCTCTGAACTGAATAGTTTTTGGACATTGCTCTATGTGTTAGGGATAGAATACTGCCATCTGCAGGTTTGTGGAAAAACTCTAGGAATTATAGTTAAAGAAACAAAGTGCAATGACCACATGTCTCCAGTAGAGGTCCATAGGGACTTCAACTTCTCCTCAGAACTTTATGATGTATATACAGGTGCTGGTCACATAATTAGAATATCATCAAAAAGTTGATTTATTTCACTAATTCCATTCAAAAAGTGAAATTTGGATATTATATTCATTCATTACACACAGACTGATATATTTCAAATGTTTATTTCATTTAATTGTAATGGTTAAAACTGACAACTAATGAAAATCCCAAATTCAGTATCTCCGAAAATTAGAATATTACTTAAGACCAATACAAAAAAAAGATTTTTAGAAATGATGGCCAACTGAAAAGTATGAACATGAAAAGTATGAGCATGTACAGCACTCAATACTTAGTTGGGGCTCCTTTTAACTGTATTACTGCAGCAATGCGGCGTGGCATGGAGTCGATCAGTCTGTGGCACTGCTCAGGTGTTATGAGAGCCCAGGTTGCTCTGATAGTGGCCTTCAACTCTTCTGCATTGTTGGGTCTGGCGTATCGCATCTTCCTCTTCACAATACCCCATAGATTTTCTATAGAGTTAAGGTCAGGCGAGTTTGCTGGCCAATTAAGAACAGGGATACCATGGTCCTTAAACCAGGTACTGGTAGCTTTGGCACTGTGTGCAGGTGCCAAGTCCTGTTGGAAAATGAAATCTGCAAACCATATAGTTGGTCAGCAGCAGGAAGCATGAAGTGCTCTAAAACTTCCTGGTAGACGGCTACGTTGACCTTGGACCTCAGAAAACACAGTGGACCAACACCAGCAGATGACATGGCACCCCAAACCATCACTGACTGTGGAAACTTTACACTGGACTTCAAGCAACATGGATTCTGTGCCTCTCTTCTCTTCCTCCAGACTCTGGGACCTTGATTTCCAAAGGAAATGCAAAATTTACTTTTTATCAGAGAACATATCTTTAGACCACTCAGCAGCAGTCCAGTCCTTTTTGTCTTTAGCCCAGGCGAGACGCTTCTGACGCTGTGTCTTGTTCAAGAGTGGCTTGACACAAGGAATGCGACAGCTGAAACCCATGTCTTGCATACGTCTGTGCGTGGTGGTCCTTGAAGCACTGACTCAAGCTGCAGTCCACTGTTTGTGAATCTCCCCCACATTTTTGAATGGGTTTTGTTTTACAATCCTCTCCAGGGTGCGGTTATACCTATTGCTTGTACACTTTTTTCTACCACATCTTTTCCTTCCCTTCGCCTCTCTATTAATGTGCTTGGACACAGAGCTTTGTGAACAGCCAGCCTCTTTAGCAATGACCTTTTGTGTCTTGCCCTCCTTGTGCATGATGTCAATTGTCGTCTTTTGGACAGCTTCCAAGTCAGCAGTCTTCCCCAAGATTGTGTAGCCTACAGAACTAGACTGAGAGACCATTTAAAGGCCTTTGCAGGTGTTTTGAGTTAATTAGCTGATTAGAGTGTGGCACCAGGTGTCTTCAATATTGAACCTTTTCACAATATTCTAATATTCTGAGATACTGATTTTGGGGTTTTCATTAGTTGTCAGTTATAATCATCAAAATTAAAAGGAATGAACACTTGAAATATATCAGTCTGTGTGTAATGAATTTATATAATATCCACATTTAACTTTTTGAATGTAATTACTGAAATAAATCAACATTTTGATGATATTCTATTTATATGACCAGCATCTGTATATAAATATATAGTGAATATATATATTTAAACAGTTAGAATTTGTTGTTGTTGTCTGATATATTTGCAGAAACGTTACAAGTCACCACTAAAAGACATGACTGTAATCACATACTATTTATTTCAGAAAATTATTTATCACAAATTATTTATTTTTTAGAAAAAGAGATTAAAAAAATGAAATGTAGAAATTTTCAGATTTATGCCAGTTTTGTTGATTTTATTTGTCAATATCTATAAACATGCTCTGTTGCAGTCACACACGTGTGTGTTTGTGTGTGTGTATGAGATAGAAAGTTTGTTCCACTTTATGTTTATGCTCTAGGACCAGACATTTAAATGTAACATTTTTCAGATTTATGCCAGTTTTGTTGATTTTATTTGCCAATATCTATAAAAATGCTCTCTGTTGCAGTTACACACATGTGTGTGTGTGTGTGTGTGTGTGTGTGTGTGTGTGTGTGTGTGTGTGTGTGATTTTTTGACAAACAAAATGTTTTCAAAGTGGGTTCAATTTGACCCCAAGGACCTTAAACTGTAAACAATGTTTTACACACCTTTAGAACAACCAAATCAAGCCCATATTTTTGTGCATGTTAGGATATATTATTTAGGAAAAGTCACATAGTTTCATAGTTTCATTCTTAAAAATGAAGGAAAAGTCCAGTGGGGTCCACTGGACCCCAAGGAGTGATTCAAAAGATATTTGCTTTGATCTTTTTTTTTTTTTTTAAACTGAACTCACAGTTTCAAAGTGTTTGCACATTCTTGTAGTTTGGCATTATCAAATTACTCCACTCTTTGTACAGTGGCAGGACATGATCTGACTTGACTGATTTTCATTTGCATATACCGTATTGACACAAGGATTTAAATACCTAACATACCTGGTTGGCATGAGTGTTCATTTATCAAGAAATGTCTTATAGGCTACTCTTACTTTGTTACTATGGTCATAATTTATATATTTTATACTCATCATTATAAATGTATCAACAATATATTAATTACAATGAATCATTCGAAATTAGAATTAGTTAGTCCCAAATCATAGTATGATTCATAGGGTTTGAGTGATTAATAATTTGTTTCTAACCTGATAAAAATATATTTATTAAAAGTTATCCACATTATATTTAATCTGCAACAGCATTGTGAACATTTGTAAATATGTGTTTGTTCATACATTTTTAAATGCATCATTATGCAAATTGCAAACACATGAGTAGGGTGTTCTGCATGAAAGACCCACGACTGGCAGATCAACATGCTGAGATAGCTGTGTCCCAATTCAGAGGCTGCATCCTTCGAAGGGTTCGAAGGTCGGAACGAGCGTTGTTAATTGTGATGGCTAAGCCTGCTGAAGACTGTTCTTGTCGCCTAGCAACTGTGACATTTGAGTAAACCGAAACCCAATCCTTACGTTTATAAGTGTCATTCGGAAATTTCTCTAAAAAAAATCCTGTCGTCACTGGCATGCAATGAATTGTGGGGTAGGCAAGGCCACAAAAAAATCCATCTGTTGTATCCTTCATTTCACAGGAAACAAAGGATGCATTTGAAGGAGCCTTCAAATTGGGACAGCCTTTATCGTGCCGCTGTGATGCAATCCAATGGGAATGAAATTCACTAATTTAGTGTCAGTGAACTCTGGTGGAGAACTGGTGTTATGAGGGCTGTGAATATCAGTTCCCTTTCGTTGTCACTCCGAGTTACGTCGGATGACGACGAATGGGGTTTTGCTTAGAAAGCCTATCAACTTCGAGTATTACAAAACGAGCCAATGGCAAAGAAATGCCATGGGTCTGCGGAATTTGCATGACGTTACTCCGCCCCACCTCGTGGGTATAAAAGGAGGAAGTCCGGCAACATGCAGATATGTTTTCGCTTCGGAGCCAAGTTTATTCTTCTCTCCACAAGCCATCTCTGAATTGTTAGCTTCACAAACGAGTACCTCGAGTGTTGGTGTGACGGCGATCTACGGCGAGAGCGTGCTTCCTGCTGATCTGTTGCAGTAGTCTGCCAGTCGGTGCGTTTCTCCCCGGGTGCTTCAACACTTGAGTTTTCTCTCACTAAAAGAGCTTACACGTGGCACGTCTTTTTAAAGATGCCTCGCCCGTGTACTTCTGGTTGCGGCAAATTGTTATCGGACTCTGATGGGCACGAGCGTTGCATAGTATGTTTGGGCATTGATCATGCTAGAGCAGCGGTCGTGGATGAGTCATGTTCTCTCTGTGGGAACATGACCATTGCGTCATTGCGGTTGAGACTCAGTGAACTCGCAAGAGTGAGAGTCCCCTCATCCACCCCCCGTCCTGCGGCTGGTGGTCAGGGTGACCTGAGGGTTACGGTCTGGAACAAGGCGCCGACTATGTGTCCGCGACCCCAGCCCCCCTCTTCAATGACGGTGCCCGCTAGTGAACAGCTGATTCCCGCGGGTCTACCCTCTGGTGGCCCGCGTGTTTCAGTTGAAGCTACAGAGGATGATGCCATGTCTGTTGCAGCATCACTAGGTGGGTTTGAGTCTTCTGGAAGTGAGGGCTCTTCACAGCTGCCACCTTCCGGTGTGCATACGGCTGTGCTCTAGTCTGATCCGGAGATGATGGCCATGCTTTCCCGGGCAGCCGCGAGCATCGGGCTTGAGTGGAGGCCTCCACCCTGTCCTGAGCACTCGTGGCTGGATGATTGGTTTTTGGGTAAGGCCGCCGACCCTCGTCCTCGGCAAACCCCAATACCTTTCTTCCCGGATGTGCATGATGAGATATCGAAGTCCTGGAAGACCCCGTTGTCTTCTCGGGACCGCTCGCTGGTCTCATCCACCTTTCCTCCCCTCGATGATGCAGCTGCTCGTGGGTACACTGGGCTTCCCCCGGTTGAACGCTCTGTTGCCATGCAACTATGTCCTCAGAGTGCTTCTTCTCGGGGCGAGCACCCATCCAAAGCCTGTAGATTTTCGTCGACCCTGGTGGCGAAGTCTTACAGAGCGGCGGGACAGGCAGCTGCTTCACTGCATGCTATGGCCACTCTGCAGGTCTACTAGGCCCAGATGCTCAGAGACATGCACGAGGGTAGGACAGACCCAGGGCTCTTCGATGAGCTGCGCGCCGCTACCGACCTCGCTCTACGGGCGATGAAGGTTACCGCGCGCTCCCTGGGTCTGGTGATGTCCACAGCCGCGGTCCAGGAGAGACACCTGTGGCTGAACCTGGCCGACATGCGGGACGCGAAGCGGACCCGTCTGCTTAACGCCCCCTTGTCCCAGGCCGGCCTCTTCGGCGGTGCGGTTGAAGACTTCGCCCAACAGTTTTCAACTGCCCAGAAACAGACCGAGGCCATCAAACACATTCTGCCCCGCCGGCCCGCTGCTGCCTCCACCCAGCCGGCCGGGCAGATGCCTCGTCCTGTTTCCCGCCGAGGGCGCCCTCCTGCGGCTCCCGCCCCTCCCGCCCGGACCACGCAACAGCCTCCACCCAGGGCCGGTCGCGGAGGAAGCCGCAAGAAGGCGCCACAGTCCTCTCCCGCCCCGCCCCCCGCTAAACGCCGGGCCAAGCGCCGCTCCTGAGACGGGCTGCTCAGGGATGATGGTCGTTTCTCAGGAGATGGAAGCAGGACCACTCCTTCCCCCGGTGGAGGGCCGGGGGAGAATCTTTTGTTCTCCGCTCCCCGCTGCTCACCCACAGGTGGGCAGCACCCTAAAGTGGTTAAAGACAGAAACGACCCCCTCTTCCCTGAGCCCACAGAGTTCTCGGGCGACACAGAGCGCCGCCCACAAGCCGTGCTCTTCTCGCCCCCCTCTGTCCCGGAGGCGGTTGACACGGCGTGCTGTCCACGGACCGCTTCGCCCCTGTCCCCCTCTGTCGCCAGACCCCTGGCAGAGTAGGCCCCCGCGGGACGACCAGCCTGGTCCTCCCCTGGCCCCCTCTGCCAGGGCGCGGTTGCTAACTGTGCCCCCACACCGGCCCGCTATGCCGTCCACGTCTGGGCCAGTTACTCCGCTTCGCTGCCCCTCTGGGGGGACGCCTGTCGTTCACATGATCCCGCTGGTTCAGTTCCTGGGAGCCTGGTTAGAGCTTCCCCGTCTATCCCGCTGGATCGCGCGGACCGTCAGGCTCGGCTATGCGATTCAGTTCGCACGGTCTCCTCCCCACTTCAGGGGAGTCCGCTCCACTTGGCAATGCCCCCATCATGAGAGCAGAGATTGCCACCCTGCTGGCGAAGGGTGCAATCGAGACTGTCCTTCCAGCCAAGATGAGGTCCGGCTTCTACAGCCCCTACTTCATTGTCCCCAAGAAAACCGGTGGGTTACGGCCAATCCTGGACTTGCGCGTGCTGAACCGCTCCCTTCACAGGCTGCCGTTCAAGATGCTCACCGCCAAACGCGTTTTCGAATGCATTCGGCCCCAGGATTGGTTTGCAGCGATCGACCTGAAGGACGCCTACTTTCATGTCTCCATTCGTCCTCGACACAGACAGTTCCTACGGTTTGCTTTCGAGGGGCAGGCATACCAGTACGCGGTTCTACCTTTCGGGCTAGCCCTGTCTCCTCGCATCTTGATGAAGGTCGTCGAGGCTGCCCTTGTTCCCCTTCGGGAACACGGGTTCGCATCCTGAGTTATATCGACAACTGGCTGATCCTAGCTCACTCTCGAGATCAGGTTTGCGAACACAGGGACCTAGTGCTCCGGCACCTTGCTCGTCTGGGCCTTCGGGTCAACTGGGAGAAGAGCAAACTTTGCCCCGTGCAGAGGATCTCTTTTCTCGGTATGGACATCGACTCGGTCGCCATGTCCGCGCAGCTTACGAGCGAGCGCGCGCAGTCACTGCTGACTTGCCTGAGACAGTTCGAGGGCAAGAGTGCGGTTCCACTGAAACTTTTTCAGAGGCTCCTGGGGCACATGGCATCTGCAGCCGCGGTCACGCCGCTCGGATTGCTTCATATGAGACCGCTTCAGCTTTGGCTTCGCGACCGAGTCCCGAGGTGGGCATGGCAACAAGGCACGCTCCGAGTACCAGTTACTCCGACCTGCCGTCAGTTCTTCACCCCGTGGTCGAACCACAGTTTTCTCAGGGCGGGTGTCCCCCTGGAGTTTCCCGGCATGTTGTTGTCTCAACAGATGCCTCCACCACGGGTTGGGGCGCCATTTGCAAAGGACATGCTTCTGCGGGCTCCTGGACAGGACCCCAGCGGCTATGGCATGTCAATTGCCCCGAGTTGTTTGCAGTACGTCTTGCTCTGCACCGCTTCCGGGCGTTGCTCAGGGGTCAACACGTACTAGTCCGTTCAGACAATACCGCCACTGTAGCGTACATCAACCATCAAGGTGGTCTACGCTCCCGCCGTATGTCACAACTCGTCCGCCACCTCCTCCTATGGAGTCAGAAGCATCTGAGGTCGCTTCGAGCCATTTTTATTCCCGGAGCTCTGAACTGAATAGTTTTTGGACATTGCTCTATGTGTTAGGGATAGAATACTGCCATCTGCAGGTTTGTGGAAAAACTCTAGGAATTATAGTTAAAGAAACAAAGTGCAATGACCACATGTCTCCAGTAGAGGTCCATAGGGACTTCAACTTCTCCTCAGAACTTTATGATGTATATACAGGTGCTGGTCACATAATTAGAATATCATCAAAAAGTTGATTTATTTCACTAATTCCATTCAAAAAGTGAAATTTGGATATTATATTCATTCATTACACACAGACTGATATATTTCAAATGTTTATTTCATTTAATTGTAATGGTTAAAACTGACAACTAATGAAAATCCCAAATTCAGTATCTCCGAAAATTAGAATATTACTTAAGACCAATACAAAAAAAAGATTTTTAGAAATGATGGCCAACTGAAAAGTATGAACATGAAAAGTATGAGCATGTACAGCACTCAATACTTAGTTGGGGCTCCTTTTAACTGTATTACTGCAGCAATGCGGCGTGGCATGGAGTCGATCAGTCTGTGGCACTGCTCAGGTGTTATGAGAGCCCAGGTTGCTCTGATAGTGGCCTTCAACTCTTCTGCATTGTTGGGTCTGGCGTATCGCATCTTCCTCTTCACAATACCCCATAGATTTTCTATAGAGTTAAGGTCAGGCGAGTTTGCTGGCCAATTAAGAACAGGGATACCATGGTCCTTAAACCAGGTACTGGTAGCTTTGGCACTGTGTGCAGGTGCCAAGTCCTGTTGGAAAATGAAATCTGCAAACCATATAGTTGGTCAGCAGCAGGAAGCATGAAGTGCTCTAAAACTTCCTGGTAGACGGCTACGTTGACCTTGGACCTCAGAAAACACAGTGGACCAACACCAGCAGATGACATGGCACCCCAAACCATCACTGACTGTGGAAACTTTACACTGGACTTCAAGCAACATGGATTCTGTGCCTCTCTTCTCTTCCTCCAGACTCTGGGACCTTGATTTCCAAAGGAAATGCAAAATTTACTTTTTATCAGAGAACATATCTTTAGACCACTCAGCAGCAGTCCAGTCCTTTTTGTCTTTAGCCCAGGCGAGACGCTTCTGACGCTGTGTCTTGTTCAAGAGTGGCTTGACACAAGGAATGCGACAGCTGAAACCCATGTCTTGCATACGTCTGTGCGTGGTGGTCCTTGAAGCACTGACTCAAGCTGCAGTCCACTGTTTGTGAATCTCCCCCACATTTTTGAATGGGTTTTGTTTTACAATCCTCTCCAGGGTGCGGTTATACCTATTGCTTGTACACTTTTTTCTACCACATCTTTTCCTTCCCTTCGCCTCTCTATTAATGTGCTTGGACACAGAGCTTTGTGAACAGCCAGCCTCTTTAGCAATGACCTTTTGTGTCTTGCCCTCCTTGTGCATGATGTCAATTGTCGTCTTTTGGACAGCTTCCAAGTCAGCAGTCTTCCCCAAGATTGTGTAGCCTACAGAACTAGACTGAGAGACCATTTAAAGGCCTTTGCAGGTGTTTTGAGTTAATTAGCTGATTAGAGTGTGGCACCAGGTGTCTTCAATATTGAACCTTTTCACAATATTCTAATATTCTGAGATACTGATTTTGGGGTTTTCATTAGTTGTCAGTTATAATCATCAAAATTAAAAGGAATGAACACTTGAAATATATCAGTCTGTGTGTAATGAATTTATATAATATCCACATTTAACTTTTTGAATGTAATTACTGAAATAAATCAACATTTTGATGATATTCTATTTATATGACCAGCATCTGTATATAAATATATAGTGAATATATATATTTAAACAGTTAGAATTTGTTGTTGTTGTCTGATATATTTGCAGAAACGTTACAAGTCACCACTAAAAGACATGACTGTAATCACATACTATTTATTTCAGAAAATTATTTATCACAAATTATTTATTTTTTAGAAAAAGAGATTAAAAAAATGAAATGTAGAAATTTTCAGATTTATGCCAGTTTTGTTGATTTTATTTGTCAATATCTATAAACATGCTCTGTTGCAGTCACACACGTGTGTGTTTGTGTGTGTGTATGAGATAGAAAGTTTGTTCCACTTTATGTTTATGCTCTAGGACCAGACATTTAAATGTAACATTTTTCAGATTTATGCCAGTTTTGTTGATTTTATTTGCCAATATCTATAAAAATGCTCTCTGTTGCAGTTACACACATGTGTGTGTGTGTGTGTGTGTGTGTGTGTGTGTGTGTGTGTGTGTGTGTGTGTGTGTGTGATTTTTTGACAAACAAAATGTTTTCAAAGTGGGTTCAATTTGACCCCAAGGACCTTAAACTGTAAACAATGTTTTACACACCTTTAGAACAACCAAATCAAGCCCATATTTTTGTGCATGTTAGGATATATTATTTAGGAAAAGTCACATAGTTTCATAGTTTCATTCTTAAAAATGAAGGAAAAGTCCAGTGGGGTCCACTGGACCCCAAGGAGTGATTCAAAAGATATTTGCTTTGATCTTTTTTTTTTTTTTTAAACTGAACTCACAGTTTCAAAGTGTTTGCACATTCTTGTAGTTTGGCATTATCAAATTACTCCACTCTTTGTACAGTGGCAGGACATGATCTGACTTGACTGATTTTCATTTGCATATACCGTATTGACACAAGGATTTAAATACCTAACATACCTGGTTGGCATGAGTGTTCATTTATCAAGAAATGTCTTATAGGCTACTCTTACTTTGTTACTATGGTCATAATTTATATATTTTATACTCATCATTATAAATGTATCAACAATATATTAATTACAATGAATCATTCGAAATTAGAATTAGTTAGTCCCAAATCATAGTATGATTCATAGGGTTTGAGTGATTAATAATTTGTTTCTAACCTGATAAAAATATATTTATTAAAAGTTATCCACATTATATTTAATCTGCAACAGCATTGTGAACATTTGTAAATATGTGTTTGTTCATACATTTTTAAATGCATCATTATGCAAATTGCAAACACATGAGTAGGGTGTTCTGCATGAAAGACCCACGACTGGCAGATCAACATGCTGAGATAGCTGTGTCCCAATTCAGAGGCTGCATCCTTCGAAGGGTTCGAAGGTCGGAACGAGCGTTGTTAATTGTGATGGCTAAGCCTGCTGAAGACTGTTCTTGTCGCCTAGCAACTGTGACATTTGAGTAAACCGAAACCCAATCCTTACGTTTATAAGTGTCATTCGGAAATTTCTCTAAAAAAAATCCTGTCGTCACTGGCATGCAATGAATTGTGGGGTAGGCAAGGCCACAAAAAAATCCATCTGTTGTATCCTTCATTTCACAGGAAACAAAGGATGCATTTGAAGGAGCCTTCAAATTGGGACAGCCTTTATCGTGCCGCTGTGATGCAATCCAATGGGAATGAAATTCACTAATTTAGTGTCAGTGAACTCTGGTGGAGAACTGGTGTTATGAGGGCTGTGAATATCAGTTCCCTTTCGTTGTCACTCCGAGTTACGTCGGATGACGACGAATGGGGTTTTGCTTAGAAAGCCTATCAACTTCGAGTATTACAAAACGAGCCAATGGCAAAGAAATGCCATGGGTCTGCGGAATTTGCATGACGTTACTCCGCCCCACCTCGTGGGTATAAAAGGAGGAAGTCCGGCAACATGCAGATATGTTTTCGCTTCGGAGCCAAGTTTATTCTTCTCTCCACAAGCCATCTCTGAATTGTTAGCTTCACAAACGAGTACCTCGAGTGTTGGTGTGACGGCGATCTACGGCGAGAGCGTGCTTCCTGCTGATCTGTTGCAGTAGTCTGCCAGTCGGTGCGTTTCTCCCCGGGTGCTTCAACACTTGAGTTTTCTCTCACTAAAAGAGCTTACACGTGGCACGTCTTTTTAAAGATGCCTCGCCCGTGTACTTCTGGTTGCGGCAAATTGTTATCGGACTCTGATGGGCACGAGCGTTGCATAGTATGTTTGGGCATTGATCATGCTAGAGCAGCGGTCGTGGATGAGTCATGTTCTCTCTGTGGGAACATGACCATTGCGTCATTGCGGTTGAGACTCAGTGAACTCGCAAGAGTGAGAGTCCCCTCATCCACCCCCCGTCCTGCGGCTGGTGGTCAGGGTGACCTGAGGGTTACGGTCTGGAACAAGGCGCCGACTATGTGTCCGCGACCCCAGCCCCCCTCTTCAATGACGGTGCCCGCTAGTGAACAGCTGATTCCCGCGGGTCTACCCTCTGGTGGCCCGCGTGTTTCAGTTGAAGCTACAGAGGATGATGCCATGTCTGTTGCAGCATCACTAGGTGGGTTTGAGTCTTCTGGAAGTGAGGGCTCTTCACAGCTGCCACCTTCCGGTGTGCATACGGCTGTGCTCTAGTCTGATCCGGAGATGATGGCCATGCTTTCCCGGGCAGCCGCGAGCATCGGGCTTGAGTGGAGGCCTCCACCCTGTCCTGAGCAC
This sequence comes from Gila orcuttii, assembly GCA_026230005.1. NCBI lineage: Eukaryota > Metazoa > Chordata > Actinopteri > Cypriniformes > Leuciscidae > Gila > Gila orcuttii. Next base: position 9,003,927 of record JAPDVR010000013.1, on the reverse strand, counting down.
TCGTGGCTGGATGATTGGTTTTTGGGTAAGGCCGCCGACCCTCGTCCTCGGCAAACCCCAATACCTTTCTTCCCGGATGTGCATGATGAGATATCGAAGTCCTGGAAGACCCCGTTGTCTTCTCGGGACCGCTCGCTGGTCTCATCCACCTTTCCTCCCCTCGATGATGCAGCTGCTCGTGGGTACACTGGGCTTCCCCCGGTTGAACGCTCTGTTGCCATGCAACTATGTCCTCAGAGTGCTTCTTCTCGGGGCGAGCACCCATCCAAAGCCTGTAGATTTTCGTCGACCCTGGTGGCGAAGTCTTACAGAGCGGCGGGACAGGCAGCTGCTTCACTGCATGCTATGGCCACTCTGCAGGTCTACTAGGCCCAGATGCTCAGAGACATGCACGAGGGTAGGACAGACCCAGGGCTCTTCGATGAGCTGCGCGCCGCTACCGACCTCGCTCTACGGGCGATGAAGGTTACCGCGCGCTCCCTGGGTCTGGTGATGTCCACAGCCGCGGTCCAGGAGAGACACCTGTGGCTGAACCTGGCCGACATGCGGGACGCGAAGCGGACCCGTCTGCTTAACGCCCCCTTGTCCCAGGCCGGCCTCTTCGGCGGTGCGGTTGAAGACTTCGCCCAACAGTTTTCAACTGCCCAGAAACAGACCGAGGCCATCAAACACATTCTGCCCCGCCGGCCCGCTGCTGCCTCCACCCAGCCGGCCGGGCAGATGCCTCGTCCTGTTTCCCGCCGAGGGCGCCCTCCTGCGGCTCCCGCCCCTCCCGCCCGGACCACGCAACAGCCTCCACCCAGGGCCGGTCGCGGAGGAAGCCGCAAGAAGGCGCCACAGTCCTCTCCCGCCCCGCCCCCCGCTAAACGCCGGGCCAAGCGCCGCTCCTGAGACGGGCTGCTCAGGGATGATGGTCGTTTCTCAGGAGATGGAAGCAGGACCACTCCTTCCCCCGGTGGAGGGCCGGGAGAGAATCTTTTGTTCTCCGCTCCCCGCTGCTCACCCACAGGTGGGCAGCACCCTAAAGTGGTTAAAGACAGAAACGACCCCCTCTTCCCTGAGCCCACAGAGTTCTCGGGCGACACAGAGCGCCGCCCACAAGCCGTGCTCTTCTCGCCCCCCTCTGTCCCGGAGGCGGTTGACACGGCGTGCTGTCCACGGACCGCTTCGCCCCTGTCCCCCTCTGTCGCCAGACCCCTGGCAGAGTAGGCCCCCGCGGGACGACCAGCCTGGTCCTCCCCTGGCCCCCTCTGCCAGGGCGCGGTTGCTAACTGTGCCCCCACACCGGCCCGCTATGCCGTCCACGTCTGGGCCAGTTACTCCGCTTCGCTGCCCCTCTGGGGGGACGCCTGTCGTTCACATGATCCCGCTGGTTCAGTTCCTGGGAGCCTGGTTAGAGCTTCCCCGTCTATCCCGCTGGATCGCGCGGACCGTCAGGCTCGGCTATGCGATTCAGTTCGCACGGTCTCCTCCCCACTTCAGGGGAGTCCGCTCCACTTGGCAATGCCCCCATCATGAGAGCAGAGATTGCCACCCTGCTGGCGAAGGGTGCAATCGAGACTGTCCTTCCAGCCAAGATGAGGTCCGGCTTCTACAGCCCCTACTTCATTGTCCCCAAGAAAACCGGTGGGTTACGGCCAATCCTGGACTTGCGCGTGCTGAACCGCTCCCTTCACAGGCTGCCGTTCAAGATGCTCACCGCCAAACGCGTTTTCGAATGCATTCGGCCCCAGGATTGGTTTGCAGCGATCGACCTGAAGGACGCCTACTTTCATGTCTCCATTCTTCCTCGACACAGACAGTTCCTACGGTTTGCTTTCGAGGGGCAGGCATACCAGTACGCGGTTCTACCTTTCGGGCTAGCCCTGTCTCCTCGCATCTTGATGAAGGTCGTCGAGGCTGCCCTTGTTCCCCTTCGGGAACACGGGTTCGCATCCTGAGTTATATCGACAACTGGCTGATCCTAGCTCACTCTCGAGATCAGGTTTGCGAACACAGGGACCTAGTGCTCCGGCACCTTGCTCGTCTGGGCCTTCGGGTCAACTGGGAGAAGAGCAAACTTTGCCCCGTGCAGAGGATCTCTTTTCTCGGTATGGACATCGACTCGGTCGCCATGTCCGCGCAGCTTACGAGCGAGCGCGCGCAGTCACTGCTGACTTGCCTGAGACAGTTCGAGGGCAAGAGTGCGGTTCCACTGAAACTTTTTCAGAGGCTCCTGGGGCACATGGCATCTGCAGCCGCGGTCACGCCGCTCGGATTGCTTCATATGAGACCGCTTCAGCTTTGGCTTCGCGACCGAGTCCCGAGGTGGGCATGGCAACAAGGCACGCTCCGAGTACCAGTTACTCCGACCTGCCGTCAGTTCTTCACCCCGTGGTCGAACCACAGTTTTCTCAGGGCGGGTGTCCCCCTGGAGTTTCCCGGCATGTTGTTGTCTCAACAGATGCCTCCACCACGGGTTGGGGCGCCATTTGCAAAGGACATGCTTCTGCGGGCTCCTGGACAGGACCCCAGCGGCTATGGCATGTCAATTGCCCCGAGTTGTTTGCAGTACGTCTTGCTCTGCACCGCTTCCGGGCGTTGCTCAGGGGTCAACACGTACTAGTCCGTTCAGACAATACCGCCACTGTAGCGTACATCAACCATCAAGGTGGTCTACGCTCCCGCCGTATGTCACAACTCGTCCGCCACCTCCTCCTATGGAGTCAGAAGCATCTGAGGTCGCTTCGAGCCATTTTTATTCCCGGAGCTCTGAACTGAATAGTTTTTGGACATTGCTCTATGTGTTAGGGATAGAATACTGCCATCTGCAGGTTTGTGGAAAAACTCTAGGAATTATAGTTAAAGAAACAAAGTGCAATGACCACATGTCTCCAGTAGAGGTCCATAGGGACTTCAACTTCTCCTCAGAACTTTATGATGTATATACAGGTGCTGGTCACATAATTAGAATATCATCAAAAAGTTGATTTATTTCACTAATTCCATTCAAAAAGTGAAATTTGGATATTATATTCATTCATTACACACAGACTGATATATTTCAAATGTTTATTTCATTTAATTGTAATGGTTAAAACTGACAACTAATGAAAATCCCAAATTCAGTATCTCCGAAAATTAGAATATTACTTAAGACCAATACAAAAAAAAGATTTTTAGAAATGATGGCCAACTGAAAAGTATGAACATGAAAAGTATGAGCATGTACAGCACTCAATACTTAGTTGGGGCTCCTTTTAACTGTATTACTGCAGCAATGCGGCGTGGCATGGAGTCGATCAGTCTGTGGCACTGCTCAGGTGTTATGAGAGCCCAGGTTGCTCTGATAGTGGCCTTCAACTCTTCTGCATTGTTGGGTCTGGCGTATCGCATCTTCCTCTTCACAATACCCCATAGATTTTCTATAGAGTTAAGGTCAGGCGAGTTTGCTGGCCAATTAAGAACAGGGATACCATGGTCCTTAAACCAGGTACTGGTAGCTTTGGCACTGTGTGCAGGTGCCAAGTCCTGTTGGAAAATGAAATCTGCAAACCATATAGTTGGTCAGCAGCAGGAAGCATGAAGTGCTCTAAAACTTCCTGGTAGACGGCTACGTTGACCTTGGACCTCAGAAAACACAGTGGACCAACACCAGCAGATGACATGGCACCCCAAACCATCACTGACTGTGGAAACTTTACACTGGACTTCAAGCAACATGGATTCTGTGCCTCTCTTCTCTTCCTCCAGACTCTGGGACCTTGATTTCCAAAGGAAATGCAAAATTTACTTTTTATCAGAGAACATATCTTTAGACCACTCAGCAGCAGTCCAGTCCTTTTTGTCTTTAGCCCAGGCGAGACGCTTCTGACGCTGTGTCTTGTTCAAGAGTGGCTTGACACAAGGAATGCGACAGCTGAAACCCATGTCTTGCATACGTCTGTGCGTGGTGGTCCTTGAAGCACTGACTCAAGCTGCAGTCCACTGTTTGTGAATCTCCCCTACATTTTTGAATGGGTTTTGTTTTACAATCCTCTCCAGGGTGCGGTTATACCTATTGCTTGTACACTTTTTTCTACCACATCTTTTCCTTCCCTTCGCCTCTCTATTAATGTGCTTGGACACAGAGCTTTGTGAACAGCCAGCCTCTTTAGCAATGACCTTTTGTGTCTTGCCCTCCTTGTGCATGATGTCAATTGTCGTCTTTTGGACAGCTTCCAAGTCAGCAGTCTTCCCCAAGATTGTGTAGCCTACAGAACTAGACTGAGAGACCATTTAAAGGCCTTTGCAGGTGTTTTGAGTTAATTAGCTGATTAGAGTGTGGCACCAGGTGTCTTCAATATTGAACCTTTTCACAATATTCTAATATTCTGAGATACTGATTTTGGGGTTTTCATTAGTCGTCAGTTATAATCATCAAAATTAAAAGGAATGAACACTTGAAATATATCAGTCTGTGTGTAATGAATTTATATAATATCCACATTTAACTTTTTGAATGTAATTACTGAAATAAATCAACATTTTGATGATATTCTATTTATATGACCAGCATCTGTATATAAATATATAGTGAATATATATATTTAAACAGTTAGAATTTGTTGTTGTTGTCTGATATATTTGCAGAAACGTTACAAGTCACCACTAAAAGACATGACTGTAATCACATACTATTTATTTCAGAAAATTATTTATCACAAATTATTTATTTTTTAGAAAAAGAGATTAAAAAAATGAAATGTAGAAATTTTCAGATTTATGCCAGTTTTGTTGATTTTATTTGTCAATATCTATAAACATGCTCTGTTGCAGTCACACACGTGTGTGTTTGTGTGTGTGTATGAGATAGAAAGTTTGTTCCACTTTATGTTTATGCTCTAGGACCAGACATTTAAATGTAACATTTTTCAGATTTATGCCAGTTTTGTTGATTTTATTTGCCAATATCTATAAAAATGCTCTCTGTTGCAGTTACACACGTGTGTGTGTGTGTGTGTGTGTGTGTGTGTGTGTGTGTGTGTGTGTGTGTGTGTGTGTGTGTGTGTGTGTGTGTGTGTGTGTGTGTGTGTGTGTGTGTGTGTGTGTGTGTGTGATTTTTTGACAAACAAAATGTTTTCAAAGTGGGTTCAATTTGACCCCAAGGACCTTAAACTGTAAACAATGTTTTACACACCTTTAGAACAACCAAATCAAGCCCATATTTTTGTGCATGTTAGGATATATTATTTAGGAAAAGTCACATAGTTTCATAGTTTCATTCTTAAAAATGAAGGAAAAGTCCAGTGGGGTCCACTGGACCCCAAGGAGTGATTCAAAAGATATTTGCTTTGATCTTTTTTTTTTTTTTTAAACTGAACTCACAGTTTCAAAGTGTTTGCACATTCTTGTAGTTTGGCATTATCAAATTACTCCACTCTTTGTACAGTGGCAGGACATGATCTGACTTGACTGATTTTCATTTGCATATACCGTATTGACACAAGGATTTAAATACCTAACATACCTGGTTGGCATGAGTGTTCATTTATCAAGAAATGTCTTATAGGCTACTCTTACTTTGTTACTATGGTCATAATTTATATATTTTATACTCATCATTATAAATGTATCAACAATATATTAATTACAATGAATCATTCGAAATTAGAATTAGTTAGTCCCAAATCATAGTATGATTCATAGGGTTTGAGTGATTAATAATTTGTTTCTAACCTGATAAAAATATATTTATTAAAAGTTATCCACATTATATTTAATCTGCAACAGCATTGTGAACATTTGTAAATATGTGTTTGTTCATACATTTTTAAATGCATCATTATGCAAATTGCAAACACATGAGTAGGGTGTTCTGCATGAAAGACCCACGACTGGCAGATCAACATGCTGAGATAGCTGTGTCCCAATTCAGAGGCTGCATCCTTCGAAGGGTTCGAAGGTCGGAACGAGCGTTGTTAATTGTGATGGCTAAGCCTGCTGAAGACTGTTCTTGTCGCCTAGCAACTGTGACATTTGAGTAAACCGAAACCCAATCCTTACGTTTATAAGTGTCATTCGGAAATTTCTCTAAAAAAAATCCTGTCGTCACTGGCATGCAATGAATTGTGGGGTAGGCAAGGCCACAAAAAAATCCATCTGTTGTATCCTTCATTTCACAGGAAACAAAGGATGCATTTGAAGGAGCCTTCAAATTGGGACAGCCTTTATCGTGCCGCTGTGATGCAATCCAATGGGAATGAAATTCACTAATTTAGTGTCAGTGAACTCTGGTGGAGAACTGGTGTTATGAGGGCTGTGAATATCAGTTCCCTTTCGTTGTCACTCCGAGTTACGTCGGATGACGACGAATGGGGTTTTGCTTAGAAAGCCTATCAACTTCGAGTATTACAAAACGAGCCAATGGCAAAGAAATGCCATGGGTCTGCGGAATTTGCATGACGTTACTCCGCCCCACCTCGTGGGTATAAAAGGAGGAAGTCCGGCAACATGCAGATATGTTTTCGCTTCGGAGCCAAGTTTATTCTTCTCTCCACAAGCCATCTCTGAATTGTTAGCTTCACAAACGAGTACCTCGAGTGTTGGTGTGACGGCGATCTACGGCGAGAGCGTGCTTCCTGCTGATCTGTTGCAGTAGTCTGCCAGTCGGTGCGTTTCTCCCCGGGTGCTTCAACACTTGAGTTTTCTCTCACTAAAAGAGCTTACACGTGGCACGTCTTTTTAAAGATGCCTCGCCCGTGTACTTCTGGTTGCGGCAAATTGTTATCGGACTCTGATGGGCACGAGCGTTGCATAGTATGTTTGGGCATTGATCATGCTAGAGCAGCGGTCGTGGATGAGTCATGTTCTCTCTGTGGGAACATGACCATTGCGTCATTGCGGTTGAGACTCAGTGAACTCGCAAGAGTGAGAGTCCCCTCATCCACCCCCCGTCCTGCGGCTGGTGGTCAGGGTGACCTGAGGGTTACGGTCTGGAACAAGGCGCCGACTATGTGTCCGCGACCCCAGCCCCCCTCTTCAATGACGGTGCCCGCTAGTGAACAGCTGATTCCCGCGGGTCTACCCTCTGGTGGCCCGCGTGTTTCAGTTGAAGCTACAGAGGATGATGCCATGTCTGTTGCAGCATCACTAGGTGGGTTTGAGTCTTCTGGAAGTGAGGGCTCTTCACAGCTGCCACCTTCCGGTGTGCATACGGCTGTGCTCTAGTCTGATCCGGAGATGATGGCCATGCTTTCCCGGGCAGCCGCGAGCATCGGGCTTGAGTGGAGGCCTCCACCCTGTCCTGAGCACTCGTGGCTGGATGATTGGTTTTTGGGTAAGGCCGCCGACCCTCGTCCTCGGCAAACCCCAATACCTTTCTTCCCGGATGTGCATGATGAGATATCGAAGTCCTGGAAGACCCCGTTGTCTTCTCGGGACCGCTCGCTGGTCTCATCCACCTTTCCTCCCCTCGATGATGCAGCTGCTCGTGGGTACACTGGGCTTCCCCCGGTTGAACGCTCTGTTGCCATGCAACTATGTCCTCAGAGTGCTTCTTCTCGGGGCGAGCACCCATCCAAAGCCTGTAGATTTTCGTCGACCCTGGTGGCGAAGTCTTACAGAGCGGCGGGACAGGCAGCTGCTTCACTGCATGCTATGGCCACTCTGCAGGTCTACTAGGCCCAGATGCTCAGAGACATGCACGAGGGTAGGACAGACCCAGGGCTCTTCGATGAGCTGCGCGCCGCTACCGACCTCGCTCTACGGGCGATGAAGGTTACCGCGCGCTCCCTGGGTCTGGTGATGTCCACAGCCGCGGTCCAGGAGAGACACCTGTGGCTGAACCTGGCCGACATGCGGGACGCGAAGCGGACCCGTCTGCTTAACGCCCCCTTGTCCCAGGCCGGCCTCTTCGGCGGTGCGGTTGAAGACTTCGCCCAACAGTTTTCAACTGCCCAGAAACAGACCGAGGCCATCAAACACATTCTGCCCCGCCGGCCCGCTGCTGCCTCCACCCAGCCGGCCGGGCAGATGCCTCGTCCTGTTTCCCGCCGAGGGCGCCCTCCTGCGGCTCCCGCCCCTCCCGCCCGGACCACGCAACAGCCTCCACCCAGGGCCGGTCGCGGAGGAAGCCGCAAGAAGGCGCCACAGTCCTCTCCCGCCCCGCCCCCCGCTAAACGCCGGGCCAAGCGCCGCTCCTGAGACGGGCTGCTCAGGGATGATGGTCGTTTCTCAGGAGATGGAAGCAGGACCACTCCTTCCCCCGGTGGAGGGCCGGGGGAGAATCTTTTGTTCTCCGCTCCCCGCTGCTCACCCACAGGTGGGCAGCACCCTAAAGTGGTTAAAGACAGAAACGACCCCCTCTTCCCTGAGCCCACAGAGTTCTCGGGCGACACAGAGCGCCGCCCACAAGCCGTGCTCTTCTCGCCCCCCTCTGTCCCGGAGGCGGTTGACACGGCGTGCTGTCCACGGACCGCTTCGCCCCTGTCCCCCTCTGTCGCCAGACCCCTGGCAGAGTAGGCCCCCGCGGGACGACCAGCCTGGTCCTCCCCTGGCCCCCTCTGCCAGGGCGCGGTTGCTAACTGTGCCCCCACACCGGCCCGCTATGCCGTCCACGTCTGGGCCAGTTACTCCGCTTCGCTCCCCCTCTGGGGGGACGCCTGTCGTTCACATGATCCCGCTGGTTCAGTTCCTGGGAGCCTGGTTAGAGCTTCCCCGTCTATCCCGCTGGATCGCGCGGACCGTCAGGCTCGGCTATGCGATTCAGTTCGCACGGTCTCCTCCCCACTTCAGGGGAGTCCGCTCCACTTGGCAATGCCCCCATCATGAGAGCAGAGATTGCCACCCTGCTGGCGAAGGGTGCAATCGAGACTGTCCTTCCAGCCAAGATGAGGTCCGGCTTCTACAGCCCCTACTTCATTGTCCCCAAGAAAACCGGTGGGTTACGGCCAATCCTGGACTTGCGCGTGCTGAACCGCTCCCTTCACAGGCTGCCGTTCAAGATGCTCACCGCCAAACGCGTTTTCGAATGCATTCGGCCCCAGGATTGGTTTGCAGCGATCGACCTGAAGGACGCCTACTTTCATGTCTCCATTCTTCCTCGACACAGACAGTTCCTACGGTTTGCTTTCGAGGGGCAGGCATACCAGTACGCGGTTCTACCTTTCGGGCTAGCCCTGTCTCCTCGCATCTTGATGAAGGTCGTCGAGGCTGCCCTTGTTCCCCTTCGGGAACACGGGTTCGCATCCTGAGTTATATCGACAACTGGCTGATCCTAGCTCACTCTCGAGATCAGGTTTGCGAACACAGGGACCTAGTGCTCCGGCACCTTGCTCGTCTGGGCCTTCGGGTCAACTGGGAGAAGAGCAAACTTTGCCCCGTGCAGAGGATCTCTTTTCTCGGTATGGACATCGACTCGGTCGCCATGTCCGCGCAGCTTACGAGCGAGCGCGCGCAGTCACTGCTGACTTGCCTGAGACAGTTCGAGGGCAAGAGTGCGGTTCCACTGAAACTTTTTCAGAGGCTCCTGGGGCACATGGCATCTGCAGCCGCGGTCACGCCGCTCGGATTGCTTCATATGAGACCGCTTCAGCTTTGGCTTCGCGACCGAGTCCCGAGGTGGGCATGGCAACAAGGCACGCTCCGAGTACCAGTTACTCCGACCTGCCGTCAGTTCTTCACCCCGTGGTCGAACCACAGTTTTCTCAGGGCGGGTGTCCCCCTGGAGTTTCCCGGCATGTTGTTGTCTCAACAGATGCCTCCACCACGGGTTGGGGCGCCATTTGCAAAGGACATGCTTCTGCGGGCTCCTGGACAGGACCCCAGCGGCTATGGCATGTCAATTGCCCCGAGTTGTTTGCAGTACGTCTTGCTCTGCACCGCTTCCGGGCGTTGCTCAGGGGTCAACACGTACTAGTCCGTTCAGACAATACCGCCACTGTAGCGTACATCAACCATCAAGGTGGTCTACGCTCCCGCCGTATGTCACAACTCGTCCGCCACCTCCTCCTATGGAGTCAGAAGCATCTGAGGTCGCTTCGAGCCATTTTTATTCCCGGAGCTCTGAACTGTGCAGCCAACGAGCTCTCACGGCTTCAGCCCCTCCCTGGAGAATGGCGACTCCATCCCCAGTCGGTTCAGCTGATTTGGGACCTGTTCGGGGACGCACAGATAGATCTGTTTGCCTCCCACGACTCGACCCATTGCGCCCTATATTTTTCCCTGTCCGAGGGCACGCTCGGCACGGATGCACTGGCGCACAGCTGGCCAACGGGCCGCAAATATGCGTTTCCCCCAGTGAGCCTTCTTGCGCAGATCTTGCGCAAGGTCAGGGAGGACGAGGAGCAGGTCATTCTGGTCGCGCCGTATTGGCCCACCCGGACCTGGTTCCCCGAACTTGTACTCCTCGCGACAGCACCTCCCTGGCCCATTCCCCTGAGGAAAGACCTTCTTTCTCAGGGACGGGGCACCCTGTGGCACCCTCGCCCCGATCTTTGGAGCCTCCACGTGTGGCTCCTGGACGGCTCGAGGCAGGTTTGAGTCCCTACCTCCAGCGGTGGTGGCTACCATCACTTCCGCTAGAGCGTTGTCCACTAGACACGCCTATGCGTTGACGTGGAACCTCTTCGTCGACTGGTGCTCTTCTCACTGAGAAGACCCCCGGAGATGCTCGATCAGCGTTGTGCTTTCCTTCCTTCAACAGGGATTGGAGCGAAGGCTGTCTCCCTCCACCCTAAAGGTTTACGTTGCCGCACACCATGACCTAGTCAAAGGTAAGTCGGTGGGGAAGCACGACCTGGTCATCAGGTTCCTGAGAGGAGCGAGGAGATTGAAACCTCCTCGTCCTCCTCTCGTTCCCTCTTGGGACCTCTCAGTGGTTCTAACTGCCCTGAAGAGTGAGCCCCTGCAATCAGTCGAGCTTAAGTTCCTGTCAATGAAGACAGCGCTCCTGGTTGCACTGGCCTCCATCAAGAGGGTAGGGGACCTGCACGCATTCTCCGTCGACGAAGCGTGCCTGGAGTTCGGGCCGGCTTTCTCTCACGTGATCCTGAGACCCCGGCCCGGATATGTGCCCAAGGTTCCTACCACTCCCTTTCGGGACCAGGTGGTGAACCTGCAAGCGCTGCCCCCGGAGGAGGCAGACCCAGCCTTGGCACTGCTCTGTCCAGTACGCGCTCTCCGCGCCTATGTAGACAGGACGCAGTGTTTCAGGACCTCAGACCAGCTCTTTGTCTGTTATGGTGGGAAGCTGAAGGGAAAGGCTCTCTTCAAGCAAAGGTTGTCTCACTGGATAGTGGACGCCATTGCTTTGGCATACCAGCAGCAAGGTCGACCGTGCCCCCTTGGTGTGACTGCCCACTCCACCCGGAGTGTGGCATCCTCTTGGGCTCTAGCGCATGGCGCCTCGCTAACAGACATCTGCAGAGCTGCAGGCTGGGCGACACCTAACACATTCGCCAGATTCTATAATCTCCGAGTGGAGCCTGTGTCCTCTCATGTACTCGCTTCAACCAGCTAGTACCGGACCCGCTCAGGTGTCTTCGCTTGCTCGCCATTCCACTCCACGGACTGGATACGTGCGATATTCTCCTCAGGTGGGCTTCCCCGAAAGCCCTGAGCTCCTCCAGCACTCCTGACGTCGGCGCCAGTGTCTATTGCCTGCGCGTTAGCTAGGTGCCTCCCGTGTGCATGGTCCCTCCTCTGAGCGACCCCCACATGTGTATTTCCACTGTAAGCCTCTCTGAGCATGTGTCTTTCCCTTGGCAAGCCATCATGCCACCCCTGGGATTGAAATATTCCACCTGCGGCTGGACACCCCAGTGTTCCCCATATGCATCCTTCGGGTCATATGTGTATTCTCTAAGTCCCCCCCCCCCCTCTGGGTTGGCAGTAATTGCATACTTCCCCTAGCTTGGGATATGCTTCCCAGTGTACCTTGGTATTCCTGTGTTAAATGGAGTCCTTCGTCCAGTCTTGACAGGGATCTCGATTTACGCAGGGCACTGGAAGACAGCTGAGAAGGTGGCGTGATTAGACTGGTAACTCCATTCGTCGTCATCCGACGTAACTCGGAGTGACTACGAAAGGGAACGTCTATGGTTACGTATGTAACCCTCGTTCCCTGAGTAGGGAACGGAGACGTTACGTCTGCCTGCCACTTTCCGCTGTACCGCGGGGATCGCCTGAGTTCAGTCTTGGCTCCTCAGCGAAGAAACATATCTGCATGTTGCCGGACTTCCTCCTTTTATACCCACGAGGTGGGGCAGAGTTACGTCATGCAAATTCCGCAGACCCATGGCATTTCTTTGCTGTTGGCTCGTTTTGTAATACTCGAAGTTGATAGGCTTTCTAAGCGAAACACCATTCGTCGTCATCCGACGTAACGTCTCCGTTCCCTACTCAGGGAACGAGGGTTACATACGTAACCATAGATGTTCCTCTTCAGTCCGCCAGTTGACGCCACGTCAAGACCGATGAATAGGAATCTCGCTAGAGAGGCCAATCTACTTCGAGTGAAACTAAACGAGCCAATGCACATTGGCGTGCAATCATTTGCATCAGCTGTTCAGCCTTGCAGCGTGAGTATATAATGAGCAGCAGGTGCGATTGCACTTCATCTTTTTGCTTTGGAGCCAAGCACTTCAATGCTCTCTACAAGCTCCCAGGAGATTGTGAAACTTCAAACCAGCCTTTTTCTCGCACCTCTCCACCCTGGTGTGACAGCACAGCAGCGCGAGTGGTCTTCTCTTCTCTCTCTTGTCTTTCTTTTTTGTTTTTTGACTTGAGCAAAACAAAAAAGCTGTTGTCACAGCTGGTAAGGTGCGCAGTGAGAGCGCTCAACAGCTGTTTTCACGGCTGGTAAGACAAGCGAGAGAGAAACAGCGCACAGACAGGTGCACCTTCCTGTCTGTGTTCGCGGTGACCGTTCCCCTGCGTGCTTTAGCATCAGTGAGAGCAGTCCCTAAAAGAGCTTACACAGATAGATCGTGTCTTTTTCAAGATGACTTTCTATCTGTGTGTTTCTGGATGTGGTCGTTAACTGGGGTCACGGGATGGTCACGATCGCTCGTGACCTCGTGTGCCTCGTGTGTCTGGGCCTTGAACACGCTGAGGCAGGGTTCGTGGATGAGTCATGTACCCATTGTGGGGAGATGACCATCTCAGAGCTGCGGTTGAGACTCTCGTTCCTGAAAAGGGGCGGAGTCCCAATGCCTCTGCCTTGATCCAACCCTCCCCAGAGGGTTGCTTCGGGGCAGTGACAAGGGAGACCTGAGGATTACAGTGAGCGCGCTTCCTTCGGGGAACCAACCCCCTAGGAACCCTCATCCCTCTCATGCTCCGCAGCCAGTTGAGCGACCAACGTTACGTGCTGGACCATCCTCGAGGTGTGTACCAGTTGTTTCCTTTGGTGCTCCCCGTGACGATCAGATGTTGATCACTGCATCGGAGGGTAGGTCAGACCTCTCTGCGGACGACTACTCTGTGCCACTGCCTCCTTCGGGTGTGCCAGCAGTACTCGAGTCGGACCCAGAGATGATGGCCATCCCGCCAACAGGATCGGGCTCAAGAGGAACCCTCCACCGTGTCCCAAGCCCTCGAGGATGGATGATTGGTATCTCGGGGTGGCGCGTGCTGGTTCTCAGCATCCTACCCCAGTGCCTTTCTTTCCTGAAGTGCACGAGGAGCTCACGGGGACGTGGACGGCACCTTTTACTGCCAGAAACCGTCTCGGTGGCTCCTCCCTCACCACCCTTGAAGGTGGGGCAGCTAAGGGATACACGCACACCCCGCCAGTGAAGCGGCCCGTTGCTATGCAGCTGTGCCCTAACTCCACTTGGCGCGGAGAACCATGTCTTCCTTCCCTGGCCTGTAGGTACTCGTCGGACCTATCCGGCAAGGCTTACAAGGCCTGTGGGGAAGCTGCCTCTGCCATGCACGCTATGGCGTTGCTGCAGGTCCATCAGGCACTGAAGGACCTGCACGAGGGTGGTCATGATCCACAAGTTCTCCAAGAACTTTGTACCGCAACGGACCTCGCGCTTCGCGCGACGAAGGTCACCGCGTGGTCAGTGGGTCGTGCGATGTCCAACTTGGTGGTCCAGGAACGCCATCTCTGGCTGTGTCTGGCCGACATGAGGGAGACCGAGACTTTCTTAACTCCCCCGTATCCCAGACCGGCCTCTTCGGCGACGTGGTCGAGAACTTCGCCCAGCAGTTTTAGGCTTTACAAAAGCAGACAGAGGCCATCAAACATATCCTGCCACGGCAGTCTGCTGCTGCCTCCACCCCATCGCTCGCAGCTCTTCAGTCTGCTCGTCGCCGGGGTGTCCTCCTGCATCTACTCCTGCTCCCCCGCAGCAGCAGCCTCCACCTAAACGGCGCCATGGAGCCAGTCGCAGGCAGGCCACCCCGCCCGTCCAGCCACCCACCAAGAAGGGCGGCAAAGCCAGGGGTAAGCTACATATTTTAGCTTTAACAGTTGTTCGATAAAATTTAGTTTTTGTATGTGTACAACTGTTCAGAACTGTGCTAGCTAGCCATGTGCTGATTAGCATCTTTGAGCTAGGCTCAAAAGTATATAAAATTGTCACTACCGAAACAGTCATGACCAAAACATGTCATCATTGTTTTGGTAGTGACAAAAGGGAACACAAAATTATTTATTTGGGGGAAATAAAAAAATTTTTAGTACAGTTATGCAAATCATTAGTATCTTGGTATGTTTTAGTAGTGTTTTAGTATGCGAGTTAAAATTCTGTAATGTGATGGGGTCGCTCCCAAAACATTACTGTCACTATTACACTATTACACACTCATCTCCACACCGGCGTGATGACTCTGACCCCAACCAGATGAACTGGATAAATATCGTGAAAGTTCTGATCACATCTGACTCCTGACATTATGCTGCCTAAATCATAATCATTCACTGTTCGTTCGTTGGCCAAAGGAGGACTGGCCCCCCGACTGAGCCTGGGTTCTCCCAAGGTTTTTTTCTCCATTTGGTCACCTGATGGAGTTTTGGTTCCTTGCCACTGTTGCCTTTTTTAGTCTCTCTTCGCCTTTGTCGCCATTGGCTTTTGGCTTGCTTAGTTGGGGACATTTAACATTTAATTTTGAATTTAGCAATACTATTATAACATTATTTTCCTGTTATCTCTGTGAAGCTGCTATGAAACAATTTTGTATTGTAAAAAGCGCTAAATAAATAAAGGTGACTTGACTAGCGAAAATGTGCCGTAACAACCGAAACATGGGATGTTTTGTCTAAAATAAAATATATTTAATTATCAACTAAGATGTTATCATAGTGTTTGGTTCAATGTATATTCAAACTAATGAATCATTAACTTTGAAATCAGTATGATTAACTTAATGCTTTTTACAAAGAAAGATTCGATTCAAAATACAACACACCTTATAAATTACACTTGAAATATTGTTAAAGATTTACCTGTAAAAACTTTTTTAAAAATAGCAAAAAAATATATTTACAAGGTAAATGTAAACAAAATATTAATACTGTAGGTCATTAAAAGCCTTCTTACTAAATTATGTATTATTGTGTTTCGGTAGTGACAAATTTGGGGAGAGGAATTTTTTTTCAAGACTTTCCAACACTGACTTTGAACCAATTCTGTACAATGGCCTGTGGCCAGAAGTTCCTAAGAAATAGAAATTTTATTACATTTACATTTATTCATTTAGCAGACGCTTTTATCCAAAGCGACTTACAAATGAGAACAATAGAAGCAGTTAAAACTATAAAAGTGTATAGCACTATAGTAAGTGCTATAACCCCTCTCAGTTTAACTTAAGTGCAGTGTTTTTTTTTTTTTTTTTTTTTTTTTTAAGAATAGAGAAGAGAAAGTGTTAATACTACTGAATCAAGTGCTGCCAAAAAAGATACGTCTTCAGCAGTTTCTTGAAAGTGGCTAGTGACTCAGAAGCTCTGGTTGAGTTAGGCAGATCATTCCACCAACAGGGAACAGTCATGGTAAAGGTCCGAGAAAGAGATTTTGTGCCTCTTTGAGATGGTACCACAAGACGACATTCGCTAGCAGAGCGCAGGTTTCTGGATGGCACATAAGTCTGAAGTAATGAGTTTAGGTAAGAGGGAGCAGTGCCAGTGGTTGTTCTGTAGGCAAACGTCAGTGCCTTGAATTTAATGCGAGCGGCAACTGGCAACCAGTGCAATTTTGTGAGGAGAGGAGTGACGTGTGCTCTCTTTGGCTCATTAAAGACTACTCTGGCTGCAGCATTCTGGATGAATTGTAGAGGTTTGACAGAGCAAGCTGGAAGACCAGCCAGGAGAGCATTACAATAGTCCAGTCTGGATAAAACAAGTGCTTGGACAAGGAGTTGTGTAGCATGCTCTGTAAGGAAGGGCCTGATCCTGCTAATGTTGTGCAAGGCAAATCTGCAGGACCGGGCAGTTCTAGCAATGTGGTCTGTGAATTTCAACTGATCATCAATTAAAACCCCAAGGTTCCTAGCTGACCTTGATGGAGTTATGGATGACGAGCCTAGCTGAATGGAGAAGTTGTGATGAAGTGTTGGGTTGGCCGGGACCACAAGTAGCTCTGTCTTCGCAAGGTTTAGTTGAAGGTGGTGGTCCTTCATCCAGCCAGAAATGTCTGTCAGGCAGGCTGAGATACGAGCAGCTACCGTCGGATCGTCAGGCTGGAATGAGAGGTAGAGTTGCGTGTCATCAGCGTAGCAATGATAGGAAAAGCCATGTTTCTGAATCACAGATCCTAGTGATGTCATGTAGATGGAGAAGAGGAGTGGTCCAAGCACTGAGCCCTGAGGCACCCCAGTAGCTAGATGTTGGGTCTTAGATGCCACACCTCTCCAGGACACCCTAAAGGACCTACCTGAGAGGTAAGACTCGAACCATTGGAGCGCAGTTCCCGAGATGCCCTTCATCTTTAGGATCGACAGGAGGATCTGGTGGTTAACTGTGTCAAAAGCAGCAGACAGATCCAGCAGGATGAGGACTGAGGATTTGGAAGCTGCTCTTGCCAGTCTCAGAGCTTCAATTACTGAGAGCAGGGCAGTCTCAGTTGAGTGTCCGCTTTTGAAACCAGACTGATTGTCGTCCAAGAGGTTGTTCTGTGTAAGAAAGGAGGAGATCTGGTTGAAAACAACTCGTTCAAGTGTTTTCGCGACAAATGGAAGAAGAGATACCGGTCTGTAACTTGTTAGATGTGCTGGATTTAGATTGGGTTTCTTAAGCAGTGGGGTTACTCGAGCCTGCTTAAAAGCTGTGGGAAAGGTACCAGTGTGAAGAGAGGTGTTTATGATGTGCGTGAGTGTGGGTACAACTGAGGAAGAAATGGCTTGAAGTAGATTAGTGGGGATAGGATCAAGCGGACAGGTAGTAGGGTGATTGGAAAGGAGGAGTTTAGAGACTTCCGCCTCTGAAAGTAGAAAGAAGGAGGGTAGAATGTGTGCGTTTGTTGGTAAAATGTGTGTGTCAGTTTGTGGATTGGTAAATTGGCCGCTGATGGTGGTTGTTTTTTCTATGAAGAATGTGGCAAAATCATCAGCTGTTAGGGTTGATGGAGGAAGAGGAGGAGGAGGGTTAAGAAGAAAGGAGAAGGTTTTGAAAAGCATGCGAGAGTCAGAAGAATTGAACATTTTGTTGTGATAGTAAGCCATTTTAGCAGTAGAGATATTAGCAGAGAAGGAAGAGAGGAGGGATTGATAGAGACCCAGGTCTGTCGGATCTTTCGATTTGCGCCACTTCCTCTCTGCACCCCTGAGTTTAGTACGATGTTCGCGAAGAATATCAGATAACCAGGGGGCAGAGGGTGTGGCGCGGGCTGGCCTGGAGGAAAGGGGACAGAAGTTGTCCAAGCAGGATGTTAAAGTGGAGAAAAGAGTATCAGTTGCACTGTTAGTATCTAGTGTTGAGAGCTGATCAGGTGGAGGAAGTGTGGATGAGACCAAAGAGGATAGTTGAGAGGGTGAAAGTGAGCGTAGGTTCCGTCGAAAGGTGACCTGTGGAGGAGTGCGTGTTGTGTTCTGAGGCAGGTTGAGGTTGAGAGTGAGGAGGAAGTGATCTGAGGTGTGCAGTGGAGTGACCAGTGTATTGTCCGTAGAGCAGTAGCGCGTGTAGATAAGGTCCAATTGGTTACCTGATTTGTGAGTAGCCACAGTAGATACTCGTTTGAGGTCGAATGATGCAAGCAGGGTGTGGAAATCGGCAGCCTGAGGTTTTTCTAGGTGGATGTTGAAGTCTCCAAGAATTACAAGAGGAGTACCATCTTCAGGGAAGGAATATTATTCTTGAATATTATAAACAAACAATAACACAGTGAACTTTTAAGTGGTCTTACTGTTAATAAAAACAAAACAAAAACAATTTACTTGCTACTATGTGTCACGCATAGTTGCAGTAAGCAGACGATGACGAAGAAGATTCGGTTGAAAGTCTTTCATGACAAACTCAGAAGGCAATCCAACAAATGGTGACAAAGAAATACAACTGATGCATTAACGAGAACGGACAACTCAATGCTGAAAAGACTGCAACTTAATAAGTACAAGCCAAATGAATGAAATAATGATAAACACCTGTGCTGATTAAATGAATTACCATGACAACTAAAGAGTGGCAGGAAAACTGAACAAAGGAAGACAAGAAACAAGTGAAAACAAACTATAAGAATGAATGATTGTGACACTATGCGACTAAGCAACTTGCTTTGGGAAACCAGTCCACATTTCCATATCTCCTTTGTGGTTACAGTATTTGTAGCTCACATGTTCATGTAACACGTCTGCTTATTGTCACTTTTAAAATAGCTACATTTACATTTTACATTTATCTGACGCTTTTATCCAAAGCGACTTACAATTGCTATATATGTCAGAGGTCGCACGCCTCTGGAGCAACTAGGGGTTAAGTGTCTTGCTCAGGGACACATTGGTGTCTCACAGTGGATTCGAACCTGGGTCTCTCACACCAAAGGCATGTGTCTTATCCACTGCGCCATCACCACCCCATATATACATATACATAATTGCTACATATACATGGTTCATACCGTCCAAATTAAAAATCAGATGGTTTTAAAGCTTTTAAAAGATATTTGCTTTGATCTTTTTTTTTTTTTTCAAAGTGAACTCACTTTTTCAAAGTGATTCACACATTCTTATAGTTTGGCACTATCAAACTACTCTCTTTGGCAGGACTTGATCTGACTTGAATGATTTTCATTTGCATATACTGTAGGTTATACAGATATACTGGATATACGGATAAGTGTTCATTTATCAAGAAATATCTCATAGGCTACTCTTACTTAGTTACTATGGTCATAATTTATATATCTTATACTCATCATTATAAATATATCATAATTATATATTAATTACAATGAATCATTCGAAATTAGAATTGGTGTGTCCCTAATCATAGTATTAATAATTTGTTTCTAACCTGTTAAAAAGATATTTATTCAAAGTTATCCGCATTATATTTAATCTGCAACAGCATTGTGAACATTTGTAAATATGTGTTTGTTCATAAATTTTTAAATGCATCATTATTCAAATTGCAAACTCACAGTGGTGGTAAGTAACGAAGTAAGAATACTTCGTTACTTAATTATTTTTTTCGGGGATCTGCACTTTACTTGAGTATGTTTTATTTGCATCTACCTTCACTCTTACTCCACTACAATATTAAAGACAAAGTTTACTTTGTTCTCTGATATATTTCCCCATGCCCGCTCAAAGGATTTATTACACTGGCTTTCCAAACCAATGAAAAACTTGGTTTTCTTTTGAAAAAAGAATGCGTGAGCTCTTTGACAGCATACGCTCACATAGCAGTAAGTTCGCCATTGTGGAAGATGACCGCAGAAACAGGTGAAGGTGCAGCTCTCGCTGCCAGCAATGATCCCAAGATTCCTGCTTACCTTGTATCTTGCACATCTTCTGTTTGATGCAGCTAATGTTATCGGACATGTCTATTGCAAGTTCAACCCCTATACTGCGTTAAGGTGCTTCATTGTCTCTTTTATGATTGCAAATCTAACAAATTCTTAATTGCAGTATCTAATCTTATCATTTGTTCAATTAAATATTGCATATCACTTTGACAGTTTTGAATATTTACTTTTTACTTTCGGTACTTAAAGGGATAGTTCACCCAAAAATGAAAATTCTGTCAGTATTTACTCACCCTCATGTTGTTCCAACCCCGTAAGACCTTCGTTCATCTTCGGAAGACGAATTAAGATTTTTTTTATGAAATCTGAGAGCTGGATCACTCCTCCATAGGCTTCTTCAGGGATTGAAACTTAAAAGCCCCGAAAAGTTATTAAAGACATCGTTAAAATAGTCCAAGTGACTAGAGTGCCTCAATCTTAAGTTTATCAAGCGACGAAAATACTTTTTGTGTGCAAAAACAAACAAAAATAATGACTTTATTTCAACTATTCATTTCCTTCTCTGTGGGCCTCTAGTCAGTTAACGTAGTGTGATTGCGTAGTGCTACGTCACACGTAGGCTCACTATTGGCCGACGCTGGTCATGTGTGTGATGCGTGTGACGTACAACAACAGAAGCTTACTCTATTATACTAGTGAACTGAGTTGTGTACACCCTGAAGTTGTACCTGTTCATCAAGTGGTGTTCTTCTCGCCGAGAAGACCCCCGAAGATGTTCGATAGGGTCTGTGCTTTCCTTCTTGCAGCAAGGGTTGGAGCGAAGGTTGTCTCCCTCCACCCTCAAAGTACATGCTGCAGCTATTTCAGCATATCATGACCACATAGATAGCAAAACAGTAGGAAAGCACGACTTGGTCGTCAGGTTTCTTAGGGGGGGCGAGACAAATAAATTCTCCTCGACCCCACTCCATACCTCTTGGGACCTTTACCTTGTGCTTCGAGCACTTCAGGATGCTCCCTTTGAGCCTTTGCAATCAGCAGACTTAAAGCTTCTTTCCATGAAGACTTTGCTGCTGGTTGCACTGGCCTCTGTCAAGAGGGTAGGGGATCTGCAGGCATTTTTGGTCAACAAATCATGCCTAGAGTTCGGGCCGGGTGACAACCACGTAGTACTGAGACCCAGCCTTGCTATGTGCCCAAGGTTCCTACCACTCCCTTCAGGGACCAGGTAGTGAAGCTGCAAGCGCTGCCCTTGGAGGAAGCAGATCCAGCCATGACTTTGCCCTGTCCCGTTCACGCTCTGCGTTTATATGTGGACAGAACTCAAAGTCTCAGGACCTCAGACAAGCTCTTTGTCTGTTACGGAGGCCAGCAGAAGGGAAAGGCTGTCTCCAAGCAGAGGATGGCCCACTGGATAGTGGATGCCATCGCCTTGGCTTACCAAGCACATGGCGTGCCCTGCTCGCACAGGCTCCATGCTCACTCCACGAGAGGTGTTGCATCCTCCTGGGCGCTGGCACATGGCTCCTAACAGATATCTGTAAAACTGCGGGCTGGGAGACACCTAACACGTTCGCTAGACATTATAGCCTACGTGTAGAGCCGGTCTCCTCCCTTGTTCTCACCCTAAACGGGTAGAAGCACTGAGAGGTCCGGTTCTGTCGCCTTGCTGCACTCTACTCTGCACCCTTATTACTCCAGAGTGAAGAACCTGTTGAGTCCTCCAACACCCTTGGCCCGGACATGGTGGAGCGTCTGGCTCCAGGCCGAATCCTTTCTCCACTGAATCCTTGAGAACCGGGTCTAGGCTGGGTCCCATATGTGTGACCATACGGGGATCTCATATGTGTATATTTCTCCACTGCTGCTCCAAACAGTAGCCTGTGTCTTTCCCTTGGGTTAAGTCACCCAGTATTAATATGTAGTACAACCTCCGGGCTAGTCCATATGTATTTCCCACATAACCCCTTAAAGAAAGTGGCTTCCGCAGCGTTCTCCTTCCCAACAGAAATGGCACGCTTTCCCAGTGTTATCCAATATCTTACTCTATGGGTTATCACGGATCAACAGTGACAGATTCACTCTGTGTCTGAGTGAGAGATTCACTCTCACGGACAACATCTCCAAGACGTTACACACCATCTGACTAGTAAGTCAAAGTCCAAATCACAATCTCTGCTGTCCCAACTTAATTGATACAAGTAGTGTAGAACATTATATAGAAACTGTGTCTATTCCTCGTCTAGTGAGGCCAAACAATAAATCTAGTTTAGGATCTAGGAAAAATCTTATTGTAATTAAACCAGAAAATCTAAATCTCAGTGAACAAAAAGAATTTCTAAAACTAGGTCTTCTAAACATTAGATCGCTCACACCTAAGGCGGTTATTGTAAATGAAATGGTCACAGATAATAATTTCGATGTTCTGTGCCTTACTGAAACCTGGCTTAAACCAAATGATTATTTCGGTCTAAATGAGTCTACTCCACCAGGATACTGTTATAAGCATGAGCCCCGTCCGATCGGTCGTGGCGGCGGTGTTGCAACAATCTATAGAGATATCCTTAATGTTACTCAGAAAACAGGTCACAGGTTTAATTCGTTCGAAGTACTTGTGCTAAATGTTACGCTCTTAGATGTAAGAAAGAAATCCCTATTATCTCTAGCCTTGGCGACCGTATATAGACCTCCAGGGCCCTATGCTGATTTCCTAAAAGAGTTTGCAGACTTTCTCTCAGATCTATTGGTCAATGCCGATAAAGCAATAATTGTTGGAGATTTTAACATACACGTAGATAACACAAATGATGCGTTAGGGGCTGCGTTTACAGATTTATTAAACTCATTTGGGGTCAAGCAAAACGTCAGTGGTCCCACTCATCGTCTAAATCATACACTAGATTTAATTATATCATATGGAACCAATCCAACCGATATAGATATTATAGCGCAAAGTGACGATCTCACTGATCATTGTATGGTAACGTGCATATTACGTACTGCTGAAATTTGCCATGTTGCGCCACGTTATCGACCAGGCAGAACAATCGTTCCAACCACTATAGATAGATTCACAAATAGCTTACCTGATCTATCTCAGCTGCTCAGTGAACCCCAACAAACAGATGAACTAGAGGTTCTTTCCTCTAAAGAAATGACTAGCAGTTTGAGCACCATTTTCTCTAGTACATTAGATATTGTTGCACCAATTAGATTAAAAAAGGTTAGAGAGAAAACTAAAGCACCATGGTACAATAGTACTACACATGTTATCAAGAGAGAAACTCGTAACTTAGAGCGTAAATGGAAACAAACTAATTTAGAGGTCTTTAGAATCGCGTGGAAAGACAGTATGTCACGTTATAAAAAGGCTCTAAAAGCAGCCAGGGCTGAGCATCTCCGCAAACTAATAGAAAATAACCAAAATAATCCAAGGTTTTTATTTACCACCGTGGCTAGACTAACAAATAAACAGACATCACCAGAGCAAAATATTCCGTTACAGTATAGTTGTAATGATTTTATGAATTACTTCAATGAGAAAATAGAAAGCATCCGAAATACAATTGTAAATGTACAATCCTCTATGGTGTCTTATGATTCAGCCACAATTATCGCCCCTAAAGAACAACTACACCGCTTTACAACTATAGGACAGGAAGAGCTAAATAAACTTATCTTTGCAGCGAAACCAACAACATGTTTATTAGACCCAATACCCACTAAACTACTGAAAGAAGTGTTACCTGTAGTGGAAGAGCTTCTTCTCAATATTATTAACTCGTCTTTATCTTTAGGTCATGTTCCAAAAATATTTAAGCTGGCAGTAATAAAACCTATTATTAAGAAACCGCAATTAGATCAAAATAACTTAGCAAATTACAGACCCATTTCAAATCTTCCATTTATATCTAAAATACTAGAAAAAATTGTGTCCGCTCAATTGTGCTCTTTCTTGCAAGAAAATGATATCTATGAAAAATTTCAGTCAGGATTTAGACCGCATCATAGCACAGAAACTGCGCTAGTTAAAATTACAAATGATTTACTTTTAGCTTCTGACCAAGGCTGTATCTCAATACTAGTTCTACTCGATCTTAGCGCTGCGTTCGACACTATAGATCATAAAATACTCTTGGATCGACTACAAAACTACACTGGTGTTCAGGGACAGGCATTAAGCTGGTTTAGATCGTACTTATCAGACCGTTACCATTTTGTCTGTTTAAATGGGGAAAAATCGAAGATAACGTCAGTAGACTATGGAGTGCCGCAAGGATCGGTGTTAGGCCCTCTGCTATTCTCAATATATATGCTGCCACTGGGTAATATTATAAGAAAACATGGAATTAATTTCCACTGTTATGCTGATGACACTCAATTATATATTTCATCAAGACCAGATGAAAACACTAACTTATCTAAATTGACAGAGTGTCTTAAAGATATAAAATGCTGGATGACGTGTAATTTCCTGCTATTAAATTCAGATAAAACGGAGGTATTACTTATTGGTCCAAAAAACTACCCACAAAACCTCGTACAATACAACTTTAATTTAGAAGGATGTCCAGTTACTTTATCCACTACAGTAAAAGACCTGGGTGTTATACTAGACCGCAACTTGTCTTTCGAAAATCATACTTCATATGTTACAAGAACAGCCTTTTTCCACCTTAGAAATATTGCTAAGCTACGTAACATGCTATCTGTTTCTGATGCAGAAAAGTTAGTTCATGCATTCATGACCTCAAGACTAGATTACTGTAACGCTTTATTAGCTGGTTGTCCTACATCCTCAATAAACAAGCTACAGTTAGTGCAAAATGCAGCTGCTAGAGTTCTTACTAGGTCAAGAAAATATGATCATATAACACCAATTTTATCATCTATGCACTGGTTACCTATTAAGTTCCGTATCAATTACAAAGTACTATTACTGACGTATAAAGCCCTAAATGGTCTAGCTCCTGTATATTTAATGGACCTTCTATCGCCCTACAATCCATCGCGTTCTTTAAGATCCCTTAATTCGAGGCTTCTGGTCATTCCTAGGATATCCAGATCCACTAAAGGAGGGAGGGCGTTCTCGCATTTAGCTCCTAAACTCTGGAATAGCCTTCCTGATACTGTTCGTTGCTCAGACTCGCTCTCCCAGTTCAAAACTAGATTAAAGACGCATCTCTTCAGCCAAGCATTCACATAATGCTTGCCTCTTATACTACTGTTGAATCAGATCGAATGCATTAATATTATGAACAGCAGCTACGCTAATTATTTCCCATCTGCTTTTCTGCTGTTATCTCGGGACGCTAGTCCCGAGGTAAATAGCGTTCTTCAGCTACAGTCTGTATCCAGCCTCTCACGGAGACTTCAGAGTCCCCAACACCTGCGATGAGACGACTCGACGCCTGTGAAGAGACGACTCAACGCCGGCGATATGTTATGCCCTAAATTAATACATGATGATTAACTAACTGTATTTTTTACGTACATTTCTGAAATGCACTTTCTGTAAAGCTGCTTTGAAACAATATGTATTGTGAAAAGCGCTATACAAATAAAATTGAATTGAATTGAATTGTGTAAGCCACCTCCTATCGTTCTTCCAGGCAAGAAGGGGTAGAGTCCTGCACAGGGCGCTGGATGGGGTGCAGCAGCTATGGCCCTTTGGTAGGGATTCCTATTCGTCGGTCTTGACGTGGCGTCGACTGACCGACTGAAGAGGAACGTCTTGGTTACATATGGTAACACCATCGGTCCCTGAAGGAGGGAACGGAGACGCCATGTCCCGTCGCCACATCTGCTGCTGAAGTGCAATCGCACCTGCTTTTCATTATATACCCGCGCTACGAGGCTGAACAGCTGATGCAAATGATTGCACACCAATGTGCATTGGCTCATTTAGTTTCACTCAAAGTAGATTGGCCTCTCTAGCCAGATTTCTATTCGTCGGTCTCGACGTGTACCCTAACCTAACCCTAACCCTAACCCATCTCCGTTTTCTCCTACAGACCTTTTTACCAATCAATTTAATGTGCATTTTATTATGACTATGGAAAACAGCAGAGAGCATTTTGTTCCTGAGAATGCAGAAGGCAATGTTAATCTGAGTTTTTATCAGAAAACAAATAGCGAAAAAGCTATTGACCAGAAATGCTCACCTTATAGCCCTTGTGCCCTGTGAACCAATTTAGTCTAATTATGTTTATCAGTGCGAATTATAAATAATTCACTTACTTTGTGAATTTATGATCAAAAAGCATGATATTAACATGTTTTGATACACTGACAATTTTTTTCTCTTTAGCCAAAGTCACAGAATGTTTGATATATCCCGATTGTTGGCTTGCCAACATAAATTTGTGTATAGCAGCGGTGCAGTGCCCAGAATTTCCTAATAAATAAAAAAATGTATTCTTGAATATTAATAACAAACAATAAAACATTGAACTTTTTAGTGGTCTGACTCTGAGGGTCTTGTTAATTAAAAAAATAAAATTAAAATAAAAATGCCCACTATTTAACTTGCTTTGGGACACAAGTCCACATTTTAATGACTCTTTTGTGGTTATTTGTAGTCAACATTAACACATCTGCTTATTGTGACGTTTTTTAAAACGTCCAAATGAACAAACAGATGGTTTTAAAGCTTTTAAAAGATGTTGCCTTGGGATATATTTTTTCCAAAGTGAACTCTCAGTTTCAAAGTGATTGCACATTCTTATAGTTTGTCACTATAAAACGTCTCAGGTTACGACTGTAACCTATGTTCCCTGAGAACAGGGAACGAGACAATACGTCAACGACGTTATGGGGGAACGCCTCAGGCGTGACAGGTGTCTGAAATCACTATCAAATCACGTCAATCATATTGACCGGCGACAGCCCGTGAATCATTAGCGTGAATGATTAACGTGCGACCTGGAAGTATAAAGGGGCGCCTTGCACACATGACAAATCACCTTATCGTCTGAAGGGACTGTACGGTAGGCAAGCCCCGAGGCATGGCAGGGAGACGTATTGTCTCGTTCCCTGTTCTCAGGGAACATAGGTTACAGTCGTAACCTGAGACGTTCCCTTTCGAAGGGAACTCAACAATACGTCAACGACGTTATGGGGAACGATATACCAACTCCGCCATGCTAAGGGGAGTGCATGCCAAGTGGCAGTGACAACTGTCAGAACCAGCAACTTCAAATGAAACGCTAGAACCACTCACCCTCAGGTCACACTGGGCTGTCAGTGACAGCATTCCCTACGGTCATAGCCCAAGCTACAGCCTCACAGAAAAACCTTCATAAACATGGTTAAATAAAAAGGTCTACCTGGGCCGGCTCCGGGCCTGGAACCACAGCTTCCGATTAGAAGGGGTCCCTTCTAGGGAATGTGGCTAGGGAACCCGAAGGAACCCCAGCCAGTCACTATTCAGGGGAACGTACTCACCCCGAAATGCCACCAGGACGGCCTGACCTGGCGTCAGTACATAGACACTAGTCTGGCCAAATCCTGTCTGTCTGAAGACAGAGCCTCTGGACAACAAAGCCTTAAGAAAGGCATCCAACCCGAGGGACTGCGAAGCTGGCAGTGAACCACTCGGCCCGGATCTCAGAGACGGGATATCCCGGAGAGTATGACTCAGCATAGTGCTTTCCAACCCTTGCTAGCGAGGGGAGTTTCTCTACTCGATCCACGGATCAACCCAGTGTCTGTGTTTCAAAACACTGAGGAGGCCTGTGAAGGCCTAAGGGCTGATCTAACTGGGAGGCCTCACGAGAGGCCTACGACCGTCTGACCAGACTCAGGAAGCCGCATGCTCATAGAGACCCTCGGTGAGGGGAGCACAGGTCTGCCTGGTAGGCAAACCAGGCTGTAGGCAGAAAAAGTTCCAGGAGGGAACCAATAGCAGAGAATGAACACTTTAGCGAGCCAGGGCGCAAGCTCGCCTTCAGCAGCTGCCTATTAAGGCTAGCTGAAACTGATAGCAAGAGACCACTAGCTTCATAAACCCAGCACCACTAGGGAACGTTACAGGGAGGCCCGGAGAGGCCTACTACCTGATAGCCAACGTAAGTGGGAATTCACCTTCAGAGAGGCCCGTGAGGCCTACTACCTGATAACCACAGTAAGTGGGGTGCTCACCTTCAGGGAGGCCCAGAGAGGCCTACTACCTGATAACCACAGTATGTGGGGTGCTCACCTTCAGAGAGGCCAAGAGAGGCCTACTACCTGATAACCACAGTACGTGGGAACTCACCTTCAGGGAGGCCCGGTGAGGCCTGCTACCTTACAACCACAGTATGTGGGGAGCTCACCTTCAGGGAGGCCTGGTGAGGCCTACTACCTGACCGTACTCATTCAAGGAGGCCTGGAGGAGCCTACTACCTGATAATCACAGCATGTGGGAACTCACCTTCAGGGAGGCCTGGTGAGGCCTACTACCTGACACCCAAAATATTTGGGCGCTCACATTCAGGGAGGCCCAGAGCGGCCTACTACCTGACAGCCACAATATTTGGGAGCTCACCTTCAGGGAGGCCCAGAGAGGCCTACTACCTGATAGCCAACTTAAGTGGGAATTCGCCTTCAGGGCGGCCGGCTGAGGCCTACTACCTGATAACCATCTTAAGTGGGAATTCACCTTCAGGGAGGCCTGAGTGGCCTACTACCTGATAACCACTGTTAGCTTTGAGCCCTGAGTCCGGGTGATAGTATAAGGTGGCCTGCTAAGGCCAGCCAGCTGAGGACTCGCCTATCAGGGAGGCCTGGTCGGGCCTACTAGCTAATAGCAAGTCATATTCTGCTATAAAGTACACTGTTGGGAACCATACTATACAAGCATAATTTACTAATGGGCTTCCAGTAGCGCTATAAGGTATGTCCCACAATGTTGGGACTCACCTCCGAGGAGGCCTGTTTAAGGCCTACTACCCATCAGTGAGTCAACTGCCCGAACCACCAAGGCCAACCACGTAAAGTGAGCTGGCCTACAGTGCCCTCTAGGGGGCTGTCCAATCAAGGAGGCCTGCTGAGGCCTACTACCTAATGGCGCAGCCTTCGTTGGCAGCAAAGCTGTTTACGCAGCGCCTACAGCATCCTGGTGCCTAATCACATTGCCCATGGCAGTGTACTCCGCAAAAAAGCTAGCACCCTTAAAACAAGGGGAGTACAACATACGCCACTCTGCCTCAACGGAGGCCCCATTAGTCAGGGGCCTACCATCTATGCATGGGCGTCAGCTCAGGGCAATGCTCTGGCTTCAGGGGAGCGTACTTCGACCAAAGAAGAAGTGAAGCTTACTTCATACTCGACCCGAGCCATAGTGGTGCGAGGTAGGATAAACAGAACTGGGAGTGAAGTGCTCAGACCTACCCTGTATCACAGGGGGATACTCACACTGTATCTGCGGAGGAGGCCAGCTGCTCTATCCTGGCGTCGGACAGCGAGGACTGGGCGAGCTCTGTGGATCTCCCCTCCGCTGCCCGCGCGTCGCCGGGAAAGCGGACCAGCATTGAGGCTGAACTCATGCGTCTGCTCTCACAGGCGAGCCTCGGCCTCGAGTGGGAGGCGCCCACGCAGCCCGCGCACAACAGACTGGATGGGTGCTTCCTAAAAGGGACCGCGCTCCGCCACCGTCCAGGCCTGCGCCTTTTCTTCCTGAACTTCACGAAGAAGTCACAAAGTCCTGGAGCGCCCCACTCTCTGCTTGCCGCGCCACCTCTGCTATGCATGGTCACGCTTACGCTGCCGCTGGGCAAGCTGTATCGGCACTGCACTCCATGGCCGTGCTGCAAATCTTCCTAGCCGAAAAAAGCTGCTTCACAGCGGCGCCAGGCTCGGGACCAGAGACCACGCTCTCGCTCTTCTGGCCGCCGCCCCCCTCCGCACGGGCCCCGGCCAAGGATTGAAGTCAAGCCAGAGGCCTCAAAGCCTTCCTAGCACTGCTAGGAAAACGACAGCGTTTAAGTCCCTCTGCAGCCGGACTCCCGCCGAAACTTCCCACTCGTCCAGTTCCAGAAAATGTGACTGTTCCAGCATATTTTGCAGCCAACAAGCCGGTAACACGACCCGCTTGCCTGCACACAAACGCTGTTTTTACGGCGACCCTGATAAATCTCAGAAAGAGTGTAGTTTCTGGTATTCCGATGGTGTTATGAGTGTAATAAAAATGCCCACAAATCAGTGGTCATTACTATACACAAGCACAGCCCGCAACAGTACAGGGCTCGCACAAATAAAATCGACTCGCGTCGATTGTGCATTAAACGTAGTGAATGTGCCCACAACCCAGTGCCCACAAACACTATACTATGCATGTCACGCGGTTTCTGTAAAAACGAAACCAGCACACATTCAGTCAGCTCAGGCAGACAGTGTTTTGAATGTAGTAAATGTGCCCGCTGTCACGCGCCCACATTCACTCACAGACATGTTCAAACCCACGGGTTTCACCCCGCTCATTTCCATGTCGCAAATTGCCATAGAGAAATCGAGCTCCAGACCGCCCTCTGTGATCAGCGCGCTCCCCGCCTCAGACGCTGCAAGCACAGTGTTCACTTTACAGCACACCGGGGCTCTGCGGCCGCCACTCAGTTGCGGCCAGAGCCCAGATCTCATTTTACCCCTAGTCATTCATGCAAATGCGTGGGCAAAACTTCGCTCGACGCCCCTGCCGTTACACGGAGCGGGTCGAAACTACGGTAAAAAGTGAAGTAGCTCATCTACTTCGAGCCGAGATAGTGAAACTATTGAGCAAAGGGGCCATAGAGCCTTTATCTCAAGCTCAGAGCGAAGGGGGGCTATACAGCAGATATTTTCTGGTACCAAAAAAAGACGGGGGTCTCAGACCCATTCTAGATCTGAGACAACTGAACAAAGTGCTTGTGAAATGCGAGTTCAGAATACTCACGACCAGGAAAATCCTCGCACAGATTTGCCAAGGAGACTGGTTTCTGTCAATAGATCTGAAAGACGCGTATTTTCAAATACAAATAGCGTCACGTCACAGGCAATTCTTGAGATTCGCCTACCAGGGCCAGGCATATCAATACACAGTCCTGCCGTTCGGCCTGTCCCTGGCACCCCGTACATTTACGAAGTGCATGGACGTGGCTCTCGCACCCCTGAAACTTCGGGGCATGCGAGTATTGAACTACTTGGACAATTGGCTGATTCTAGCTCGATCACACTCAGAGCTCATAGAACACAGGACAGTATTACTCGAACACCTCGAGAATCTAGGTCTCACAGTCAATTGGGCAAAAAGTTCGCTGTCTCCCAGTCAGAAAATATATTTTCTGGGCACAGAGCTGGACTCGCTGTCCATGACAGTGCGCCTGTCGCCAGAGCGCAGACTGAACATTCAGCGCGCCGCGAAATCCTTCCGCTGCAGCACTATAGTCCCGCTCAAAAGGTTTCCGAAAGTGCTGGGTCTCATGGCCTCAGCATCTTCAGTACTCCAGCTGGGTCTGCTTCATATGTGCCTGCTGCAGTTGTGGCTAAAAGCGCGAGTACCGCCTCGGGGTCGATCAGAAATGCGTCATAGCCCTGAAACCGTGGAAAGCAACCGACTGGTATCAGTTGGGTGTAAACCTGGGTACTCCCTCGAGCGTAAAGGTGGTGTCCACGGACGCCTCCACCTCGGGATGGGGAGCACTGCTCGAGGACAGACCGTTCTTTGGCCAGTGGTCAGAAAGAGAGAAGCTCCAGCACATAAACTGTCTGGAAATGATGGCAGTGGACAACGCACTGAAGCGCTTTTGTCCCTAGATAAAGGGTCACCACGTCTTGGTCCGTTCGGACAACATGTCAGTGGTGGCCTATATAAATCCCCAGGGTGGCGTCAGGTCCCGAAACCTTCACAGGCTGACGGAACGCCTCCTGATCTGGGCTCAGCACAATCTGATCTCACTGAGAGCAGCACACGTGCCTGGTCACCTCAATTTGGGACCAGACAGACTGTCCAGAAACAATATTCCAGCAGGGGAATGGTCTCTGCACCCGTAGACGGTCCTGCTGCTGTGGGAGACATTTGGCAGAGCGCAGGTAGACCTGTTCGCATCCCAAGAAAACGCTCATTGTCCGAAGTTTTTATCCAAGAGCAGAGATGCGCTGGCCCACGTCTGGCCCCGCTGCTCGCTCTATGCTTTTCCCCCGTCTCGCTCCTGCCTCAGGTGTTGGACCGAATCAGGGAAAACGGATGCTCAGTGCTGCTTGTGGCTCCGCTCTGGAAAAACTAGGCCTGGTTTCCAGTTCTGATGCAGCTGACCAGCACTGCCCCATGGCCGATACCGTTGAGGAAAGACCTCCTCTCCCAGGCAAAGGGCTCGATTTGGCATCCTCGCCCGGAGTTGTGGTCCCTACATGTATGGGCCATCAATGGGTACCCGTTAACCTCCCGAAAGGAGTGTTAAACACGATCACGCAGGCTAGAGCGCCGTCTTCTAGGCGACTCTACTCCTCGAAATGGATAAGGGCAGAACCCCATCCACGCTCAAGGTCTATGTGGCGGCCATAGCAGCGTTTACTAAACCAGCCACTGGCCTGTCACTGGGGAAGGACGATCTGGTCATCCGCTTCCTTAAAGGAGCTAAGAGCTAACTTTTCGCTTCATTCAGCGGACGTGCCAAGGGGCTGAAACAGAGCCTATCCAGGTGGATAGTTGATGCCATAGCATCAACATTGGCTTACACTAGCACATAGCATTGGCTTACACTTCCAAGGGCCTGCAGTGTCCTTTGGGTGTCAGAGCGCACTCCACTCGAGGCATGGCCTCGTCGTGTGCGTGGTCTAGCGGGATTACCTTGCAGGATATATGTATGGCAGCTGGCTGGGCCTCGCCGTCTACATTTATAAGGTTTTATAACCTAGAGGTTCCTGCCTTACAGGCTAAACTTTTGTCAGTCTAAAAATCAGTACTGTCTGCCCTGTTGCTTCGGCGCAGAATACTGGAACAGCTTGAGCATCGCTCGCTGATCGATAAAATTACAGGGGCATTTAATAAGACCCATACTGTTACTCAGATCAGGCCGAATATATTTTCACCCTGACTGTGTGGAACACTGTTGATGTGGTTAGCTCCTTCAGGATGCTACTTGTGGAGAATGATGCTTTTAGCCTCTCTTCTCAGACTCTCTGCGAGTCCCTGGTGATTATAAACTATATGTGCTCCGGGCACCTGCACGCATGGCGTTTTGCATAGTGTTCCCCTAGCGTAAGATATTATGCAGTACGAGAGAACCTCTCGTAAGGTAACGTACTCGGTTACTAACGTAACCTCGGTTCTCTCTAGAAGAGGGAACGAGTACTGCGTATGCCTGCAACACGCTGGTTCGCTTCAGCGATGAAAACCAGATTGTATCAGCCATCGAGCTATATTTATAGGCCCAGACCACGCCCGTTTCGGCGGGACGTGACGCAGTGGATCTGACGTCACATGGGGCCTCTCTCGATAGGCTGCTGCAGTTGCCTCAGGGCAGCCAATAGGCACGCAAGCCGCCTCGCCTATGTCTGCATTGCTGCTGCAACGCGTTTTACATTAATTCAAAATTAAGGATCATTTTTGGCTTCAATATCTTGTGGAAAAGAGGTTTTCCCCTAGCGTAAGATATTACACAGTACTCATTCCCTCTTCTAGAGAGAACCGAGGTTACGTTAGTAACCGAGTACGTTTTTAAAGTTGGAACTGCTCCATCTTTCAGAACAAGCCGATGTGCGAATCATGCATTGAGCTCGCGAAGATTGTGAAAGCTTTCCTCCGTAACATGTGCAGCACAGAGAGCGAGATTTGGGTCATAATTTTGAGGGACCGAGTTAAAAATAAATTTTAACCATTGATCTCTAACTCCCTCGTCCCTAGGAAGGCTGAACAAAGTGGACCTGCAATCCGGATGAAAATAACAGCAGTGTTTCGACGGCATTGCGACAACTCATCTCCAAAACAGCAATATAAAATGGCCTCGCCCCGCTTATTAAGTATTCTCGGAGGAGGGGTTTATGTAAATAATGGGATATGCTGACGTCAGCAACTCCGGAGGAATGTCGTGTAGTCCAAACACGGCTGTTTGCTGTAGTCCTTAGAAATTGAATTTTTTAAAAGCAAATATCTCCCTTTGCTTTGAACTTTGAGAGCTGTAACTTTGCAGATGTTGTTTATGCTCAAACAGCAACATTACACACTAGCTAAAGTTAGAAAAGTGAAATCGTGTTTTACCACCCCTTTAACATAACTCAGAACAACTGGCAGTGAAAACTTTTGAATTTTTTTTTTGCAGTTCTCAACAAACAAGAAAGTTTGTGAAATTGTTTAAATATTGCAGTCAAAATGATCCTTTATTCTGATGTATGTTTTACATAATTCTTTCAGCTCACCCTTGTGGAACGATGTGAGTGATGAGGACCGCAAACAACATCTTAAGGACGAAAATGGAGAGTTCTGGTGAGAACCATGTTTTGAAAAAGATTCTCAACTCGTACTAAAACATGAATTACATTTTGTCTAGGATTTACGTATGAAGCGTGTTCTTTTTTTTTTTTTGCAGGATGTCAATGAATGATTTCCTTAGAACATTTGATAACATGGATATCTGCAGTTCCTGTCCTGATTTTCTGGAAGAAAAGTCTGCATGTCACTGGATTTCCAAGTTCCACCATGGCAGCTGGGTTCCTGGGAGTACAGCTGGAGGCTGCATGAATCACTTAGGTCCTTTAATTAATTATAATTATAAAGCTACTAGTCATCAGTGTAAATCTGCTTCTAACACCCGTGTCCTGTAATTGTAGACACCTTCTTTACCAACCCCCAGTTTTGGCTGAAGATTAATGAGATGGATAAGGCCTGTGAGCAGGGCCAGAGCAATGTTCTAGTGTCCCTCATACAGAAACCTGACAAGAGAAACAGACGCCTTGCTTCACACCATGGCATCGGCTTCTGCGTGTTTGCGGTCAGTATTCACAAAAAAAACAAAAAACAAAACAAAACCTAAATAAATATGGTTGTACAATGATGCCATAATTGTGTGTAACCTTAATTTTTGTTTTGAACTTTTACAGGTTCCACCGGAGGCAAGTTAAATTTGTTTTTAATCAGTTTTTAGTACATATTACATAAGTTGACATACCTTTTTGACACGTTTTTTTGTTTAATTATCCTTTAGATGAGATCTGAGGGAAAGTTTGGATCAAGGTTTTTCTATAGCAGAAATCCTGTGGGGACAAGCGGGAACTTTCAGGATGCAAGACAAGTGATGAAATTATTCAGACTGGAGCCAGGAGAGTATCTCATTGTACCATCCACTTACATCCCTAATAAGAACGCAGAATTCATCCTGTCCATTCTGTGCAAAAATGAGATAAACATTCAGTAAGTTACATGAAGGACTGAGAGATTGACTATAATTTAACAATATTCAACATTTGAGTAATTATTTATGCTTGGAATACTGAAAAACTGACTTCATACACTGAAATGTTCATAATCATCTGCTATATTAAACTGGTTAATATTTTTAAATATGTGTTTTTTATCTAGAAAGGACACAGAAAGGACAGAGAAAGATTTTCTTGTGGATCTCGTAGACGAGGTAATAATTCACAGATTTATTTTGTAAAATTTTTAGTATACTCTTGAGTTTGTCAATATGTGCAATCATTGAATTAGTTATATTGGTTCTTTCAACATATATCTGCAATTGCAACTAAACCCTATCTTTGTCTGGTTAAAGTTAGTATAATTACTACTTCAGAGTCCATTACATGAACACTCTTCTCTGCACATTGAATATTATATTATTGTTTATTCTATAAAAATATTAATATAATGTTACATAAATTAACATTTTATTCATTTTAAGATTTGAGAATCTGATATCATCTGAAAATTGTAAAGAGTAGATTATTAGAACTCAGACATTTATTTTCTACTTTAGAAATGGGAACTCTAATTGTGATTTTAGCAGTTGTCGATGATACAGTTGTCTCTTTTCTCATATTTAGGTCGCATACATCGATAAAGTGGATGAAGGATTGAAAACTAAAATTCTGTTTCGACAATATTCCGATCAGGTAAATATGTAAGCTAATATATTATCAAAAAATAAAATTAGCTGCTACAAGCTTCAAACTCTTGAATGTCTTCTTTGGAAACAGTACAAAGTTGTTGATGCTGAGAAACTTCAACAGCTTCTTCATGAAAACCTACTTGGAGGTGAGTGTTTTAAAAATACTGTACGTTCTATGTGAATGATAGCTAGTTTAGAAATCTTAAAGGTGTAATGTGTGATACAGTATTTCTGAGGATCTATTGACAGAAATACAATATAAGATCCATAACTATGTTTTCAGTGGTGTATAAAGACCTTGCATAATGAACCGTTATGTTTTTATTACCTTAGAATGAGACATTATATCTCCATAACTGCGGGCACCCCCTTCTATGGAGGTCGACATATTGTATCGTCATGTTTCTACCGTAGCCGACAGTGAATAAACAGCGCTACAGAGCGTGTTTCGTCACTACCTTGAAAAAGAAGTTTTCAGTGGTGTATAAAGACCTTACTTAATGAACCGTTATATTTGTATTACCTTAGAATGAGAAGTTTTACTGAATAATTAAGTAAACATAATTTCTTCATTTATCCTTGTAAAGAAACCTCATTGTTGAACTGGCTACTCTCTGCTGTCTCCGACGATGACATCTTTTCCTGTCGGCCACCGTAACTTTTGTTGGTTGCAATTCGTAACCTCACCACTAGATGCAGCTAAAAATCACACACTGCACCTTTAAATTGCCTCATAAATCTCACAAATGTGACCCCTACCTTTTAGGAAATAAAAACACTGAAGGATTTGGCCTGGATTCCTGCAGAAGTATAATTGCCATGTCAGATGTATCCTTTTTTCCTTAATTAAAAACTATTAAAAAATAATTTGTTGAATGATGATATTTGATTTATCCCCATGGTTCAGCTTGTGTTTCCTGAAAAATAAAAATAGTTCTCTGTCACTGGAAGACTTCGTGGATCAGAATTTCTTCGTCTGTGGACCCGCATTATGATGTACAAGGTGAATCGATTTGAGTCTGGAATTTAGCTTTGATTGGTGTATATCACTTTCTTCTTTCAGATGAATACAATCGGAGTTATGTTAAAAAATATCCTGGCTCTTCCAAGTTTTATAATGGCAATGGATTGCAACAAACAGATTGAAGCTCAAAAACGTGCATCCATCCATCATAAACAAACTTCACGCCGCTCCGGGGGGTTAATAAAGGTCTTCTGAAGCAAAACCATGAGTTTTTGTAAGAAAAATATTCATATTTAACACGTTACAAAATAAAATTCTAGCTTCCGGCCATA
Source organism: Gila orcuttii (assembly GCA_026230005.1). Classification (NCBI taxonomy): domain Eukaryota; kingdom Metazoa; phylum Chordata; class Actinopteri; order Cypriniformes; family Leuciscidae; genus Gila; species Gila orcuttii. The sequence continues at coordinate 8,966,708 of JAPDVR010000013.1, read as the reverse complement.
CGCAGTCTACTTGCCACTAATGCGCAACTTACGAAACTTGTGATGTCGGAAGTAGCGTAGTGCGTTATGGCGTAGCGTAAATATCAGCAGTATGTCGCCTAAGTTGCGCTTTACACTTAAGTGGAATCCGCATGTTCGTTTGGCCTGAAGCTAGTTATTTTACTTTATAAAGCAGGGGTCACCAACCCTACTCCTGGAGAGCTACTGTACTGCAGATTTTTTAGCTCCAACCCCAATCAAACACACCTGGACCAGCTAATCAAGCGGTTCAGGGTTACTTGATAATTACATGCATGTGTGTTGGAACAGGGTTGGAACTGAAGTCTGCAGGACAGTAGCTCTCCAGGACCAGGGTTGGTGATCCCTGTTATAAAGTTTTAATTATTAATATTTTTCTTACACAAACTCATCGTTTTGCTTCAGAAGGCCTTTATTAACCCCCGTAGCCGCGTGAAGTATAACTTCGATTGTATTCGTTTGAAAGAAGAAGGTCATATACATCTAGGATGGCTTGAGGGTGAGTAAATAATGGGATGATTGTCATTTGAAAGTGAACTACTCCTTTAAGACAATTTTTTTTTTTTTTTTTTTTTTTTTACAGGAAATCTTTTACAGCATGGATTCTTCCAAAGATGGTGTTCTGTCTTTAAACGAACTGCAAAATGCATTAGAGAAAACAGGTTAAAGCTTATACAGTTTATACTTTGCGGTAGTAAAACATTGAAAATATTGTAATTTACTTAGTAGTAGAAAAATATTCAATATTTGCATTAACTATTTATTACAAACATTCCTGCTGGTGGTACAGTGTATCTCCATAGCTACCCAGTGACCCCTAAAATTTAAAACAATGAAAATATTATATATATATATATATATATTTTTTTTTATTTTTTTTATTTATATTATATCATAATATCTCACACACATTGTATAGACACTGTATTTATGTCATGGTTCTTGTGCCCTAGGCATGCATCTAAATGAAGACATCCTGAGTCTCATGGTTGTGCGGTATGGTGGTGCTGCAGAACAGATCTCTCTGGAGGGTTTCATTTGCCTTGTCATGCGTTTGAACTGCATGGCTAGTAAGTAAGACTAGACAGAAAAGCAAATTGATATTCTCTCTCTGTAACGAGATCTAGTTCAGGGAAGAAGGAGGCGGGAACCGGCAGACATTTAAAGACTTTAATAATCAAATAAAACAAAAGGGAACCGCCAGCAGCCCCTCGCGGACGACTGCTGGCTACACAAATAAAACATACAAAAAACAAAAGTATGCCACCAGCCCCTCGTGGACGACTGCTGGCTACACAAAACAAAAACCAAACACAACTAAAACACAGGCCTGTTCCTCTCTCGATTACCACAGTCGTCGCTCCTCCTTTATGCTTCCGCTCCTCAGTGAGAGATGCGAGACCGGTGCGTCTCGCAGGTATCATTCATTAACAATCACGCCACCGGCCTCGCGCCGTTCTCTCACGTCCCTCGGCCTCGTCCTGCTCGCCACACTCTCTCTCTGACTGACTTATACAGAAAGATGGAGCCTTTCCCAGTGCAAACACTCACATTCACACTCTCACTGTAACATCTATGGGCCATTTTAAACTTTTCAATTTAAAGTCAACACAGAAATCCTCTGAGCCACCGTGCCGCCCTAATTTGATGTTCAGGACTGTAAAATATAATTAATTTTTTTTCTTTAGCGGAAAATTTTTATAAGTAAGTTGTCACACAAACTGGTAAACACAATTTGGTTTGACCCTTTTATGCTCCTGAAATAGTTTGAGCTAAATACCCTGGGTATGTATGTATTATTATTATTATTAGGTGTTCAAGCACGAAGTGCTGAAAACCTATTGTATTTGTACTGATTTTTATTATTATTATTCTCCGCTAAAACGCATCGTGCAGACCAAACCGTAAGTGCTAGAGACTTGAAACTTTGTCAGATGGTAGTACAAAAATCGAGGAGAGGTTATCAAATTATGAGCCCGATTGGCCCATAGGTGGCGCTATAGCAACCAATTGCGCAAAACTGCTCATAACTCCTAGACCGTATGTTGTAGACTCAAGTGTCTTATATCTCTGGAAAGCTGGAAACCTGAAGTAAAAAACGTATATCTCCGATTTCATTTCCGCCATGATAGATTTTCCGCCATTTTGAATTTTGTCGAAAAATTACTTTTGCGAACTAGTCCCTGGTTTTTCGCCCGATCGGAACCAAACCAGTGCCAAAATGTTCTCTGGAGTCTGAATATCAATAATTATCGAAAAAAAGTTGAAATTTTGATTCACGGTCGCTAGGGGGGCGCAAAATGAACGTTGTGGGCGGAGCCTATTTTACTAAAATGGCTATAACTCAAGAAGTAAATGAGATAGCTTCACCAAACTCGGTACACATGTGAATAAGTTCATTCTGAGGTCACAGTAAAAAAATCGCGACGATTGGGCACTAGGTGGCGCTATAACATTAAAAAAACATAAATAGTGCTATGACCACCTGACCGTTGGTCCGATTGACTTGAAAATTGGTATGCAGTGTCTTGGTCCAAGGCCCCATGTATGTATAAAAGGACATTGGCGTATCTCAAAAAACATGGCCGCCATCGGCCAATGAAGTTTGAGCACCTGTGAGACGAGGTTAACGGAGGCCGATCGGAACGAAACTCGATGGGCATGTTCGACTCATGGCCCAAGAGGTCTGTAAGAGTTTTGAAAGAAATCGGCCACTAGTTGGCGCTAACAAGTTTTACGGCTCTGTAATCACGTGGTGTGGCACACATCCCCACAAAATGCATATCATTTGATAGATCTCCTCATGCTGAACAACTTTGCCTCTAGAACCATTGCTGTCAATCAAATCGTTCATTAAATATTCACAAATATGTTTAAAACCTACTTTTGCGAACTAGTCCTAGGATTTTCGCCCGATCGGAACCAGACCAGTCTAGGACAATTCTCTGGACTCTCTAGATCAATAATTATCAAAAAAAAGTTGAAATTTGGCATTTGGTTGGCTATAACAGGGTCATTTATAAAATGGGCGTGGCAAAATATAGTCAAAAGCCTATAAATCCTATACGAAAACTCAGAACTTCACAAAAATTGGTGAGCATATGTGACATAACATCCTTAAAAAGCATGCCAAATTTTATGGAGATCGGACCATAGGTGGCGCTATAACTGTTAAAAAGCTTTGAAACAATGTATTTCCTATGGTAAATTGCCTGTATTTGCTGTAAATGGTGTTTTGCATTTATTATCATGTAATGTTCATATCATAATGTTCAAAACCAGTGCAGTACAATTCTCTGGACTCTCTAGATCAATAATTATCAGAAAAAGTTGAACAACTTCATTTGGATGGCTATAATAGGGTCACTTCACAATGTAGCCATGACCTAGTGTCCCCAAAAGCTTATATCTCTTCAATGAATGCTCAGATCTTCTTAAAAACAAGTCAGAACATGTGCCATATGACTCCAAACAATCATGAAAAATTTCAGACAGATCGGACAAAATTTGCCTCTATAACAGTTAAAAATGGGAAAATTAAATGAATATAATGGCATATTAAGCCAATAAGTAGTATTTTACTGCCCCCTGCTGTTTAAAATATGAATTATACTTGAGTAGTGTGACAAAATTACTATTTAGACTTTATAAAATTACTATTTTAACATTTACAATCACATTAAGTCAAATTTCATCTATTGAAGTATCACTATTGACAATTCTGTCACATTGACAAATGTGAATCCTGAATGAGACATAGTTCAAATCTCTGTATCTACAACAGAATGTGTGTGTAGTCCTATGTTTCTGAATAAATTCTGAATAATCTGATTAATAGTTTGCAAAGACATGTATGAAATAACATTCAAATATATTTTCATAATGATTCTGTGTGTGTGTGTGTGTGTGTGTGTGTAAGCTTGCATAAAGGAGTTAAAATGGAAAAACTGTCAAAATGAAAGTGGCCAGCAGAGGGCAGTAGAAGACCACTTATTGGCTCATTCTACTTATTAATGAAGTCTTTTAACAGGTGCATTCATATTTAGACACTATAAAATCACTTGTATAACAATTACTATTATAACACAATCATATTTTCTCAGAGTTTATCACTTCATTTGTTCTGACACTTCACATCAATGCTAGCAATGTGGTAAATCATGATAAACTATGGTAAATCATGCTAGAATCACAGTACTCTATGGCAGTGTTGGGAACCCTAATCAAACACACCTGATTCAACTCATCAGCTCATAATCACATAGGTTAATGAGCTGATGAGTTGAATCAGGTGTGATTGATTAGAGAGACAGAGAAAACGGGTCCTTCAGGACAGGTTTGGGAACCACTGCTCTATGGTAAATCATCCTAGAACGTAGTAAATCATACTAGAACTTGGTAAATCATGGTAAATCATGCTAGATTCATGGTAAATCATACTGGAACATGGTAAATCATGAAAAATCACACTAAAATGTGGTATATCATGGTAAATCATGCTAAAACATGGTCTATTCCATCTATGATATCAGTGGTTAAATGCTTGCTACATAAAACGTAATGTCTTTTGATGCTTGTGTGGTTAAAAATCTTAAATGCCTTAACTGCTTGAACACCGCTAAATGCTGCTTGCAGCTTTAATTATTATTATTATTACATTTTAACAGCCTTTATTTTCTTCATCAGGAATATTCCAGAGACTCTGTGAAAGTGGGAAGATAACTCTAAGTGAGAGTGAGGTAATCCTGATGTAAACATTCAAATTTTTCCATATCTCCAACCACATACTGTACAAGCTTGATTTTCTTTGTTATTTTTATCATTAAAAATTCATACATTTACAACCTGTTTCTGTGCATCTGTGTTTTAGTGGATTGGACTCACCATGTACTCATGAGGGAACGTCTGTTTGCCAGGAGGTTTGCCAACAAACGCAAGAACAGATCGGTCATTTACGCGGTCTAAACATTTCTTTCATTTCATTTTTTTTATATCAAACTAATAAACAACTTGTGATGCTTATTCTTCATCCTTTATCCCTCTAAGAATTAAAATGTGTTTGCTTTTCTTAAAATTATTATTTGATATACACATTTCACATGATCAATTTGTTTGTAATTCTGAAATTTGAGCAAAAATAACATTATTAACTGTCTTTTGAAAAGTGATTAATGTAATGTATGTATTATTTCTTATGTTGACCACCTTGAGTCACAATTGTCGGATTGTTTGCTTTGGTTTTGAAACCTCCTACTATTATTGTCATTGTTAGTTATCTAGGTTTGAAAAAAAAAGAGATGACATTTTAACAAACCCTGTGTTGCTTAGGGACATTTAAAGGGATAGTTCACCCAAAAATGAAAATGATGTCATTTACTATACCTCAAGTTGTTCCAAACAGATATTTTGAATAATAATGGGTAACCAAATAGTTGATGGGCTCCATTAAGTTAACTCCCATAGTATGGAAAAAAAAAATACCATGGAAGTCAATGGGGCTACATCTTTTTTGATATTCTTCAAAATATTTTCTTTTGTGTTCAGCAGAAGAGACACCCTCATGTTGTTCCAAACCTGTATGAATTTGAGTAAATGATGACAGAATTTTCATGTTTGGGTGAACTATTCGTAATAGGTATAGGGTCAAAATGCTGCAATTATAGGCCTACATGCTGTACAATAGGTTCTTTCATCCTTCATGCTGTCAAAACACTAATAAAAATAAATACAAAAATAGTAGCCTATCAGTAGAGAATGTTGTACTTTCAGCTGTGGTGTGAACAATTCCAGAGTAATCCCAGATATCTGGGAGAATCTAGAATCAGAGGAAGACGGAGGAACTGTTTCAGGTAAATTTACTGTACAGTGAAAACGGGGGAAAAAATGGATATGTACAGAAATATAAAATTCGAGACTTGTCTAGTCATCTCTGTCTATTGACCTTAGTTAGGGTAGACGGCATATTGAACTTACAGAATTTACAATGGCTGTATAAAAGTATTTTTTTAAATGTTCAGATCTCACAACTTTCTTGAGTTCTACTTTCTTTTAATGAGTTTTTATCCTCTGACATTTTAAAACTGTTAAACAACAGTACAATCTCTCGCGGCAATTTGTATGCATTTTACGAGGTGGCTAATTTGCACGAATTCATACGACATCACTCATTTCATTTTTGCTAAATCGTACATATTTTACGAGTTGCCCAATTCGTATGAATTCGTACGAATGACCTACCCCTGACCCCGCCCCTTAACCTACCCATCATTGGGGTTTAGACAAATCGTATGAATTAGCCACCTTTTACTCACTCCTACGAATTGGTCGTGAGATAGCGTTGATAGGGCTACTTCTGTCCCCACAGACTTGTTTTCATTCCTGACAAAAAGGAAATATGGCACTTCTTAACTAAGGTCTATTACCTGTGTTGTTGTTGTATTGCCTGATGGACATGTCACAAACTGTGAAACATTTGATAATTACATATGTAGCTTTTGTTATGTAACAGTTAACATTCTGTTATAACCATGATTCTTTTGAGTAAAAATGCAAGATTTTTTATTTACTTAAGTCAGTCTTTCAGTGAGATCAAGTTTGGAATGTTGTAGTTCTGGAGCATGACATTTCATGGGTGTGAGACATTTGAAACTTTTAAGACAGTGACAAGTCTTCTGAATGGCAAGAAAAAAAAATCTATCTAAACAAAATAAGGGTGTGGGATAGCAAAAAAAGAAGAAAAGAATATTCCACTGGTGTGTAGTATAAAACCAGATGCACTGGGTGAGAAAGCACTGTTTTATGCTAACTTCCTGACCAACCAGATTCTTACAGGTAAAATGTGTATTCAATTTAACCCAAGTCAACACAGAAATCCTCTGAGCCACCGTGTCCCCCTAATTTGATGTTTAGGACTGTAAAATAAAATTTTAAAAATATATATTTTTTAGGGTAAGCTACCAAGAGTTGTCACACAAACTGGTAAACATAATTTTGTTTGACCCTTTCATGCTCCTGAAATAGTTTGAGCTAAATACCCTGGGGATTTATTATTATTATTATTATTATTACATTTTAACAGCCTTTATTTTTTTTTCATCAGGAATATTCCAGAGACTCTGTGAAAGTGGGAAGATAACTCTTAGTGAGAGTGAGGTAATCCTGATGTAAACATTAACATTTTTCCATATCTCCATCCACATACTGTACAAGTTTTTATAAACATTCTGCTTGATTTTCTTTGTTATTTTTATCATTCAAAATTCATACATTTACAACCTATTTCTGTGCATCTGTGTTTTAGTGGATTGGACTCACCATGTACTCGTGAGGGAACGTCTGTTTGCCAGGAGGTTTGCCAACAAACGCAAGAACGTCCTGGTTGCGTATGCAACCCACCATTCCCAGAAGGACGGAACGGAGGACGTAGTCGACTCGACTGAATGGGGGATCCTGTCAGAGAGCCTATCATCTTCGAGTACTATTGAACGAGCCAATGGAATTGGCGTGTGTGATATGCATCACACACTCCGCCCCCGCGGCGCGGGTATAAATACGGAAGTGGATGCACGCACTAGTTGCTTTTTCGCTGAGGATCCGAGAGTAACCCGGGGTCAGCGGTGGTCCAGCAGTAGTGGCATGGGGACTACGTCCTCCGTTCCCTCCTTCAGGGAACGGTGGGTTGCATACGCAACCAGGACGTTCCCCTTCAGTCGATAACGACGGACGTAGTCGACTCGACTGAATGGGGGACACTTTGATAGCGCCACTAAAGCTGCCACCTTCCAGTGCCTAGAGAAATGTCTCCTGATGTCCCCGTAACTTTAAAGCGGGGAAGGACAAGGCTTAGGCCAGGGAAGCCACTGCTGTTGGAAGGAAAGGTACGCTGCGGAAGCCACATCCTACCAGAGGGAAGAAACGTGGAGAATACACGTATGAACTGGGCGGATGACCGGGCAGTATGACATATGGAATGTCACTGGGGTGGCTCCGGCTTAAAATGGGGGGAGACTCACCAGACAGTGACGGCAGAGAGACTCTGCCGAGGGAAGACACAGGCTCGACCGTAGGGAGCCGTATCGTGGAAGAACACACATATGGGGTCGCCGAAGGGACCGCAACTTATGGACCCAGCCTAACACAGGTTCCACACTGCTTACGAGTGGTAGGCCTAACACCAGACGTTCTGCACGTCCGATGTCGGAGGGGTGAGAAGGAACTCAACAGGGTTCAGATTTAAGGGAACTAAACTGGAGTTCAAGCCGACACTTGAACCGGGCTCACAGTGAAACTGGCTTCATGAGAAGGGAGCCCACGGGAAGCAGCGGTTCAACTAGGTGTCGTCCAGCCCCCAACTCTAGAATCTGTTAGCAAAGCATATCGTCAACGCCCAGGCGGAGCACTTACACTCATCATAGAGGGGCTCAACACCTAAGAGGACTTATTGCATCTCGGAATTTTTCACCGAAATGAAAGTGGCCAACTTTGCTTGGAAACAGCCTTCCCTCTCTGCTGAATTTCCTAACAGATAAGAGCTGGTCTGAGGTCTATGGCTTGATGTCTGAACACGTCTAACCGCTATAAGCGAACGGACAGAAAAGCCAGGGCTGGATCTGCCTCCTCCGGGGCAGCGCTTGCAGGCACACCACCTGCTCCTATTACGGGAGAGGTAGGAACCTTGGGCACAATCCAGGCCGGTGTCTCAGCTTGTGAGAGTTAGCCGGCCCGAACTCCAGGTACAACACGTTGACCAAAAGCGGGCAAGTTCCTACCCTCTAGTAGAGACCATGCGAGCAGGAGAACTGATATAACAGAATTTTTAACTCACTGCCTGCAGTGGCTCAGAGGCGGTCTCTGCAGTGCAGTTGCACCAGAGATAAGGCCCAAGAGGATAAAGAGGGAGGCAAGGATTTACATAACCTTGCTCCTCAGGAACCTGACGACCAGGACGTGCTTCTCCATGCTTCTGCATCACGATGAGCATCGTTTAAACACAGAGGCATCATCATTTTGAGGGTGAAGGAAAACAGCCTACTTCAACCCATCTTGCAGGAAAGAGAGCACTGAAATGGTCGAAAGCTTTCAGGATCTCCTATGGAGAGAAGACACACTCAACGACTAGGTTCCACTTCTAAAGGCGTAAGCCCGCTACCTATTTCTAGGGGGAGCTCGCAGAAGTGACGATAACTACCATATGTTTCAGTGATAGCCAACTGAACCTCCGCGTTCAGTGTAGGACCGTTTTTCAGTCTCTAGGAAGAACGCGGGTACCATCGTGCCCGTCCCTGAAAATGTGTTCTCAGGGGAAGTCAGGAAGGCAGTCGATGGGAACCGTGTCAAGTTGGGCCAATAAGGGGCAACTATGAAGACCTGTTCCCTCCTGACTTAGCACCGTAAGTGCAAGCGACTTTTTCTTTTTAGGGCGCAAAAAGACAGGAGCATTGCTCAACACAACATGTGAAGATCACTGAGCTTCAGGAGCATTTCTGCTCAACACTTGGGTGTGAAGAACTTCACTGAGCTGCAGGAGCATTTCTGCTCAACACTTGAGTGTGATAAATTCACTGAGCTACAGGAGTATTCCTGCTCATCTCTCGAATGCAAAGAACTTCCCTGAGCAAAGAACTTCACTGAACTACAGGAGCATTTCTGCTCAGCACTGAGTGTGAAAGGATCACTGAGCTTCAGGAGCACTGCTGCTCAACACATGAGTGCGATGAATTCACTGAGCTACAGGAGTACTGTTGCTCAACACCTGAGTGCGATGAACTTCACTGAATTTCAGGACCATTTCTGCTCAACATGAGTGTGATGAATTCACTGACTTGAGCAGGCGCCAGACAACTATGAGTTGCAGTCGCTTTTGGAAGGCCCACTGGGGACTATTTGGGCCCCTGGGGTAGCTGAGAGCCAGTGACGAAACCGGAGAGGCAACTGAGCGGCCCCGGAGTGATCATGACCCAGCTGGACCCCAGGGGATGGAGTCTCACTCACCCTGCTATAACTGTCGTGAGGCTCGTTGGCGGCACGACTGAGTAAAGCGGGAAGAGTGGAACAAAGTGTCCTCAGAAGCTTCAGACTCCAAGGAGGAGGTGACGGGTGAGTCGTGACATGCGAGGGAAGCCTACGCAACAGTCGCATATCCAACAACTCGAGGCACGAATGCCCGTGCAGTCGCCCAGGCCCCGTTAACCCTCTGGGGTCTAAGGGATTTTTGGGGTCCTTGAGATGTTCTGACATGCCCTGACATTTGTGCTTTTTTCAGTTGCTTATAAACATATTAATGGCAAAGGTGTAATTACACTCTATTTAGCACAAACAGGGCTACCATAATATGTGAGCAAGATGTATGTACATGTTTGTATTTTTGAGGGAATATTATTTATGCATGGTTATTGAAAAAAATAAAAAAATTAAGTTTCTGAAAGAAGGCCACAAAACACATACTAAATATGTGTCCACAAGACTTTTGACTAATGGATGTCGTTGCCTAGAGTTTTTTCTTCAAAATGATGTGAAAATCATCCTGCCTAATCATTCACATAAAACAATACATTGATTTAAATTTTGTAAGACACTTTTTGTTTGGAAAGGCAATATGCACAAGGGGCGTCAATGATTTTTTCAACACCATCATGCATATTTAATGGTTCACACCTGAGGAGGCAATGGGGCCCGCATACTTAATGAGCCGTTCATTCAGGTGTGTCACTGAGCCACAAGAAAGAATGGAAGAACAATATATATGTGTGTGTGTGTATATATATATATATATATATATATATATATATATATATATATATATATATATATATATATATATATATATATATATATTACTCAACCAGAATAATACTTTTACCGCTCCCGTGGCGGTAAAATTCGGATCTGTATTTGCTGCCTTTTACCGCTAAGAGGCGCTACAATCACAGACTTTGAAAGGTGTCCGTTTATTCTCTCTATTGCGTAATCTCATTCAGAGCGATTGAAAGCTGGTAACAGATGAATTCAAGTGAAACATAAACGAATTAATAATCACAATACTGAAATTAAATTGAATAAATAGTGAAAACATTAGCTTCAACAGAAATATATTACGCTATCAATGAGGCTCTGGAAGAGCATAAGACGAAATCTGATAGCGTTCAGATGGTAGCTCAGTGGTTAACGCAACAACATGAATGTCACAGCGTTTCAAGCGATCCGAGATCGAATCTCAAAGTAGCCAACATTCTGTTGGCCGACTTCATTTATGTTTTACCGTTCTTGATGCTTAAATAGGTAGGCTAACTGTTTATTAGCGAGTTCATTAACTGTTTATTTATTTAATGTCAAGCGTTTGTTTAATTATCAATGCCACATTAACGTAAATTTGCTACATTCCACGTAGAGCCGCTGCACGACAAAACTGATGAGGGAAATGAAAATAAATAAAAAAAAAGAAAGCTGATCGCGTCAGAAAATGAAAATAATGATGCTTGTCTTTAATCTGCTAAATTATTGTTTTGTGAATCATTCACGAAATTGAGTTGACTGACAGTGATACCTGGCCATAGCAACGGGAGAAATTTTTCAAAACAGATCCATATTGAACAAATCAGAAAAGACTGATTAAGTTGACTTGACAGACTAACTAAATAGTATTAGGCCTACTTTCAATATAAAAACAAATGAAAATGTAAAAGAACACTAAAATTAATTAAGTTTGAAACCCATCGCAAATTTTTAAGGTTTAAATAAAGTGTCGGGAGAGTTTATTTGTTTAAAACAGGGTTGCATTAAGTTTAGAGTTTATTTCCTTTGCGATGTATTTGTAATTTGTAAATTTGTATTGCCAAAGAAATGTCAGCCAAATTAAACAATTAAAACAGTACAAAACGAAAATAGTCCAAAGCCACATAAATTAAGAACATGCGTTTTTCTTTGCCTCTCTCTCGCGCTTGATCTCTTTTTAGCAAGTTTATTTTGTCTCCCTCCCTCCAAAAAAAAAAAAAAACTGTAACAAATTATTTAGCCTTTTATTGCTTCAAAGACAAAGCATGCCTTGTTGAATTCACTTTACAATAAAACGAGGTTGATCGCGAATTAAAGAGCTCTGTATCTGCTGTGGCATGAACGCGTTTCGTCGACAGTTCATGTTTAGATAATGCCAGATTGTTAACAAACATACACACTGCTCAAACATTCTAAAACTCTAGAAAAACCAGTTGAAACAACTGGATTGAACACTTTAATTGAAATTTTGTGTGAAAAAACTTTAAGTACAAATATACAATATTTATAATTTAATAAGATATAGGCTAGGGCCTACATTTGGACACACCGAGAGATTTATCCTTAAAAGAATTTAGCCTTTGCCTGCTCATCAGGCTGGCTATCTGACATCTCCATATGAAAGACGAACATTAACACCTATTGTGCACGCACGATAAAGCCACTGTCCCTCCAACCCCCCCACAGGCTCTCTGAGTCTGACTTACACACACACACACACACACACACACACATACACCCCACAGGCTCTCTGAGTCTGAGACTGACTTAAAACAAAAAGAAGTCGCAATTCACACTTAAACACTTAAGCATTACAGTTAAGCATTAGACTATTAAAGTGTTGATAATGAATGAATTACATAATGTAAGCTACATGTAGTGATATTTCTGTCATGAAACTTTATTACTAAATATTTCATTTCAATAATTCATTCAATTTCAATAAGTTATTCTTTTTTATTCAAATAAACCTCGAACCACAGTGCTTCGTTGTGCTGCTGTTAAACTAGGCCTAAATAACATTTATAGAATAATTATGAACTTAAATGAAACAATATTGCAACATTTCGACAAATAAATTATTGATAAATAAATTATAAATACTGCTTTAGAAATTACGATTGGTATTATTATACAGATGTAAAGTAATTCTGTTGGATACTATTTGTTCCAGTGTAAAATGGAAATGCTTGGCAATTTTATTTTATAAATATAAGCAAAAACTATATGGTTTAACAGAGTTTTAGAACTAGACAAATCTCTCTGCATTAATAATAGGATATAAAATGCATTAATAGGCTAATATAACATTTACAAAAGCCCCAAATTTGTTCGGGGTTTGAACCCGTGTCATAATTGATCGAACCGTAAGTTCTACCACTCGGCCATGAATTTAACTCTTTGTGATATGACCAAACGTTTGTTTCTCCAGTGTGTTCGTTCACATGAGCGAGAAAACGTTTTAATCGTTAGCATATTGTAGACCTTTTACAGTTTTAAAAGATGATATATTATCTGTATGACCAAAAATTACGGAGTAGCCTAGGCTAGCCTTTCAAGTTCTTTTAGCTGTTATGAGAAAAAATAAATTCAAGTGAAAGCGCCGCCGCGTTTATCGAACTCTAGTTCAACATGCCAGAATAAAACCAATTTTAGAACAATGTGTAGCGCCACTCGGTGTGCCAAAACACTTAATTATTAACATCAATATTTCGTTCAAAAACATCTCAAAACGCTTTGTGACATTTTGAAAAGCCGTGAATGTATTAAGGCCACTGGAACCAGGATCGTAGGCTAACAGAAACGCGCTGCATGTTATCTCTCAATACAGGAGCAGAAGCGCCGGTTCATATTGTAGGCTATTGTTTGTTGTTTAAATGTGCGTGTTGCATATTTTTAAAAATATACAATATATTTGATATGGTGTATTGGTGAATTAGGCTATAGCATTGATTACTGTGGAGGGGGAAATCCCCCACCAGCAAATCGCACCATGTTACACAACCATGTTTTTAAAAACTCTTTATGTAGCCTATATGGAACCCCATGAAGTTTTTTTTAATATTTTTTTAACAGAACTGCTTTTGAAATTACGATTGGAATTATTATACAGATTGATATAAATTCAGTCAATCTGTTGGATAATATTTGTTCCTTTGTGTAAAATGGAAATGCATGGAAATTGTATTTTATAAATAGCCCGTGTTTATTCGGGATTTGAACCCGTGTCATCTAAATTATAGAAACCACTTAAGTTCTACCACTCGACCACGACTTTTCTCACTGAGGATTGCCCAGAACTTCGGTTGTTCATCAGTCAGTGTGCGCGCACACGAGAGAAGCGCTCTTTCAATCCTCTCATTCCTCAATAGTTTAGCGTTATTGCACCTAATTTATTTCCACTGACTGCGAGAGAGGCCTATTTTAACTTTTGATTCATAAAATGTTCTGCTCTAAAAGTTTGTTATATTCTGTTTAAATGTAGGCTTACTTTTACTTAATTAAGTTTTGCTTTCGTTAGATTTAACCGAATCTGTTGTAGGCTAAATTATTTTTATTTTTTATTATTTTTTTGTTCTAAAAGTTTGTTCTATTCTGTTTCGTTTGTTTATTTTTATTTTATTTTTTACATATTCAATCAGTCTCATTCTTGTTTTTTTTACAAGACCTTGTGCTGTGTTTTTTAATAAACAGATACAAACAGAGATATATAGCCTAATAGTTCGTACAAATAAACGTCTATTTGTATAGGCTACTACTATGTATACTATAAATTGTATGATCGTTTGTTTAAATAACATTAACAAAATTGTCTGTCTTTAATTAATAATACAATTATTACTTTAACATGCAGTTTCAGCTTCACCAAATCTTTGTTTGTTTCATTATTATAGCCTACAGAAAATGCAAATAGCTCTTGTTTTAATTTTTCATGTTTGTTGCTTATTTGGAAATTGCCATAGTTGTAGTATTGCATCATTACTGTTAATTGACATTAGCCCCGCACTTACGTTTCAAAATGCGGCTCTTTTGCTAAATGTCCCTTTGCGCCACCTGGCGGCCATTTCGCGAACGACTTTGAAATGCGACTAGTTTATTTTTGCCGCGGTGGATTTGCGCGGCACGAGTCGCGGCGGTAATAGGCATTCTGGTTGGCTACCTACTGTATATATATACAGGGGCGTCGGACTGGGGGTAAAACCAGTACTGATTACCAGGGCCCCAAGGGGAGAGAGGGCCCTTGAAAAGTCTGGAATATATTTTATTTGGAACATGGGGGCCCATCAGGACTGCCTATACATAGGGCCGAGGATCTTGTGCTACACCCCTGTATATATATATATATATATATATATATATATATATATATATATATATATATATATATATATATATATATTCTACCAAATTGGTTCACAGTTGGAAGCATCTCATTTTTTTTATATATATTTTTCCATGTCTAGTAATTGTGCAGTTAATTCTCATACTGTATTTTCAGTTTTGGAATATGTATCCTCTCCCCAAATTTGTCACTAATACAACTCAATAAAAATTATTTAAAGAAAAGGCTTATATTTACCTTTTAATAGTTTGTTTACATCTACCTTGTAAATATTTTTTTTTATTAAAAATGTTACAATTACAACAACAATTCAAGTGCAATCTTTCTTTGTAAAAACTAAAGTATACATTTAATCATACATATTTCAAAGTTAAGGATTCATTACTTTGGATATAGCCTAGGCTACATTGGAACAAACACATAATAACATAGGCTATTATTTGATTACTTTATTTTTGACAAAACATACTATAGGCTATTTAACATATGAGCAAAAATTGGCAAACAAAAGCTTATTTGAGGTGGCAAATATTTTAGAGGAAAAATGTATAATCTATCCAAAACTAGACAACGAAATGTTGTCTTTCATATGTCTGTAACATAGGTCTTTCGTTTATATAAGAAATATAAATGTTAATTTGCAGTTTAATACGCTGCTTATACAAATACATTTTATTCCAACATATTTCAGTCGATTTTTACTCATCTCAGTATAGCAATATAGTTTGCTAAAAGCGGATCATTCATTCACACTGAGAAACAAGATTCAAATTTAAACTGTCTTTTTGCGAGTTGTGGTAAACAGCGCATCTCTGCCATTCATTCATTCACACACAGAAACGCGATTCACTTGAGAATGAAAAAAACTTACTACAGTATTCCTCAGTATTATCCTACAGTATTATCATACATATTTTAAAGTTAAGGATTCATTAGTTTTTATATAGCTTACATTGGAACAAACACTATAATAACATCTTAGTTGATGAGTTTATTTTTGACAGAACATAGCCTATATTTAAAATATGAGCAGAAACTGGATGACAAAAGCTTATTTGATATTTTAGAATAAAAACTTTATAATCTATCCAAAACTACGAAATGTTGTCTTTCATATTTCATCTGTAACATAGTAGGCTAAACATAAACAGCGCCCATCTGTGCCGTTAATTCATTCACACACAGAAACGTGATTCAAATTTAAACAGTCTTTTTGCATTTACAGACATTAGAACAAAGCACAAGAATAAAAAACTTAGGCTACTCACAATTCTCGGCTAGATCGGTCGCTCCTCAAAATGAAAATACACCAGCACATGTTCTGAGGTAAATGTCCCAGGATTACTGCTCACAGTCACAGCCTGGCAAGACAAAAAGGTAAATTAATCTGATGATTACATTTGTTGTGTTATCGCGTTTATGAGGGGCGTTGACACCTTCGCATGTGTCGCTTCAGATCATTTGCGCGGGCTCTCCGTGGTCGTGTCACATTAGCAGAATAATGAGCTGAGAGAACGATAATGAGATCGGCTGACACCTCTCTCTTTTTTATAGATTACATAAACAGAGAATATTTATTTAAGTTTTGAATTATATATTTTAATAGTACAAACTTAAATGATCATAAAGATATATGCTCATGCTTGGGTGAATAGTATTTGCTGAGTTTTGTTTAAGTTTAGAGACCTGCTCCAGAAAAAAAGGTTAACGGAGATGGAGAGACAGAAAGCACACCCTGTTTATTTTCTTTATTTTACAAAAGCACGCTATTTTATTTCGATTGTAAGTGGGCACATAAAAAAATAGACATTCAACAGTTTATTTTTTTATATTTCTTAAGTGTGTATGACCAAAAATGACAGAGTATTTTAAGTCTATTTTCCTGCTATGTGAAAAAAATCGAGCAAAATGCGCCGACGCGTTTGTCGACCCCAGAGGGTTAAAGCACGCCCTTTGTACATGGCCCTCAGTCGAGAGGGTTTGGCAACAGACCAGAGTGAACTGAGTCACACAGGGAGAGCTGCTCTGCCACGGTCACCTCGGGACTCGATCATGAAGCTAGCACAGAAGCGGTCTTATATGGACGAAGCCTCTTTTTAAATGGCTGCATCTACCATATGCCCCAGGAGCCTCTGAAAGTTCTTTCAGTGTGACCCTTTCTCGCCTCCAAAAAGCACCAGCTGAACACAGTCTTTTTGGAAGACGTGTCAGACCGAGTCCATCTCCAAACCTGAAAAAGAGATACTCACCCCGAGGGTGAGATTACTATTTCTCAGTTGACCTGAATGCCCAACGGGCTTTAGAGCACTCGAAGGAAAAGACTCTGTACTGATACTTCCACCCTCACGTGCAACACACAGGATGGCCTGCGGCGCGGAAGGAAGAGATCTGAAGCACACGTCAATCAGGTCAAAGCTGCAGACCAATCTTGGGCCAAGATGGTCCTGACCCACCCCTGGTAGCATGAAGAACGAGTTTATAACTGGCCTTCATAATGGCTGGAGGAGCGGCTATCAGATCCCTCGCCAGCAGGAAAAGATATTCAACGCACAAAAAGTCAGGAGCCATTCTCAGCACTAGGTGTGATGAATATCACTGAATTTTTCAGAAGCACATCTGCTCAACACCTAATGTGATAATTATCACTGACCTGAGTGGAAAAAGCCAAGCCTGAGGTGGGGCAGCAAGAGTGGAGAGTGTGGTGTTAGTGTGCTTTGCAACACTTACCTGTCTCCACTAGCGGCAGGGGGCGCGAGAGAAGGCGGATGACCGGGTCCTCGAACGCACCAGGCTGCCTGCTGGCGACCACGGGAGAGCTGAGGGATGTAAGGCTATACAGGGTCACACCCGCCAGACTGGTCCTCTTGGGACCCAGGAATAGAGAGATTTGCTCTTTTTCTGAAAATGTGGGTACCGCTGACCCCGTTTTTATAGGAGTCAGTGGCGGAACAAAACACACAATTAAAAAACTCTAGCCGGCCCTCCAACCAGCCAGAGGGAGTGGATCGGTGACCACTCCAAGAGCAACCTCTCCATCCCTGGGGGGCTCGTCCAGGTTCAGCGTCTTTTCTGCTGTCGTTTACCACCTGGCTTGGCAGCGCCTGGAGCAGGCTGGGCGCCCCTTCTGCGGCCGGCTCCATGCCGGGACCTGGGTGTAGGCTGCTGCGATGGTCCAGCGGGAGCTGAGGCGGCTGCGGGCGGGCGCCCTTGGCGACGAGCAGGCGGAGGATCTGACCTCGGCGGGCGGGTGAAGGCAGCAGCGTCCCGCCGGGGCAGGATGTGTCAGATAGCCTCCGTCTGCTTCTGGGCTGTAGAGAACTGTTGGGGAAGATTCTCTACAGCGTTGCCGAATAACCCAACCTGGGAAATGGGAGAGTCCAGGAACCGAACCTTGTCCACTTCTCTCATGTCAGCCAGGTTGAGCCAGAGATGGCGCTCACGGATCACAAGTGTGGACATCGCCGAACCGACTGCGCGAGCTGCAGGAAGCAGTGGCCGCCAGACACAGTTGCATCACGACAGACTGCTCCACTGGAGGGATAGCCTCATAACCCTTCTCCGCTCCCCCGTCAAGGGTAGTGAGGGGGGAGGATCTACTTAGGCGGTTTCTGGCAGAGAAAGGTGCCATCCATGCCCTCGTAAGCTCCTCATGCACTTCAGGAAAGAAAGGAACCGGGGCGGCGGACTGAGAACCAGCACGGCCCGCCCCGATATACCAATCATCCAACCGAGACGGCTCGGGACACGGTGGAGGGTTCCACACAAGCCCTACCACCTCGGCGGCCTTTTTCAGCATAGCTGACATCTCTGGATCTGGTCTCCCAGGAGGAGGCAGTGAAGCCGAGTCGTCATCTCCAGAGTTCAGCTCCCCATCTGATGCTGCGATCGACATACTATCCCCTGGAGGGGCCCCAAATGACTCGGCTGGCCTGTCCATTACAGAGGGACCAACGGGATCAATGGGGAGCTCCACCAGTTGCGGTGTGAAAGAGGAGTGAGGGATCCACCGGGCCTTGCCGGGCGGATTACCCCTCACTGTGATCCTCAGATCACCCAGCTTGGACGGCACCCCAGTCTTTCTCTGGGAACGTAACCCAGAAGAAGAGTAAGGGTGGGGCCCAGAGGCGGGGACTGCACCTACGCTTTTGACGTAGGCGAGTCTAGATCTCAACACCGAGATGGCCATGTTCCCGCAATGAGAACATGACTCATCCACAAAAGGTGCCTCAGCATGTTGTAAGCCCAAACGTACGACAAAACTTTCGTGACCGTCAGAGGGGGACAGCGCCAAACCGCACCCAGAAACACACAGATGGAATGGCATCTTGAAAAAGACCTACTCACACCCGTATTGCTCTTTTAGGAATGGGACCGTCAGCAGTGCCGGAGCACACAGGGAATGACCGCGGCAACACTGAATTAGTTTTTAGACCAAAACAGTGAAGCTCTCACCTCTCGCCCTCTAACCAACGGTCAACACACAACAAACAGTAGAAATTTGATGCTGTTAAAACAGCAGTTGAGAGCTGAGAAGTTTGCGATCACCGCTGCACCACACTGTAAAACACCAACACTGGAAGGTCTTCCTGCAAGAACACCAACACACTAGCTTGTTGAAACAACAGCACTCTTCAGAGACATCAAAGACGATCGACTCCGAAGCGAAAGTCAACTAGTGCGTGCATCCACTTCCGTATTTATACCCGCGCCGCAGGGGCGTAGTGTGTGATGCGTATCACGCACGCCAATTCCATTGGCTCGTTCAATAGTACTCGAAGATGATAGGCTCTCTGACACGATCCCCCATTCAGTCGAGTCGACTACGTCCGACGTTATCGACTTTACGCAGTCTAAACATTTCTTTCATTTCATTTTTTTTTATCAAACTAATAAACAACTTGTGATGCTTATTCTTCATCCTTTTATCCCTCTAAGAATTAAAATGCGTTTGCTTTTCTTAAAATTATTATTTGATATACACATTTCACATGATCAATTTGTTTGTAATTCTGAAATTTGAGCAAAAATAACATTATTAACTGTCTGCTTGAAAAGTGATTAATGTCATGTATGTATTATTTCTCATGTTGACCACCTGGAGTCACAATTGTCGGATTGTTTGCTTTGGTTTTGAAACCTCTTTGTTGTCATTGTTTGTTATCCAGGTTTGAAAAAAAAAAGAGATGATATTTGAACAAACCCTGTGTTGCTTAGGGTCATTTAAAGGGATAGTTCACCCAAAAATAAAAATTCTGTCATTTACTATCCCTCAAGTTGTTCCAAACAGATATTTTGAATAATAATGGGAAACCAAATAGTTGATGGGCTCCATTAAGTTAACTCCCATAGTATGTTCAGCAGAAGAGACACCCTCATGTTGTTCCAAACCTGATATTGAGTAAATGATGACAGAATTTTCATGTTTGGGTGAACTATCCCTATATAGGGTCAAAAAGCTGCAATTATACATGCTGTAATAGGTTCTTTCATCCTTCATGCTGTCAAAACACTAATACAAATAAATACAAAAATAGTAGCCTATCAGTAGAGAATGTTGTACTTTCAGCTGTGGTGTGAACAATTCCAGAGTAATCCCAGATATCTGGGAGAATTTAGAATCAGAGGAAGACGGAGGAACTGGACTTTACAATGACTGTATAAAAGTATTTTTTTAAATGTTCAGATCTCACACTTTCTTGAGTTTTACTTTCTTTTAATGAGTTTTTATCCTCTGACATTTTAAAACTGTTAAACAACAGTACAATCTCTCACGGCAATTTGTATGCATTTTACGAGGTGGCTTATTTGCACAAATTCATACGACATCACTAATTTCATTTTTGCTAAATCGTACATATTTTACGAGTTGCCCAATTCGTATGAATTCGTACGAATGACCTACCCCTGACCCCGCCCCTTAACCTACCCATCATTGGGGTTTAGACAAATCGTATGAATTAGCCACCTTTTACTCACTCCTACGAATTGGTCGTGAGATAGCGTTGATAGGCCTACTTCTGTCCCTACAGACTTGTTTTCATTCCTGAGAAAAAGGAAATATGACACTTCCTAACTAAGGTCTATTACCTGTGTTGTTGTTGTATTGCCTGATGGACATGTCACAAACTGTGAAACATTTGATAATTACATATGTAGCTTTTGTTATGTAACAGCTTACATTCTGTTATAACCATGATTCTTTTGAGTAAAAATGCAAGATTTTTTTATTTACATATGTAGCTTTTGTTATGTAACAGCTTACATTCTGTTATAACCATGATTCTTTTGAGTAAAAATGCTAGTTTTTTTTTTTTTGATTCTTTTGAGTAAAAATGCAAGATTTTTTATTTACTTATGATTTTTTTTTTTACTTATGAAGTCAGTCTTTCAGTGAGATCAAGTTTGGAATGTTGTAGTTCTGGAGCATGACATTTCATGGGTGTGAGACATTTGAAGCTTGACAAGTCTTCTGAATGCCAAGAAAAAAAAATCTATCTAAACAAAATAAGGGTGTGGGATAGCAAAAAAAGAGAAGAAAAGAATTTTCCACTGGTGTGTAGTATAAAACCAGATGCACTGGTGAGAAAGCACTGTTTTATGCTAACTTCCTGACCAACCAGATTCTTACAGGTAAAATGTGTATTCTCCTTTTTTAAGAATGTATTAATTTTATCTAATGCATTTAATACACACACATATATATATATATATATATATATATATATATATATATATATATATATATATATATATATATATATATATATATATTATTATTATTATTATTATTAATTCTGCAAAATAAATATTTTGTTAAAACACGGTTAACAACTGAACAATGCTGGACATTATGGTAAAAGTTACGGTTTTAGTTTTAGTTTTTGTTACTGATACTTGAGTATTAGCTATAACACATGGGACAGAAGAATTGTACAGGGACCAGATAATATGAAATTAGAAAGTCACAGCCCAATTTAAGTAAAAAACTTAAATATCAAATGTGAGACCTTTTTTGTGTTTGTAGTTTATCTTTAGAGAAAGGCTTCTCTGAGTGAAAATGCCTCCTCCTCATGAGCGCCACGACTACACGACGGATCACGATGTGGGTTCTCCGACTAATCCTATGCCGTTCCTGTGTCAGGACTATCAAAAGCTTCTCCACCAATCTCTCCGTAGAAAAAAACTGTACATTGATGAGCTGTTTCCTCCAAACAGCAGCTCTATTGGCTCTCTGGATAAAGAAGCTGATGTGGACTACAAAAACATCAAGTGGAAAAGGCCATCAGTATGTAAACAATGTTCATTAAAATAATAAATTATATCTCTCTCTCCTCATATCCATGGTATGAATATAAGGATACTTTGATCATTCTGTCTAAACAGGAATTAGTGTCACCTAATAAACCTTTCTTCACTGTTGATGGAATATCCAGGTTTGACTACAAACAAGGGTCCAAATTAGGTAAGTCTGGGTTTATTTAAATACAGTTCGGCTTAGGCTACATCATCTTAAATGAACAATGTGCTAAAAAAATGCATGAGCTGTAACGTTCATAGTTCAGGGAACCAGCAAACGTTCAACGCAACTTTAAAGTCCCCATGAAATCTGTCTTCTGTTATCTATAAGCTAGTGTGCTCCAAAACAATGACAAAATTAGAATTTAGAAGATATAAGTGTTCAAAACTTACAGTCTCTCACTTCCGCCATATGGATCAATGATTTTGATGACATCACTCTGCTCTTCAGCTTCTCATCAGATTTTCTGTCTAATCAAATGCTCTCTAGAAACCGAAGCGTCCCGCCCCCTACACTATAAATAGTCACTGAAGCTGTGGCTGAAATCATTAACTTTTTCACACAATTGCTATTTTCTAAATGGTGAATGGCACATAGTGCAATATATAGGGGGATAGGGAATGATTCAGACAGTGTAAATATGCTTTCCACTGGGGCGAATGAAGTCTGGTTTCACGTTAGTGTCCCGCGAACCACCACAGCTCCAGCCTAGAGACACGATAGCACAGAGTGGATTATATGCGCGAGTCGGCACAACCCACAGAATGCTGTATTGTAAAGTGATATGGAGGAGAAATGGTTAGAGATTAGGAGGAAACTGCAGCTTTACCGAGCTCAACGGCTCTGGCCGTGCTGTGATATAAACAAAATGCTATTGACTATTTTAAAAAAGGAGAAGACCTGCCTGCCCTGTCTTCCGGTTTCAGTGGAAATCATGTCAACACATTGAATAATACTGTACGTTTCAAGGCACTTCAGTGGGCCTTTAATAGACCTAATAAAATAAACAAACAACAAAGTGAGAGTAAAGCAGCATAGTCCAGTCATTTTAAGCCAAAATGGGGGTCAACCTTGAATAAATTGCAACAGAAGCAAACTCAACTGATTTTGTATCCTCAATATGTCCTGAGGAAGGAAAAAAAAGCCCTGAAGAATCCCATTAGGGGAAACCCATGAACATTAATACATAGAGGCTGGAAGAAGTACTTTAGAAACCAGCCTTTATTAATTATTATTATGGGGTATGGGGCTGGGTCAGTGGGACTGTTTCTGGGGGATAAATCTGAGGCAAGAACAGGAGACATGGGTAAGGACTCGGAGAATGCAGAAGACAAAAGGTAGGTAAAATAAAAAGTGTCTGGATCAAAAAATCTAGTTACGTACACAATGCACTCAATGCCCAAACCCCATCTCTGCAATAAGTTCTTCCTGCCTCTATGTATTAATGTTCATGGGTAGCCTAAATGTGTTCCATTCAGACCTTAACATTAAGTCTTTTACTGTTATATGTCAACAAGATTCAACAAGACATTTTCACCTGCTGTAGCCAATGTTTACATTTTCTTGTGGTATTTATGCAAATTAGCACATACGTAATTAGATTATGCACCGCTTGTCCATGTTAACAAACGATTTTTTGTTTGTTTTGATGTAAGTAATCAACTTAGTAATTTTCATCATGATATTTAAAGGTTAAAATTTTTACCCTATTCACGTGAGAAAAAGAATGAATAGGCTATATTTGGGTCTTTTTCGAAACTTTCCCCTAAAGGGATTCTTCGGGGCTTTTTTTTTTCCTTACTCAGGACATATTGAGGATACAAAATCAGTTGAGTTTGTTTCTGTTGCAATTTGTTCAACCTTTTTTCATAAAATGACTGGACTAGCAGCCCCTAATGGGTGACTGCTACATAAACGAAAACAAAACAACATACCATCAGGTCTGGTCCTCTCTCGTCTTCCTCTGCCCTCCATGGGACTCGAAACTGGTGTGACGTCACTTGTACCACTGATCTCACTCCATTCCCACAGCTCTCGGCCTCGCCCTGCTCACCACATAAATATACCGTACATTGTTACATTTGTCATTGTTTGTTTCCTATATTGCATGTATACATTAGTCAAACTCTGTTTAAATATGCACATTTTTATTTGTGTTTAGGAAACTGTTGGTTTTTGGCTTCAATTGGGGCTTTAACCTCGACGAAAGATATAACCTCGACGATTACGACGAAAGATATAATAAACCAAGTCATTCCAGCTGATCAGTCATTCAGCATCAATTATGCAGGGATATTTCACTTCAGGGTGAGCTGAATTAGATAATAAATGAATCTTTGAAGGAATCTTCCTATTTTTAGCCCTTTATCTCTCCCTCTCTGTAATTTATTTTACAGTTCTGGCGGTTTGGTAAATGGATTGACGTTGTCATTGATGATCTACTTCCAACAATCGATGACAATCTCCTTTTTGTTCAAACATCTAATGAGTTTTGGCCTGCTTTACTGGAGAAGGCCTATGCTAAGTAGGTGGCAGTAGATGCTTTGAAATAAACACTGAATCAATTTAATTATTGTTTCTTGTCTCAAAAATATTGGTTGGTGAATGGATGCATGATCTTTCCTTTGATTTGTATCTCTTCATGGATTTGTGCGGAGGAACATTTTAAAGTGTTCAGTTATAGTACATGTGTAAACAGGGCATATTACATCATATTCATTAAACCATGTCTGTGACGTAGTAGTATTTATATTGCACCATAAAATGGTTCTTGCCTTGACAGGGTGTGCGGATCTTATGCGGACCTGGATGGTGGATTCATATCTGAGGCCCTGATGGACTTCACTGGTGGGGTGCACATTCAGTTTGCGCTGAATGAAGCTCCTTCTTATCTGTGGAACATTATGGATCGTGCAGCCAAGTCAAAAACCCTTATGGGTTGTGCTACTTACCAAGGGGTTAGACCTCACCTGTAGTAATCCTGGATCTATTTTTCTTTGACAAATATTGTTGGCATAAACCTTTATTAAATAAATACACTGCCCAGACAAAAAAGTCACTGTTTGGATTTAAATAGACAAATGCTTAAGAGTCTATGATTGGATCATAATTGCAGTGATTATTATGTTTCCAGCATGTTATATGTTTGGCAACAGTTCTTCTAACCCTAATTCTTCTAACCCTTAACAAGATCTTAATCAAAAAAGGATGCACCTCTTGATGGAAATAACATCACAACATTTATTTCCATCAAGAGGTGTTTTAATTTTTGGTCAAGATCTTGTATTGACAATGTAAGAGTCCAGCACTCTGTAAAGTCTCCTTCAGCAAATCCCAAAGACTTTCAATGAATTTAAGGTCTGGACTCAGAGGAGCCAATTCATGTGTGAAAATGATTCTTCATGCTCCTCACAACCATTCTTTCACAATTTGAGCCTGATGAATCTTGACATTGTCATCCTGGAATATGGCCATGATGTGTCTTCATACATGGTTGTTTAAGAAACGGAAAACTGCACACTCCATCAATTAGGTTTAGAAGAACTGTTGCCAAACATGTAACATGCTAGAAACATAATCACTGCAATACTGATCCAATCAAAGACTCCTAAGCATTTGCCTATTTAAAGTGTATTTTGTTTGGCTGGGCAGTGTATATATGCACTTACTTTGCTACTTAGAAGTGTTTCAAGGACTGAAAAAAAATCATGGTTTACAAAAGAAAAATGAATATAAACTTGTCATCATTTACTCACCCTCATGCTGTTCCAAACTCATAAGACGTACATTCATCTTCAGAACACAAATTAAGATATTTTTGAGTGTTAGATAGTGTTTACATTTCAAAAAGTAAAAGACAATGCAAAAGGCAAAATGGACGGTTTAATTCACGTGTTCTAAATACTCAACTTTATGGAAGTGCTTCCATGGACTGAAACTCTTAATTATATGTGTGATCTGCTGTGTACTGATGTATAATGTTAACAGTATAAAAAATATTGATGTGTGTAATCTTGTTTTTTTATTTTTTATTTTAGGAATCACGTGAAGCTGTGTCATTCAATGGCATAGTTGGGGGCCATGCTTACACTGTGACAGGGGTTTCGAAGGTAAGACCACAGAAAATCAATTCTCATTGCTACAAAGCGACCAAATACCAGTGATGGACATTCGTTTCAGACGTCTCTATGCCTTTTTAGGTTTATTCCTAAACCCATACCATCTTTCTGATTATGCGTGTACGAACTTATGTACTTTTTTTGTATGTTAATGCCCCCTCTAAATTATTTGCCCTCTTAAAATGTTTTAGTCTGACAGCATCATTCTTGCTTTTCAGGTGATGAGTAAAGGAAACCCAGTTCATCTGGTGAGGGTGTTAAACCCATGGGGAGAGACAGAGTGGAATGGAGACTGGAGTGACGGGTAAGTGTTGCTTATTTGCTTTTATGCAGTGAGTAACAGCTTTAGTATTTTATTCTTTATTGACAAACTTGCATCTATATATGGTGGCTGTCGGGCGGAAAACTCATATCTCTATATTTAGTCCCCCCCCCCCCCATAAATCATTACTATTTGTTACCCTATATGTCTGTCTGTTCGTACCATCAGAACTGAATACGAGCAAGAAGCACAACTGAATGTATGGGAAGCCAAAAGGTTAAAAAAGGATTGTATTTTTTTTTCCGAAATCTAAGCGTTTTTTTAATTCTTTTATTAAAAGCGAGTTTTTCCCCCATCTGTCAATTCAATCCAGATTATCTCTTTTCAAATTAAAAAAAAATAAAATAATAATAAAATAATAATAATAATAATTAAAAAACAATAAACAATAACATGAGGAACTCTTTTTCTCATGTGTATTTTGGTGACATTTAGCAATATTGTTAATACATTTTGTATACTGTTTACACAGTTGTATATCATAAACCTGTCATCTCTGACATTTTGCAATCTTTATAAATAATAATAAGACCATAATATGAGGCATTGAGTTTGGACATAAACACGGTCAGATAAGGCAGTTTGTATGGGCAAAATTCAACTGAATATATTCAGACATAATTAAAAAACTATGAACAAGTGCAAGATTAATTAAATTCACAGAAATATTACTGGAGTGTGAGTAATAAAGACCCTGTCATTCTCAGTCCTCCATATAGCCCGTGAGTTTTTTTTTTTTTTTTTTTTTTGGGTAGCCCTTTTTTCAGGTCAGAGCAACTGCCCCTCAAAATTCCTGTGCACGTCCCTGCTGCTTATATAGGCATAAGCCATGCCCATTCTGGGGGGCTCTGACGCACCCTGGTCACGAAGCGACCCGATTGGCATGAGATTTTGTCCAAATGACTGAGTGCCCACCTAGCTACAATAAACTTTATAAGTTTATAAGTTGATGAGAACATAATGCGATGCACTAATTGCCTCAAATGCGGCAGTTCTAATGATGGACAAAACAATGTCAATGGACAAAGCCACAATATCAACTGTGACAACGCAGTGTTGAATTATTTAAAAAATACGAATTATTTTTGTTGTGTTTTTGGAGATACAAGGTTTCTACCAAACAGCAACAGTATATATATATATATATATATATATATATATATATATAGCCTATTTATGTGTGTGTGTGTGTTAGGTAACTCATCAATAAGATTAATAAGATTACTTTTTCAAGCAACTTTTTTAGGAAGTAACGCAATATTGTAATGCATTACTCTTAAAAGTAACTTTAATCACTTTGTCCTATCACCGCACATTCACATACTTGCTATATATATATATATATATGGTTGTTTGCTATATATATCATAGGGTTATATCATATATCATTCTATACCTATAGCAGGGTTACTGTGATGCTGGTATGGCACATCAAAGCCAATATATTTTGTGTGTGTACTGTACAAATTTTTTTCAGATCATCTTTGTGGGACACAGTGAGTGTGAAGGACCGTACGTGGCGTGAAAAACTTGACAATGGGGAGTTCTGGTTAGCATTGATCATGTTGTAATATATGACACCTTCATTTACAATGTATGAATTGCATATTGGGTATTATTTACTCAGGATCATTATTTTGCAGGATGCCAATGAAAGATTTTACCAAAAACTTTGAAAGCCTGGATATCTGCTGTTTCTGTCCTGATTTTCTGGATAGATCTCCTGGATGTCACTGGAAATCTCAACGCAATTTTGGCAAATGGATTGCTGGGACTACAGCTGGTGGTTCCATTGACAATATAGGTGTACATGTGTATAAAATAAATTATCTATGATATATGCTATTAACAAAACATTATGAGCAAATGTTGGTTTCAGTAATGACTCTTTTCTCACACTTTCTTTACTTTATGGACTTGTGTAAAAAGTTGTTTTCACCTTCACCTTCACATTCTGTCTTTGTATGGATTTCACTAGCTGATATTTCAAACTTGTTGAGCATAATGACCATTAAGTGTGCAGATGATTATTATTAAACATCCCTGAACATCTGGATTTGATTTATAAAAAGTCCTGTGCACAAGCTTAACTATTTTGTTGTGTTGTAGAGACTTTTTGGAAAAACCCTCAGTTTCGTGTGAGGATTGAGGAGCTTAGTGAAGACTGTACACATGAAGAGGGTGCTGAAAACATACTGGTGTCTCTCATGCAGAACCACAAGAAGAGAAACAGAAGTAGCCAAAAAAACTACATGATTGGTTTCTATGTTTTTAAGGTTAGTATTGACAGATGTAGCTCTGCATGTATTTAGGGGAGAGTTGTAACACTTTTTTTAACATCTGTAACTTTTTTACATTTTAGTTTTACATTAGTCTACAATTCCCTAAATTATTTTTTAAATTAAAACCTTTATTTTCATATAGGAATTTACAATATTTTCTAAAACCTCGGGAGAATGATGGTCATGATCATTGATTTTGCTCCTGTAGCCGTTTATATTTCTAGAAAGTGAGGGTACTTTTACACGACAATGATGTACTAAAAATGGAAAAGTTTTTACTTTGCTTTTTTCGCATACATATGACAACATTGTCAAAACGATCCCCGTTCACAAAGATCCGCAAAAACAGCTAAAAATGCTGTATTATGCATGCCAGGCCAGTAGTTGGCGATGTCACTTTGTAAAGAAATATTACGCGCCTATAGACTGAACACGTAATACGTATGCGCATGACGTCAACGTTTGTGTGGGACAATGTGGGACATGTTAAAACATAACCTGAAACTGTTATATAATGTTTATCTAACTTAATAAAAACATTTGTATTCTGCCTTTCAGCTGATAAAAATTCTTTGTTCTTTAGTCCCTTCCAGAAAATGTAACACAATGTAACATAACATGTCTTTATTTTACATGACATTTAAATTCAATATCACTGAGCCCAAAGGCAGCAGGCATCATGCAGATATCTATTTTTGAAACAGTTCTGACCAAGTCCAACTAAAATCCAACAAAATAAATAATGAACAAATAAAATATAAACCAACATGAATTTAGATCATTGACAGTCTTATATATTAAGAATATATTAAACCAAAAACGTTCATATTTTTTTTTAGAAAGGATGTGAATTAAAACGTACTCGGTTACTAACGTAACCTCGGTTCTCTCTAGAGAGGGAACGAGTACTGCGTAATATCTTACGCTATGGGGAAAACCTCTTTTCCACGAGATATTGAAGCCAAAAATTATCCTTAATTTTGAATTAATGTAAAACGCTGCGCGGCAGCATGCAGACATAGGCAAGACGGCTCCCGCGCCTATTGGCTGCCCTGCGGCAACAGCAGCAGCCTATCGAGAGAGACCCAATGGGGGCGCTTCGCGCCCATTTCGTCACGTCCCGCCAGAATAGGCGTGGCCTTGGCCTATAAATACGCTCGACAGGCTGATACAAACTGGTTTTCATCACTGAAGCGAACCAGCGCTGTTGTATGCACGGCAAGATACGCAGTACTCGTTCCCTCTCTAGAGAGAACCAAGGTTACGTTAGTAACCGAGTACGTTCTCTTACGAGAGTATCTCTCATACTGCGTAATATCTTACGCTATGGGGAACACAATGCAACACGCCATGCGTACTGGGATCCGACACCAAAGTCCCAAGGGCAGTAGCCCGGGGCTCATATAGTGCATAATCACCGTAGACTCACAGAGAGTCGGAGAAGAGAGGCTACAAGCATCATTCCCCATGAAATAGCATCCCACAGGAGCTAGTTATGTTAACAGTGTTTCACGCAGACAGGGTGAACGTGTTCAGCCTGAACTGGGTATAAGTACGGGTTATTCAACACCCATGGAGCTGTTCTATCGATCAGTGAGCGACGCACAAGCAAAACTCAGCATTCTGCGCCGGCGCAGCGGGGTAGATAGTAAGATAGTACTGAATTCTAGACCGACAGCAGCTTGGCCTGTAAGGCGGGAACCTCTAGGTTATAAAACCTTATAAATGTAGACGGCGAGGCCCAGCCTGCCGCCATACAGATATCTTGCAAGGAAATCCCGCTAGACCACGCCCACGACGAGGCCACGCCTCTCGTGGAGTGCGCTCTGACACCCAAAGGACACTGCAGGCCCTTAGAAGTGTAAGCCAGCGCTATGGCATCGACTATCCATCTGGATAAGCTCTGTTTTGATGCGGCCAGTCCCTTGGAGCGTCCGCCGAACAAAACAAAGAGCTGCTCGGTCTGTCTGAAGACAGACGAGCGGGATACATAAGCTCTCAGTGCCCTGACAGGGCAAAGGAGACTCGCATCCTCCTCCTCATCATGAACTGGGAGGGTGCACAGGGAAATAACCTGGGCCCTGAACGGTGTGTTGAGGGATTTGGGCACGTACCCGTGCCTTGGTTTGAGTATGACTTTTGAGTCATTAGGCCCAAACTCCATACATGACGCTTACTGAGAGGGGACTGACGGGGGTCTGGGAGGATTCAGCCTCCGAGCTCCCCTGAGGAATCGCACGACCAGGTCGTTTTTCCCCAGTGACTGGCCAGACGTCGGTTTTGCAAACGCCGCTATGGCCGCCACGTATACTTTGA
The DNA here is from genome assembly GCA_026230005.1 of Gila orcuttii. Taxonomy (NCBI): domain Eukaryota; kingdom Metazoa; phylum Chordata; class Actinopteri; order Cypriniformes; family Leuciscidae; genus Gila; species Gila orcuttii. The sequence continues at coordinate 8,935,243 of JAPDVR010000013.1, read as the reverse complement.
GCATGGATGGGGTTCTGCCCTTATCCAACAGCTCCTGAAGGAAGGAGAGCACTTCCGTGACCCCGCAGTCTACGGGTGAAAAGCCCTGAGCTTGACACCAGGCAGAGAACACTGACCATTTCGAGGAATAGAACCGTCTAGTAGACGGGGCTCTAGCCTGCGTGATCGTGTTTAACACTCCCTCCGGGAGGTTAGTGGGTACCTGTTGATGGCCCATGCATGTAGGGACCATAATTCCGGGTGAGGATGCCAAATCGAGCCCTTTGCCTGAGAGAGGAGGTCTCTCCTCACCGGTATAGGCCCCGGGGGAGTTCTGGTCAGCCGCATTAGGACTGGGAACCAAATCTGGTTCGTCCAGAGCGGAGCCACGAGCAGCACTGGGCATCCGTTTTCCCTGATTCGTTCCAGCACTTGGGGCAGGAGCGAGGCGGGGGGAAAAGCATAGAGGGGGCAGCGGGGCCATACATGGGCCAGCGCATCCCTGCTCTTGGAGAAAAAGCTCGGACAGTGAGCTCTCTCTTGGGACGCGAACAGGTTTCACACTCGAGGGAGTCCCCAGACTCACGCCTGACTGATACCAGTCGGCTATTTTCCAAGGTTCCAGAGCCGAAACGCATTCCATGCCGACCTTGAGGCGAAACAGACCAGAGGTTCATGCCTGGGGTGGAACTCGCGCTTTCAGCCATAACTGCAGTGGGTGCATGCGAAGCAGGCCCAACTGAAGTACCGAAGATGCTGAGCCCATGAGGCCCAGCATTTTCTGAAACCTTTTGAGCGGGACTATAGAGCCGCGGCGGAAGGATTTCGCGGCGCTGAATGTCCAGTCCGCGCTCTGGAGACGGACGAGCTGTCATAGACAGCAAGTCCAGCACTGTTCCCAGAAAATAAATTTTCTGGCTGGGAAACAGCAAACTCTTCGCCCAATTGACTCTGAGACCCAGATTCTCGAGATGCTCGAGTAATGTGGTTCTGTGTTCTATGAGCTATGAGTGTGATCGAGCTAGAATCAGCCAATCGTCCAAGTAGTTCAAGACTCGCATGCCCTGAAGTCTCAGGGGTGCGAGAGCCGCGTCCATGCACTTCGTAAATGTACAGGGTGCTAGGGACAGGCCGAACGGCAGGACTGTGTATTGATATGCCTGGCCCTCGAAGGCGAATCTCAAGAATTGCCTGTGACGTGACGCTATTTGTATTTGGAAATAGGCGTCTTTCAGATCTATTGACATAAACCAGTCTCCCTGGCGAACTTGCGCAAGGATTTTACTGGTTGTCAGCATTCTGAACTGGCGCTTCACAAGCGCTCTGTTCAGCTGCTGTAGATCTAGAATGGGTCTGAGACCCCCGTCTTTTTTCGGTACCAGAAAATATCTGCTGTATAGCCCCCCTTCGCTCTGAGCCTGAGATAAAGGTTCTATGGCCCCTTTGCTCAGTAGTTTCGCTATTTCGGCTCGAAGTAGATGAGATACTTCGTTGTTTACCGTATTTTCGACTGACGTACCGTTTTTTCGGACGTCGAGCGAACTGTAGCGAATAGCCTCTTTTTATAGTGTTCAACACCCATTCTGATACCCCGGGAAGCTTTGCCCACGCATCTGCGTGAATAGCTAGAGGCAGAATAAAAACCGGGCTCTGGCCGCGGCTTAGCGGCGGCCGCAGAGCTTCGGTGTGCTGAGACATAAACACTGTGTTTACAGTGTGCGAGGCGGGGGGCGCGCCGATCACGGCGGGCAGCCTGGTCGCGCTCGATTTCTCTATGACAGATTGTGGAGAGAGAGCGAGCGGGAAAAACCCCGTGGGGTTGAGCGTGTCTGTGAGGGAATGTGGGCGCGGGACAGTGGGCACATTCACTGCACTGAGAACACCGTCGGCTTGCGCTGACTGAATGTGTGTTGGTTTCCTTTGTACAGAAACCGTGGGACACGCATCGAGTAGTGTTTGTGGGCACTGTGTCGTGGGCACATTGACTACATTTTTTGCACAACCGACATGAGTCGATTTTATTTGTGCTAGCCCTGAACTGTGTCGGGCTGTGTCTGTGTGTGGGAATGGGCACTGAGACGTGGGCATTCATGACGCGCTTACTGAGAGTGCTTGTAAGTCCCCTATGCGCTTCACTGAAGCGAGAGCCATAAGAAACACCGTTTTGAAAGACAGATGATTCATGTCTGACAAACTGATTGGCTCGAATGGGGCACCTTTCATGGCTTCCAAAACCGTAGAAAGGTCCCACACAGGGACTGAGGGGGGTCTGGGACGATTCAGCCTCCGAGCTCCCCTGAGGAATCGCATGACCAGGTCGTTTTTCCCCAGTGACTGGCCAGACGTCGGTTTTGCAAACGCCACTATGGCCGCCACGTATACTTTGAGTGTGGATGGGGTTCTGCCCTTATCCAACAGCTCCTGAAGGAAGGAGAGCACTTCCGTGACCGAGTCTACGGGTGAAAAGCCCTGAGCTTGACACCAGGCAGAGAACACTGACCATTTCGAGGAATAGAACCGTCTAGTAGACGGGGCTCTAGCCTGCGTGATCGTGTTTAACACTCCCTCCGGGAGGTTAGCGGGTACCCGTTGATGGCCCATGCATGTAGGGACCATAATTCCGGGCGAGGATGCCAAATCGAGCCCTTTGCCTGAGAGAGGAGGTCTCTCCTCACCGGTATAGGCCAAGGGGGAGTGCAGGTCAGCCGCATTAGGACTGGGAACCAAATCTGGTTCGTCCAGAGCGGAGCCACGAGCAGCACTGGGCATCCGTTTTCCCTGATTCGTTCCAGAACTTGGGGCAGGAGCGAGGCGGGGGGAAAAGCATAGAGGGGGCAGCGGGGCCATACATGGGCCAGCGCATCCCTGCTCTTGGAGAAAAAGCTCGGACAGTGAGCGCTCTCTTGGGACGCGAACAGGTTTCACACTCGAGGGAGTCCCCAGACTCACGCCTGACTGATACCAGTCGGCTATTTTCCAAGGTTCCAGAGCCGAAACGCATTCCATGCCGACCTTGAGGCGAAACAGACCAGAGGTCCATGCCCGGGGTGGAACTCGCGCTTTCAGCCATAACTGCAGTGGGTGCATGCGAAGCAGGCCCAACTGAAGTACCGAAGATGCTGAGGCCATTAGGCCCAGCATTTTCTGAAACCTTTTGAGCGGGACTATAGAGCCGCGGCGGATACAATATGTGTATTGATATGCCTGGCCCTCGAAGGCGAATCTCAAGAATTGCCTGTGACGTGACGCGAAATAGGAAATAGGCGTCTTTCAGATCTATTGACATAAACCAGTCTCCCTGGCGAACTTGCGCGAGGATTTTCCTTGTTGTCAGCATTCTGAACTGGCGCTTCACAAGCGCTCTGTTCAGCTGCCGTAGATCTAGAATGGGTCTGAGACCCCCGTCTTTTTTCGGTACCAGAAAATATCTGCTGTATAGCCCCCCTTCGCTCTGAGATAAAGGTTCTATGGCCCCTTTGCTCAGTAGTTTCGCTATTTCGGCTCGAAGTAGATGAGATACTTCGTTGTTTACCGTATTTTCGACTGACGTACCGTATTTTCGGACGTCGAGCGAACTGTAGCGAATAGCCTCTTTTTATAGTGTTCAACACCTATTCTGATACCCCGGGAAGCTTTGCCCACGCATCTGCGTGACTAGCTAGAGGCAGAATAAAAACCGGGCTCTGGCCGCGGCATAGCAGCGGCCGCAGAGCTTCGGTGTGCTGAGACATAAACACTGTGTTTACAGTGTGCGAGGCGGGGGGCGCGCCGATCACGCCGGGCAGCCTGGTCGCGCTCGATTTCTCTATGACAGATTGTGGAGAGAGAGCGAGCGGGACAAACCCCGTGGGGTTGAGCGTGTCTGTGAGGGAATGTGGGCGCGGGACAGCGGGCACATTCACTGCATTGAGAACACCGTCGGCTTGCACTGACTGAATGTGTGTTGGTTTCCTTTGTACAGAAACCGTGGGACACGCATCGAGTAGTGTTTGTGGGCACTGTGTCGTGGGCAAATTGACTACATTTTTTGCACAACCGACATGAGTCGATTTTATTTGTGCTAGCCTTGAACTGTGGCGGGCTGTGTCTGTGTGTGGGAATTCTTACAACACTCATAACACCATCGGCCGTGGCCGGAATACCAGAAAAAACAGTCTTTTTGGGATTTATCTGGGTCGCCGTAAAAATGGCATTTGTGTGCAGGCAAGCGGGCTGTGGTACCGGCTTGTTTACTGCAAAATACACTGGAACAGTCACATTGTTTGGAACTGAATGAGCGAGAAGTTTCGGTGGAGTCTGGCCACGACGAGACTTAAACACCGTGGGCCTTAGCTGACTGTATGTGTGTTGGTTTCGTTTTACAGAAACGTGGCACATGAAGTGTGTAGTTTTTGTGGGCACTGGGTTGTGGGCACATTCATTACATTTAATGCACAATTGACATGAGTCGATCTCATTTGTGCGAGCCCTGCACTGTGGCGGGCTGTGTTTGTGTGTAGAAATGAACACTGCGCTGTGGGCATTTTTATTACACTCATAACACCATCGGCTGTGGCCGGAATACCAGAAAATACACTGCTTATATGATTTTTCTGGGTCGCCGTGGAAACGGCATTTGTGTGCAGGCAAGCGGGCCATGGTACCGGCTTGTTTACTGCAAAATACACTGGAACAGTCGCATTTTCTTGGAACTGAACGAGCGAAAAGTTTCGGTGTAAGTCTGGCCGCGGCGAGACAAAATTTTATCTGCTGCGAGAGCTGGGATTGAACACGGGTCTCCCGTGCGAAGGCTTTGGGTTTCGCCACTGAGCCACAGGGGGAAACAACAAAAGCTTAAATTAGCTCGAGCAGATAAGAGAGCGTCATCACAGTTTTGTGTGTGTCGGCGTTTGTTTGCAGGCGTGCATGTTATACAACAGGCTCATTGCTGCAATATTGACATTTTCAGCCGCTCAAACTAAGAGGAGCTGAGAAATGTTTGAGAAATGGAGATTGGTCCGGCCTCGGCGGGACTAAAACACACTCTTTCCTCATTTCGCCGGTGACGCACGCCCATGGGGGGCGTCGAGCAGATAAGAGAGCGCCATCACAGTTTTGTGTGTGTCGGCGTTTGTCTGCAGGCGTGCGTGTTATACAACAGGCTCATTGCTGCAATATTGACATTTTCAGCCGCTCAAACTAAGAGGAGCTGAGAAATATTTGAGAAATGGAAATTGGTCCGGCCTCGGCGGGACTAAAACACACTCTTTCCTCATTTCGCCGGTGACGCATGCCCACGGGGGGCGGGGGCGGGGTAGCTTTCTTATAACGTAAAGAAAGCTAGCCGCGGTTTTGATGCTGGCCCATTTCCCTGACGACTCGCAGGCAGAAGGGGGAGGTCCACAGAGCTCGCCCAATCCTCACTGTCCGACGCCAGGATAGAGCAGCTGGCCTTCTCTACAGATGCAGCTATTTCGTCGTCATAATGGCGGAGGCGGCAGTGAGCGACTCGATTGAAGCTGGCGGGCGAACCGGCGAGCTTTCACGGGCTGGAGAAGGCTCGGGGACCCACTGAGTAAGGCGCTTTACGGCGCGGCACTACAGCGGGCGGGAGTGCAGACTCGGAGAAAAAATGCCAGGCGAGTCCTCGGAGTCACCATGGCAATAGCTCGCTCAGCGAGCGCGAGAGCTGCATGATCCTTACCCAGGCGGGAGACGCAGATGAAATGGCGGTCCCCGTCGCTGAGTGTGGCTCGGCACGAGCGACAGGAACGAAGCATCTTAAAAAAGACGCTGCTCTTTTAGATAAAGAGAGAGAGAGTGTGAGTCGCGACGGCGACACACTCTCAGCAGAGTAAAAGGATATTGACGCCGCAAAGCGTAGCAGGTACGGCGGCTGAAGGCGGCGAGGTGAAGGCCAGAGGCTTCAGGCTCGAAGGCTCGTCCCGCAGAAGGCTTACAGTCAGACGGCGTGGCTTCTCACTCCGGATCCAGCGATGCAGTAGGGCTTCGCTGAAGAGATGAAAATCAGTTTGTATCAGCCTGTCGAGCGTATTTATAGGCCAAGGCCGCGCCTATTCTGGCGGGACGTGATGAAATGGGCGCGAAGCGCCCTCATTGGGTATCACGTCACGCAGGGCCTCTCTCGATAGGCTGCTGCTGTTGCCGCAGGGCAGCCAATAGGCGCTCGAGCCGTATTGCCTATGTCTGCATGCTGCCGCACAGCGTTTTACATTAATTCAAAATTAAGGATAATTTTTGGCTTCAATATCTCGTGGAAAAGACATTTCCCAATAGCGTAAGATATTACGCAGTACGAGAGATACTCTCGTAAGAGAACAACCACAACTGGCAACAAGTTGATAAATTCTGTTAAATTTAAAATGTAATTTACCAAATTATCCATTTGTTTTCTGACAGGGAACGCATGGAACGAATCACCGCTCCACCTTTTGATTGACAGTGTTACAACCTACTAGGGACCGTGTTTACTCCTGTCCTTTCAACCATTGGATAGGATTTTAAAAACGGCTGTTGTATTTGTACTTCTGACGAAACGCTGTTAAATTATGTGAAAAACTACGCCGCAAAAATAATAAATAAAATGCTTTCTTAAAAAGGCAAAAGAACGCGTGCACGTTTTCTTAATATGATAATTAAAAACCAACAGACTGATGAAAATGCGGGACATTTTCTCAACATGCGACGTGCGGGACAAGGGGTGAAAATGCTGTGCGGTAGGCTTGCAACGCAAAGCGGACGGGTGGTCACCCTAGCCAAAACACATAAAAAAATCTGTTTTTACTAGAAAACGGTGTTGTGTAGGCTATACAGCCCCTAAATGAAACAAATATACATTGTGTGTTTAGATGTTTCTTTATTCTTTTTTATTTCACTGTTTTATCAAACTTTTTTGTACTTCTGCAGATACAGATACTCACAAATATTTGACTAAGCATATATATATATATATATATAACTAAATACAGTATTAATTTATTATTGCATTCTTCTTTAGATGAGAGGTGAGAGTCGGAAGTTCTTCAAAGACAAAACACCTGTGGCAATAAAGTCTTTCGACAGTTTGAGAGAGGTGATGGAGTTTCTCTGGCTGGAGCCAGGAGAGTACCTGATTGTACCGTGCACCGAGAATCCTGGTGAATCGGCCTCCTTCATCCTGTCTATATTTTCAAAGCATGAGACACACTTTGAGTAAGTTGTGATGCAGTCAAAAGTTTATTGTTAATTTTGAAAGTGACAAAAGCAAAGACAACCCAGGGCCACAAACACATACACTCAAATATCATGTTGAGGCGTATTTGTGCGATACCAACCATTAAATAAATTTATAAAATACAACATTTATGTGCATTACATACATGATGGTGCAATACAATTTTCAATATTTTTAGGCACACATGATATAGAAGTATATGCAGTAGAAAATGTTTGGTATACAAAGTTAATTTTATGAATTCAGTAATTTGTATCCTGGGATTTTTCAGTTAGCTTCTGTCATCTAAAGTTATTTTCCCATCAGATACATTGAAGAGACTGAGGAGAATGAAGACGATCCCTGATGAGAGTGAACCTGTAACACAAAATGGCTTCTTGGAGAAATAAGTCAACATATGCCTCATCACTTTTTCTTTGTTTATTCATGCTCAGTTCAGAATGGGTATCAAGTGTAAATGTTTTTCTTTCTTTTTTTCCCTCACCTTTATGCAATCACTTTTGACATCACATAACTAAAGCTACTGTATTATCTGATTGGTGCTTGATTTACTGTGTAGTTATATACTTTTCGGTAACATTTTATTTTACAGTGTCCTTGTTACATGTAGTTATAGTAATAACTAAATAATTAAATAATTAAATGCAACTAGCCCTAAACCAAACCTCAATCCTGACCCCGTAAATACATGTTGTTAATTATTATTACTCAGTACTTATTAATTACTGAGTAATTACACTGTAACATGTACAACTTAAGATAAAGTTAATTTTTTTTCCCCAGAAATTGATTTGTTATTGGTGTACTATTACTTACCTGGTAATAAATATATACATATGATGTCGTTTTATTTATTTGTATTTATCTATTTTAACATTTTTAACAAATATCAATATACAGTATAATCATACCATTGCTTAAAATCAATGTCAGACAAAGCCATATATTGATACCTAGGATATGTTTACACTCATTAGCAGCTCATACAGTTTTTTTTTCCTTTTTTGCTGAGAAAAGAAAGAATATGTGCAAACTAATGAAATAAGCACAGAAACTTCGGACATTCCTAAAGGAGAGAGCTAAGATTAAGACTAAAACTGTATCTTAAATATAACGCAAACTAGATTTATACTTTGTAAAGTCAGCGAGGTTTAACTGTGTGCTCTTAATCACACAGTTAAAGAAATAGTTCACCAAAAAATTAAAATACTTTCATCATTTACTCACCCTCAAGTTGTCCCAAACCTGTAAACATTTTTTTTGTTCCACTGAACACAAAGGAAGATATTTTGAAGAATGTTTGTAACCAAACAGTCTTGGTTCCTGTCACTCACTCTCACATCCATCCCTCACAGTCTGGTGCCACTCAGTCTCATACAACAGCAGTCATAACATGTCTGTCATGCCCATAATAATAATAATAAAACTTAATGACATGTAGAATTTTTTTTATTGATGTAAATATAAAAATACTGAAACAAAACATACTTAAAGGTGCTCTAAGCGATGTTGGGTGACGTCACTTCTTGTTGACGTTTAAAGTATTGTCAAACAAAACGGAGGCTAGCTCGACCCTCCCTCCTCCTCATCCGCACACTAACCCCGCAAACCCCACCCCCAAATCCTTCTTGTTGGGTATTGGCAGGAACAGTTTGTTATGTTTCGTGGTGCGGGTTAGCCCAGTTTGTTTTTGTTGCCGTTTGTGGAACCTGGGGTGTCTGCAGAGACCGCGGTTTTTTACAGTGTGTTCAGGGGACAGGCAGTAATTTTTCTGTAATCATAGTGAACTTATGTGTAGGTATACGGAAAAAATATGTTAAGTTTTGGGTAATAAAGGGGTAACAAGCAGATATACAACCTGCAAAGAACTTATTAAGTAAACCGAAATTACGGTGTACGTTTCTGTAATTATAGTGTGCCTCCGTGTAGGTATAAGGCAACAATATGTTCAGTTTTGGGTAATAAAGGGGTAAACCAGATATACAAGCAAATTATTTATAATGTAATTATTTTAAAACTAACAGGTACCTATTCTGTTAATATATTCCAGGCAAAAATTTTACATCTGTTGTATATAAAAGTTTTTATCACATTTCTGGCAAAATATGTTCTTGTGCAATGTAGTTACAGGGTAATTTTGACATCTGTGGGTTGTAAATTAAATATATATATATATATATATATATATATATATATATATATATATATATATAAACATATATAAAAACTTTCACATTGTATTGCAATGACACTTAAATGTCAGGGCAAATATACTGTGTAATTAAAAAGTTTTTTTGTTTTGTTTTCTTAATAAGAGTACCTTTCTCTGTAATTACTGTGCAAATAGTGTTGTTTAGTATTGTTACATAGTAAGTAGTGTTTGTTACCGGTTTCAACTGTGTATTTACAGGGTAAGTGTAACTCCTGCGCGGGCTGTAAATTAAAGTGCCGCTTGTTACCTCCTTGTTCTGTGTAGTTACAGGGTAAATACTTTGAAATTTTCTTTTGAAATTTTTTTGTAAATTAAAAGTCAGAAATTAAATGGGATCCTTTATTGTATATTTACTGCACTTACCCTGTAACTACACAGAACAAGGGGGTAACAAGCGCCGCAGGAGTTACACTTACCCTGTAAATACACAGTTGAAACGGGTAACAAACACTACTTACTATGTAACAATACTAAACAACACTATTTGCACAGTAATTACAGAGAAAGATACTCTACTAAAAGAAAAAAAAAAAAAAAAAAAACGTTTTAATTACACAGTATATTTGCCCTGACATTTAGGCTAAGTGTCATTGCAATACAATGTGATAAGGTAAGTATAAGTACTACATGGTACGTTCTAAATTAAAATCATAGCAGAAACTATTTTTTTTGGCTTAACTTTAAGTAGTTTAGTAAGAAAAGCCAATAAATTCAATTTTTATCATACTGTGCTTACATACAGCCATATATATATATATATATATATATATATATATATATATATATATATATATATATATATATATATATATATATATATATATATATATATACACACACACGTTTAATTTACAACCCACAGATGTCAAAATTACCCTCTAACTACATTGCACAAGAATATTTTGCCACAAATGTGATAAAAACTTTTATATACAACAGACATACAATTTTTGCCTGGAATATATTAACAGAATAGGTACCTGTTAGTTTTAAAATAATTACATTATAAATAATTTGCTTGTATATCTGGTTGTACCCCTTTATTACCCCAAACTTAACATATTGTTCCCTTATACCTACACGGAAGTAGGCTACACTATAATTACAGAAACGTACACCGTAATTTCGGTTTACTTACGCAGTTGTTTGCGGGTCGTAATATAAAGTGTTACCATAAAGAAAGTGTTTAGCAGGATTGATATTCAAAACGGTAAGCACACACTGGTTTGTTTACGGTATGTGTATCTGCAGCCTGCAGCGTCGGTTTCCCTTTTTGAATGACGAATATAGACGCATATACAGGTCCTTCTCAAAAAATTAGCATATTGTGATAAAGTTAATTATTTTCCATAATGTAATGATAAAAATTAAACTTTCATATATTTTAGATTCATTGCACACCAACTGAAATATTTCTGGTCTTTTATTGTTTTAATACTGATGATTTTGGCATACAGCTCATGAAAACCCAAAATTCCTGTCTCAAAAAATTAGCATATTTCATCCGACCAATAAAAGAAGTGTTTTTAATACAAAAAAAAAAGTCAACCTTCAAATAATTATGTTCAGTTATGCACTCAATAGTCAATACTTGGTCGGGAATCCTTTTGCAGAAATGACTGCTTCAATGCGGCGTGGCATGGAGGCAATCAGCCTGTGGCACTGCTGTGGTGTTATGGAGGCCCAGGATGCTTCGATAGCGGCCTTAAGCTCATCCAGAGTGTTGGGTCTTGCGTCTCTCAACTTTCTCTTCACAATATCCCACAGATTCTCTATGGGGTTCAGGTCAGGAGAGTTGGCAGGCCAATTGAGCACAGTAATACCATGGTCAGTAAACCATTTACCAGTGGTTTTGGCACTGTGAGCAGGTGCCAGGTCGTGCTGAAAAATGAAATCTTCATCTCCATAAAGCTTTTCAGCAGATGGAAGCATGAAGTGCTCCAAAATCTCCTGATAGCTAGCTGCATTGACCCTGCCCTTGATAAAACACAGTGCACCAACACCAGCAGCTGACATGGCACCCCAGACCATCACTGACTGTGGGTACTTGACACTGGACTTCAGGCATTTTGGCATTTCCTTCTCCCCAGTCTTCCTCCAGACTCTGGCACCTTGATTTCCGAATGACATGCAAAACTGAGCAACAGTCCAGTGCTGCTTCTCTGTAGCCCAGGTCAGGCGCTTCTGCCGCTGTTTCTGGTTCAAAAGTGGCTTGACCTGGGGAATGCGGCACCTGTAGCCCATTTCCTGCACACGCCTGTGCACGGTGGCTCTGGATGTTTCTACTCCAGACTCAGTCCACTGCTTCCGCAGGTCCCCCAAGGTCTGGAATCGGTCCTTCTCCACAATCTTCCTCAGGGTCCGGTCACCTCTTCTCGTTGTGCAGCGTTTTTTGCCACACTTTTTCCTTCCCACAGACTTCCCACTGAGGTGCCTTGATACAGCACTCTGGGAACAGCCTATTTGTTCAGAAATTTCTTTCTGTCTTACCCTCTTGCTTGAGGGTGTCAATGATGGCCTTCTGGACAGCAGTCAGGTCGGCAGTCTTACCCATGATTGCGGTTTTGAGTAATGAAACAGGCTGGGAGTTTTTAAAAGCCTCAGGAATCTTTTGCAGGTGTTTAGAGTTAGTTAGTTGATTCAGATGATTAGGTTAATAGCTCGTTTAGAGACCCTTTTCATGATATGCTAATTTTTTGAGACAGGAATTTTGGGTTTTCATGAGCTGTATGCCAAAATCATCAGTATTAAAACAATAAAAGACCTAAAATATTTCAGTTGGTGTGCAATGAATCTAAAATATATGAAAGTTTAATTTTTATCATTACATTATGGAAAATAATGAACTTTATCACAATATGCTAATTTTTTGAGAAGGACCTGTATCTGCAGAAATAGACAGTTGTCTCATTTACAAGCAGGCGCAGAACGCGCATTCTAGCTAACAGTCGGCAGTAGTTCTCTCAGTGTGTTCAAGTGCAGCTTTTTACCCAAACGTGAGGCAGGCGACAACACAGTCGGCTTTCATCAGCGCTAGTTTGTCGGCGTCGGTTTGGTGTGTTCCAGGCTTAAAGTAACGGTGAAGTCAATATTAGGTGAGAAAGTGTTTTAATGCTTGGAAGTTATCATGCTAGTGTTTTTGACGTTAGTTTTATGGATATTCAGAGTTCACGAGCGGTGTCGTCACGTCAGTTCAATTTAAAGGCCATGTTGCAGGTTAACCACCACTGTTGATTAATGGGTACATAAATCACTCAAGATATGTGTATCATTTTTAAAATGTCTCAAAAATGGTCTTAAAGACCATTTTTTTACGTTTCTGGTATAATTTTTTTTTACGCAACTCTGTGATGACGTCACGTTGGGGAGAAGCGGAGGAAAGGGTGCCTCAGCCTAGTATTAGAACTATGGCGACTGACTGGGATGAGGAAGAGTTGGCAAGAAGAACTAACATGTATTATGGCCCGCAGCCGTATAATTTTGAACCTGCTAGACGTGAGAGGGCAAATGAAGAATTGCCAAGAACTGATGGCCGTCAAAGCCAATTGAATGCATGGTCCGAGGAGAATGAGTGGAGAGTTGGTGAAGTGTCCCGGTGAGTTGCTATCATTTAGCAACGCAGAAATGAACACTGGAGCTGGTCTACAAGCTATGGCAAGCCGTTTTAACTTACGAGCAGCAGTGCACAATAACGACACATATATTTTTTTTACGGTCATTGAATAGCACCGAGTGAAAAATCAACGTTTTCTTTATATCTAGTGGCAGTATATGATCATGACGTTAGTTCAGATAAGTACCGGTAACCTTTGTCATAGTGTCGTAGTACTGGTAATGTTTGTCTTTGTCATCTAGAAATAGAAAGCATCATGCTAGCTATTAGGGGTGGAATTATACATGTATTTGTAGTGCGTGTGAGTGTGAGAGAGAGAGAGACGCGGGCGCGATCGAACAGTGGAAACATAAAAACATCGTCATTTTGTTCATACAGGATATCGTTCAAACTGCAAAGTGTTTACTTATATTTGTGTACACTCGCAATAAAACACAACATTGTGCTTCTGTCACACTCAAAACTCTTGTCAAACTGTAACCTACAACTGTATATATTTCTATCTAGCTGCTAACGTTAGCTATATCTGCTAACGTTATGCTGTCTGCCTATCTCTCTCTATACTTGACTATCTATATATCTAGTCTGTCTATATATCTAGTCTATATATATATCTCGTCTATCTATCTCTCTATATCTATGTATTTATCTATAATCTGCGCTATCTGAATACTCTCGTCTACTACTCGTCGCTCTCAACAAGGCGGGCAGCGGGCTTTGGTAAATTCTCTCCCCAGGGTGACGTAATGCAATGCATTGTGGGGGAAAGGAGAATCGTTGCAAACCGCTGTAAGATAGTACCTACTTTTTCGTTTTGTGATACCCAACAACATAAAATACAATGGATAACAGTTTAAATGTTTATTACCAACAAGCAAATTGCACAAATTCGTTGAAAAATTAAACCTGCAACATGGCCTTTAAGTGTAGCCTTCGATTTTTGAGCAAAGTGGAGTTTGAATCTCCAAAAACAACAACGAGAATATTTACATTTGATAATTAAATTCTATGCTTATAGTAGGCTATAGGTACATATTATGCTACAAATTTGCCAACTTTTGCTAAAATTCAAACATAAAAAAAAAGCCTATATGTGATTTGTGCTGAACCGACAGGTTTTGGCAGGGGTGATGTTACACTTTACAATAAGGTTAATTAATTAACATTAGTTAACTACCTTAATTAACATGAAGTATGAATGAACAATAGGCTACGTCTTCAGCATTTATTAATCCTAGGTAATATTAATTTCAACACTAATATGTTATTAAAATCAAAGGTTGTATTTGTTAACATTAGTTAATGCACTGTGAACTAACATGAACAAATAATGAACAGCTGTATTTTTTATTAACTAACATTAAAAAAGATTAATAAATACTGTAACTAATGTATTGCTCATTGTTAGTTCATGTTAGTTAATACATTAACTAATGTTAGCTAATGAACCTAAAGTTTTACCAAAAACCTGTAAAGTGTTACCAAAAGTTTTACAAAAGATTAATTTGTCAACACAAGAGTAATACTTAAACCGGCTACTTTAACTGTGGCCCAATTTCCATCATCTTTTAAACTACTTTTTTGTTTTGTTTTACTCAGCACTCAATATTTCTGTCAGTATGCCAACAATCATCATGTTGTGTGTTTCGTAGTTTCAGTCTCTTCTGTTCAAAGAACAGCTGTCTCCCCATTGGTTTTAAACTTTATAGTTTCCCCACTGTTCCTATTCATGGAGACATGTTATGGCAATGTGGTGTAATGACAATAATAATACTAATTACAAAACAACATTTGCAACGTTTTGCATCAAGATGTGTTTTCTAGATATATTACCAATCATTGCCCAACACTGAGTTTGGCCCGAGTTGCTCCCCTAATAGCCCTACATTTTTGTCTTGAATCAAAATGCATGTTTGAGTACAGGAGCCAGAGCTCAGTGCACCATCAGGGATTCTGCACAGTCATAGACTCAGCATTTTCCCCCCTGAAGGACTACAATGAATAATGACTGTACGGGCATTAATAACAATGATTTTGCTATTCTGTAAATCACAGGCTGAAACCTCAAGTCCTCTTTATTCTGTTTGCTCCTTATGTCTGAAACCTTTGTTTGGGGCAGTGTATCCTCTTGAGATACTGACATTTTGGGTGAGTTGCACCGATAAGGATTAAATTATGCAAAGTTTAGAGCTAATTAAGGATTTGTTGACTTAGGTTTTATTTTAATTCGAGCTGTTACACCACTTCATTTTAAAGACAGTTTAACAAATTATTAACAAATGAAGGTGTCACAGATCAACTAGGGATACTGTCTAGAGTTCTTCAAACAACACATGGAGGACGTTAAATGCCAGTTTTATGTTTATTTTAGGTTCTCCCAAGCCAGTAAATTGCAAGGTGCTCACAGGTGCAAAAACATGAAAAAATTCAAAAAGGGGGAAAAAAAACATAAGAAAAAAATCCAACTTCAATATACAAAAAAAAAAAAACAATAACCTTGGATCAGGTATAATAATTCAATCAGAGTACTCAGCAGATACTGCACTCATTGTCACCAGTCATAGACTAACTGACCACTTCCTTGTATGAGAATTTATACACATGGGTACGACCATTTCTCCTCAATAATAGCATAGGAAAGTATTAAAGATCATGAAAATGTATTAAAGATCAAGTAACTCCATTTCCTTCAACACACAAATTTAAATAGCACAGCACAAACTTTGATAAATCCCGATTGTTGGCTTGCCATCAAAAATGTGTGTATAGCAGCGGTGCAGTGCCCAGAATTTCCTAAGAAATAGAAATTTTATACTTGAATATTATGAACAAACAATAACACATTAATCTTTTGAGGGTCTCGTTAATAATAATAATAAAAAAAACTTTTCGCTCTAATCACCTTGCTTTGGGACAAAAGTCCACATTTTAATGACTCTTTTGTGGTTATTTTTAGCCAACATTAACACATCTGCTTATTGTGACGTTTTTAAAAAACATAGGCCTACATGGTTCATTCCTTCCAAATTAACAACTTTTAAAAGATGTTTGCCTTGGTATATATATTTTTATATTTTTTAATTGATTTCTAAGTAACTTCACAGTTTCAAAGTGATTGCACATTCTTATAGTTTGGCACTATCAAACTATTCCACTCTTTGTACAGTGGCAGGACATGATCTGACTTGACTGATTTTCATTTGCATATACTGTATTAACACAAGGATTTAAATAGCCTACCCTAACATACCTGGCTGGCATGAGTGTTCATTTATCAACAAATGTCTCTTTACACGCAGGCGCAGAACGCGCATTCTAGCTAACAGTCGGCAGTAGTTCTCTCAGTGTGTTCAAGTGCAGCTTTTTACCCAAACGTGAGGCAGGCGACAACACAGTCGGCTTTCATCAGCGCTAGTTTGTCGGCGTCTGTTTGGTGTGTTCCAGGCTTAAAGTAACGGTGAAGTCAATATTAGGTGAGAAAGTGTTTTAATGCTTGGAAGTTATCATGCTAGTGTTTTTGACGTTAGTTTTATGGATATTCAGAGTTCACGAGCGGTGTCGTCACGTCAGTTCAATTTAAGTGTAGCCTTCGATTTTTGAGCAAAGTGGAGTTTGAATCTCCAAAAACAACAACGAGAATATTTACATTTGATAATTAAATTCTATGCTTATAGTAGGCTATAGGTACATATTATGCTACAAATTTGCCACCTTTAGCTAAAATTCAAACATAAAAAAAAAGCCTATATGTGATTTGTGCTGAACCGACAGGTTTTGGCAGGGGTGATGTTACACTTTACAATAAGGTTAACATTTTAACAATTTAATTAACATTAGTTAACTACCTTAATTAACATGAAGTACGGGGGGGGGGTTGAGCTCGCTGCCGGCCGCCTGGGAGTTGGAGGGGCGGCTGTCGTCCGGGAGGGAGCGGAGGAGTCGCCGCTGCTCGCAGAGGGCTGGAGCCTGCTGCCATCTGCCAAAGAAGGGGAAGAGCAGGGAGCGGGGGACTCCTGCCGGCTGCCCTAGAGCCCAAGGAGCCGTCGCCGTCCACCGGGCGGCGGAGGAGTGTCGAGCCGTCCACCGAGGGCTACCCAGCGTCACCGCCAGGCACCGCGGAGGAGATCGCCCAGCTGGTGGAGGACCAGATGGCAGCGCCAAGTTTTTTTTCCCTTTTTTTTTTTCCTCTCTCCCCTCTCTCGATCTGTCGCTCCTCATGCTTCCGTCTCCGTTTCCCTCGGCTCATCTGTCCATACCCCCAGGGATCGCCTCTCTCACGGAGGAGCGGAAGCATAAAGGGGGAGCGACGACGTTGATGAACGAGAGAGGAACAGGCCTGTGTTTTGGTTTGTGTTTGTTTTATTTTAATAAAGTTTGTTTAATGTTCGCCGGTTCCCGCCTCCTTCTTCCCTGAACTTTGTTACAATGATAAAAGTCCATTCTGGTCTTTTACTCAAATCAAGATGGCCGCCACCATGTATGTTGATGTTGACTATCACCTAGAGTTTGAGAAAAGCTCAAAGGACAAGTTCGGTATTTTACACTTAAAGCCCTGTTTTAAGATCGTTTCTGATGAAATAGAACGGTTAAGATTGAAATTTGGACAAATGCTGCTGTCCCGAGAATTTTCGGTTTCTGTATTAGCACCCCCCCCCCCCCCCCACCTCGACAATGGTTTCATTGGGGCACTGGAAGAATCATTCATAAAACGCATTAAACTTTAGTTTACAAAGACGTGAAACTCATTGAGTGGTCCGGGGTGTTCACTGATATGCTCACACAAAAATCGCTGCAAAAGATGCTTTCCAACAGGTTTTTATCGTAGTTTTTGTCCAACTCCATTGACTTGTATTGGATGTTCTATGAAGTACGTTATTACTCCGCCACCGGAGACGGAAATGGGGTTGTTTGTATTCTTTCTGTAGTTATGCAGTCGCGGTATCGTAGGCTACACTATCCAAACATTGGCAAAGGTGCATTATCGCCAACAACTGGGCTGGAGTGTCTATTATTCAAGCTCTCAACGGAAGAATGTCCGGTTGTGAGGCGTTTGAAAAATAGGTCCACAGTTTTACAATGAATGGTAAAACACCTGTTGGAAAGCATCTTTTGCAGCGATTTTTGTGTGAGCATATCAGTGAACACCCCAGACCACTCGGTG
Organism: Gila orcuttii; assembly: GCA_026230005.1. Classification (NCBI taxonomy): domain Eukaryota; kingdom Metazoa; phylum Chordata; class Actinopteri; order Cypriniformes; family Leuciscidae; genus Gila; species Gila orcuttii. Next base: position 8,917,065 of record JAPDVR010000013.1, on the reverse strand, counting down.
AGTTTCATGTCTTTGTAAACTAAAGTTTAATGCGTTTTATGAATGATTCTTCCAGTGCCCCTATGAAACCATTGTCGAGGTGGGGGGGTGCTAATACAGAAACCGAAAAATCTTTGGGACAGCAGCATTTGTCCAAATTTCAATCTTAACTGTTCTATTTCATCAGAAACGATCTTAAAACAGGGCTTTAAGTGTAAAATACCGAACTTGTCCTTTAAATGTTCACTGGTTTAGTGCTCAGGTGGCCAGTCTGAGACACAACAGTCTAGTTGTAGGTGTATGATTGTGCGTGTGTATGTGTGTGTATAATCCACCTCTCCCTTCCCTGGTACCGTTCGCTGGTACATCAAGGTAAATAAAGAGTATTTTAAAAACTCAAGTATGTGTTCATGTGTTTCTAGAAAGGGCTAGCAAGGGGAACACCGGGAACAGCGGGCAGCTCTGTGACAGAAGGGTTTGGAATTCTAACTTGTGATCAAAACCTTTATCTGCGATTAATTTTGTCCACCATTATAGATTCGCCATTGTAAATACACCTATTTGATTGACTACCAGAAACACTCTCTGACATAAATAGCTCTTCCAGATAAAGGAAATAAATGTGTAAAATGTCAATTGTCTTTATAAACCCTTACCGTGATCTTCAAACTGCTACCGTTACAGAGAGAATCCTTATTGGTGCAGCCCACCCTTTGTGTCAGCTGTCAGATCATGAAAATGTAAGCAATTAAATCATAAGTGTTCAATATGACCATAATAATGTCACAGAAACATTATTTTCATCAGAAAAGTACTTTGATGTCAGTCGTCTAACGGTCTAAAGGATTAATCATAATTACATTTGGGCATGTGCTCAGGTCCACCATGTAGGGCTGTATAGCCTAAATATTTTCAAATAGAGGCAGCACAATGGTCAAAGATGCCCCCTCCCCTTTCCTAAGTCGCACAGTGATCATCTCCTCCCAACCATAGATTACATAATAAAGGCTAGATGTCTCGTCCGCGCTGCTGGCCAATGGAGGTCAACGTCCGCACCTGGCGGCCATCTTGTCACAGTCAGCTCAAGTGCATGTACTTTTTAAATAACCATAACTTGCTCAATTTTCTACAGATTTTCAAATGGTTTTGTTTGTTATAAACGTCAGAGATGTAGTTATGACACTGCATACTTATGAATAATTATAAACATGGACTTCCATATGAAAATAACATTGAACAGAACAGATAGGTGCAATGAATATACACACGCACAAGGTATTTGTTAAATCAATATATAGGCTACTAAAACTCAGTGTACAGAATGCCAACATGATATATATATATATATATATATATATATATATATATATATATATATATATAATATATATATATATATATATATATATATATATATATATATATATATATATATATATATATATATATATATATATATATATACACACTTTTATAATATGAATATTACTATAATAATAATAATAAAAAAAATATATTACATGCTTATTTTAACTTCTTCAGGGTTGGGCCATTTTCTAGGCTTATAAAAGTCACATTTATTTGCAATAAAAAATAGGTACAAGGTTCCCCTTTACAAATATACATAAAGAAATGCTGCATGTTGAAATCCCCATCCTGTAGAGAGAACTACACTACTGGAGATAGTGGAGGTATACACATGGAGGACAGAGATACAAAATGATTGTAATTTAGACAAAAGATTAGTTGTCATAAAATCATTAATGGTGTCAGTAAAACCTATATTGAACAGCTCGATTGTGGTCTCAGTCTTGATAACTTGCACAAGTAGCCGTGATACACAACTATGCTGCACGATTAAGTCGTTTTTCGGGAAAAAAAGCTGCAATTTCAACATGTTCAAGCATCCAGAATTATAGCCACGTTAATAACGTTTGTAAGAAACCAAACCATTTTTAAATCCGTCAAGATTTAGATTTTCAGATAATATTATTTGTGTTTGTGCAGATCACTCACCTTACATCAGGTACCACAGAGCCTGCCAGAAAGCTTGCCTGTGACAAGATGGCCGCCGATGACGACGATAGAGACTTTTGAGTAGTACTTTTGATAGAGATATCTATGCTTCCAACCACCAGTTCCCACGCCTGTGTAATGGTGTGTCCTGGGGCACTGCAATACCTTAAAGGGACAGTCACCCAAAAATGAAAATATTGTCATCATTTACTCACCCATATATTGTTCCAAACCTGTATGAGTTTCTTTCTTCTGTTGGAAGAACGGAAAAATTGTATTTGTTTTGGCCATTCATTTACATGGATGAATGAACAAAACGTTTTTCAAAGTGCAAGGTTTTGGGGCAGTTGTGGCCTAATGGTTAGACCGTAACCCAAAGGTCATGGGTTTGATTCTCGGAAACAACTGAGGTGCCCTTGAGCAAGGCACTAGGGCTGGGAGAACAAAAAATACGTCGACGCAAAATATGCGCGTCGATTCTTCAGACCCAAAACAAAGATGGCGGCGCCGGAGAGTAGTAGCAACACGAATGGCTCCTCAGACTATCAGAAGTGCAAGGTGGCACGCACTCCTTCCCCTAAAGTACACACACACACACACACATCCCACAGAAAAATGTGCATCAGTATCGAGTTCTCTTTCGGGCTTGAACGAACCATAACACACACAAATTATGCCAAACTGTCCGTTTTGTCGAGTGTCCTCATAAGAGCAGTCTTAAATGAGTAAATTAAAGTATTTTATTTTAAAGAGTAAATTACTCACTCAGATCCGGCGCCAGGATGATTATTATACCGGCAGCCTAATAATCATGAATGCACTCCGTTATCTTTTAACACATCTCCGGCGACCGGCTTCTTCGCGCAAAAGGAGAAAAAAATTCAAATGTCAGCGACCTATGTGGCGTTTCCTGATAGATCGAGGTTGTTCCTTAACTTCATTTTATACGTGCAATTCACACGAGCTCGAAACGCGTGCAAGACTGCTGTAAGTATGTGCTTATAGCTATTAATGTCGTGAAAAATACATTGAGGACACTGATAACGCGCTGACAGACAGGACCAAAAAGGTTTAATAAAGTCTCAACTTTCAAATTTGGTCAGTCAAAGAATATTAAACCATAAATAGGCCTACTATTTTGTGGCTCTTTAATGTGTCGTGACAGATTGCACTTTTTTTCAGTAAGCTAGGCCTATGTGTTTTCAAGGCTTCAAGGTTTTATTGAATGCTACCTCTGACTAAGAATGCATTACTTTGCACTTGTATAGTCTTTTATTTTGGAATTTTAAGAGCAATAAACATATATTGCAATGTTAAGGAATTCATGTTTTTTTTTCATTCAGATATGTAAATCAACATGTATAAATTGCTATTAGACAATTAATGGGGAGATAATCGAATCGAATCGAAGTAGAATCGGACTGGAAAAATGAATCGTTAGATTAATCGATGTATCAAAAAAAATGATCGCTAGATTAATCGTTTAAAAAATAATCGTTTATCCCAGCCCTACAAGGCACCTAAGACCCATTTGCTCCCTAGGCACTGCAGTGAATGGCTGCCCACTGTTCCGGGTGTGTGTGTGTCCACAGTTTGCAGTGTGTGTGTTCTCTACCCACTGCTCCTAATGTGTGTGCACAAACTTGGATGGGTTAAATGCAGAGGACAAATTCCCAGTATGGGTTGCCGTCACATCACTTCACTTTCACTTTTTGAAAAAGATACCATGAAAATGGTGACGTCATGCGTATGCTTATTACGTGTTCAGTAATCAGTAATTTAGGGCGCATAGTGTTTCAATACAAAGTGACATCGCCAACTACTGGTCTGGCATGGATAATACAACATTTTTTGTCGTTTTTGCAGATCCATGTGAACGTGGATAGTTTTTTACAACGTTGACGTCTTTACACAAAAAACGCGAAGGAAAAACTTTTCTGTTTGTAGTACATTGTTGTTGTGTAAATATACCCTAAGTAAGCGCACAGTATGAAGAGAACACAGTGTATTTCTGTCCAGTTGATTGCTGGCAAGACATTTTAACCCTGCTCTCTATAATAGTGCTAATGATGTCAATGAGAAGGCAGCAAGTATTTTAGAAGCTTTGATATAAAGTACAACCAGCACCTACCCTGCAGCGTTATGTGTGGAGCCTAAATTGTGTTTTTTATAAGAAAAGTTTTTATAGTATATACATGTTAGTTTAAGTGTACACTACAGTTCAGGTTTGGGGTTGGTAAGATTAAAAAAAAAATGTTTTTGAACGGCATATTACTGACAGCATATCAATTGGCTAATGGTACTGACAGCTTACTCCTCTCTATCTCTCAGATCTTGTTGATTTGTATACTGCTTTACGCTCTTTGAGATCATCTTCTGCAGATTTATTGACTGTTCCAAATTTGAAGTTGAGTACATTTGATGGTAGGGCTTTTAGTTGTGCAGCACCGAAATTATGGAATTCTTTATCATTGCACATTCGTCAGTTGGATTTAATTTCCCTTTTTAAAGCTCAGATTAAAACATATCTGTTTAGAATAGTTTTTAGTGATTTGATTATTTGATTTGTTTGATTGTATGTTTGATCTGTATGTCTGTCTTTTTGCATAGCTTTGTATTTTACTGATGTACTTTTTACTTTTGTACAGTGTCCTTTAGTGCCTTGAAAGGCGCCTATAAATAAAAGGTGTTATTATTATTATAATATTGTATATACTGTATATTTATACAGTACATTAAAGTTGCTGTCAGAGAAAATCCCATGAATTCCACATGGTGATTGTAAAGAGGGGAGAACAATGTTGCAGATTTAATTCCTGTTATGTGAAGGATGCAATGAATAAATCTATGATATGGAAATTATCTGCGATATCCGATCGAATAGTTCAAGGTTGGCGATCAGCCAGGGTTTGGCTTTCCTCTTTATTTTAGGTGCAGGTGTGATGCAAATGGTAGCGCAGGAAGAGCAAAACAATTAGGGCACAAGAAATTCTGTAAATATATTAATTTTCATGTATTACTTTTTACTCTTTATATTTCTATTATTTGTTTAAAAAACTATGCCAGTGCTTGTATTATGTGCTGTTGTACACCCAAAAGAGCTTTACAATTATACCAGGGCTCTCTCCTCACCCACCAACAGTGTGCTGCCAAAGAGCTTTACAAACTGGATTGTAAATCCATCTGGATGATGTGACGGCAGCCACAGTGCAATAGTGCCAGTGCGATCCCCACACATCAGCTGTAGGCGGAGACAAGTACATTCACCTTGTACAGGCTCTTTTGTTTAATTTGACCGTATAAAGAACAGTAGCCATGTACACCCATGTTGATACACGAGCACAATGCTGATAAACGTTACTGATACTATTGTGCCTATACATAACATAAATGAGGTGGTGCACACTGTACAAATTGTGTTTGTATTTGTTTGTCATGCAGCAAAAGGATTCTGAGAGAAAAATGCCTCCCCCAGATGGATGCCACCACAACCCAAATGAAGGTGATGTGAATTCTCCTACCAGTCCTTTGAACTTTCTGGATCAGAACTACCAGGAGCTTCACCAGAGCTGTCTCACTAAAAACGCACTATACAACGATGAGTTGTTCCCTCCAGACAACAGCTCCATTGGCTTGTTTGATGATGAGCCGCCTGTGGTGGATATGTCCCAAGTTGTGTGGAAGCGGCCATTCGTATGTAAACCATACCAAATTCTCTCTATATATATTTTATACCTTCTGCCATAATGGCTTTCACAGCTTTGCTCGAAATTACAACCAATGTCTTAATTTTATGTGTCCCTGTTTTGGTATTGAAAGAACTGCACTTAATTTTCTCTTATAAGGAATTGGTGTCAGACCCTAATTTAATTGTAGACGGCGTGTCCAGGTTTGATTATGCACAGGGGAGTGTATTAGGTAAGTTTGAGTTATTCACATACTGTTCTATCATATAGTATGCTATGTCTACTATACAATGTTTCCTGGGCCATTGTTGTTCTCCACTCAATATCTACTTGGGTCTCATCATAACAATTAAACCGGTATCATCCACAATATGATTGTCACGTGTCAGTGCATGTTTGGATTTTCAGTTTGTGTTTTGATTGGTTCCTGTTTTCATTTGTTCTTTTCCCGCCAATCCTTCATTTCTATGGTTACTATCATTATGAGTTAATGTGTCCCAGCTGTGTATGATTAATTATCTCATTTCTGTTTGTTAAGTGCACCTTTTCTTTCAATCTTTGTCCGATTTCTGTTGTATCTGTGTGTTTTCCCTGCCTGTCAGCTTGTTCCAGAGTACTATTATTAAAGTTTGAGTTTGTATCTATAATCAGATTCTTTAGTCTGTTCCTGAGGAAACCACAGTGTGACAGAAGATCGGATGATGGATAAACAGGTAATGTTCATCTCTGTGGCTCAGGAGAGCCACAACCTGTTAGAATTTGAGGAAATTCCTCCTGCTCGCCATTACCAGCTCCCTCGAAAATAGGACCCTGTTCCAGATTGAGGCAACTTTCCACCACCCCAATGACCTCACAGATACCACAGGGCTGGACTGGAGGGAAACCTTGATTCGGTGTCTGGAGAGTGTTGGGTCCTGGTCTGGAACCAAGCCCATCTTAGAGTCCATTCCAGAGTCTCGTCCCGTCATGGCCGCCGTTCCCGAGTCTCGTCCCAAGATGGTCGCCGCCACGCCAGAGCCCTCTTTCAAGATGGTCGCCGTCACGCCAGAGCCCTCTTTCAAGATGGCTGCCGCCATGCCAGAGCCCTCTGCCAAGATGGCCACCGCCACACCAGAGCCCTCTGCCAAAATTGTTGCGCTTCTAAGCCCTCAGCTAAGATGGCCGCCGCCGCGCCTGATTCTCGTGTCCCCGTCCTCGTCCAGAGTACAGAGAAAGTAGATTTCATAGATTTCGACACTGAAATACCCTATCTTCATCCATCATGTGTTTTATCTGTCCGGATGTTTTATCCGGACATTGCAGATGGTGTTACGTCATGTCCGCCAGTCCAAACAATCAGTGTCAGTCGGATAGTCAGCAAGCTACTCTGACAGAAAAAGTATTAAAGAACATCAGAGAATAAAATGGACTCACGATGATGATGGGGAGTTTACTCTGCATTCTGCCACCGCTATTACCGACATTAAAGTTGAGCTGCAATCCATCACATGTCTCATGAATGACCTGCTCCGTCGTCAAACCGAGCCCAACTCCTTGCTCTTCCGTCTGGAGAATTTCAATTCACATGAGGAGAAGACAGCTCTCTGCACTCCCTTAGGGATACGTACAGTTTGAGGACAGATAACGGAGAAAGGAAAAATCTTCCTTCCCCTCTATGACCCCTCAACCAAAGATGATGGGGCCCTGCCTCTATGACCCCTCAACCAAAGATGATGGGGCCCTGCAGCTGTTTAATTGTTTTCCCCCCCTCGCTGGCCAGGATCTCGAGGAAAGACTGGAGTTAGTTGCGACCCCAACATCTGAGAAAGAATTCCATTCAAGGCCCAGGAGACAGAGGAAGCGCTCTTCCTGCTACATTAGCCCCCCGCATCATGGATCTCCTGCCGGTGAGCCATATATATCTAGTGGCCTATGGAACAAGCGATCCCGGTTGTCGGCTCCGATGTCATCGTCCCCGGACCCCTCCCCAACTGCTGTAGTTGCTGCGCCACAGGGACCTCCATTGGTTGGTGAGTGCCTAGCAGCGGCTAGGCCCGTGTGTCTAGCCCCCTCCACTGCTTCCATCGTTGCCCCAGCGCTGGGTTTCCCGCAGCTATTACCGCTATTACAAATGCTTCTGCTACAGCTACTGCTAATGCTACAATTTCTCATAGCGTGTTAGCTAATTTGCAACTGCTCCTCTCACATTATTCACCAGTAATTAAGAATTATGGCAGAGAAGCCCAAGAAATTCTGTGTATTGGGGACTCTATTGTTAGGTTTGTTAACCTTCCTAATGCCATAGTTTACAGTTTTTCGGGCGGTAAACTACTTTGTGAGCATCATCCCTCTGTGCACATCGCGATCGTTCACGTGGGTACGTGTGACGTAATGACTAGACAATCGATGAAACTACAACAGGAGTTTGAGTGTCTGACCTCTACCGATGGAAACCTGTGCAGAACTTGCATTCTGTTGGGTCCTCTACCAACGTTTAGGCGTGGAAACAAACGTTTCAGCAGACTATTCAGCCTAGACCAATGGCTTAAAAAATTTTGCACAGCCACATGCCTGGCTTAAATTAGTAATATTGACACATTCTGGGCAAGACCACAGCTACTAAGATTTGATGGGCTTCATCCCAATAGAAAAGGGTCTAGACAATTAAGTTCTAATCTCACAAATTTTATTGCTGACAATCTTCCGTTTAGATTTGATTGACTAGTCAAATGATGCGTCAAAATATTTATTTATAAAAATAAAATATTTACCTTTATCCAGCCCACATTTTCCATTCTTGACATTTTGCCCCCCATTCTTTGATATGCAGTCCCTATTCTCTCAAAGTCCCAAACTCTCCTGCACCCAAAAATAACTTTATCAGCCCATAAAACTCCTATATAATCCCAGTCAGAATCAATAATAGATTACATAAAGAGATGAATCCACAAAACAATAATAAGAGACACTCAAACACAGTAAATTTAGCACCCATTCCCCGCCAACCACACTCTGTTCTAATAAATGATGCAGATAATTCCTCTAACACACTAACAAAAGCCCTACTAAATGTCAGGTCTTTAGCAGGAAAATCATTTTTAATCAATGATCTTATTAAACACAAACTTGATTTTATGTTTTTAACTGAAACATGGTTGGATCACAATAATAATGCGGCTGTTCTCATTGAGTCGGCTCCGCCCAACTTCAGTTTTGTGAGTGAGAACAGAGTAAATAAAAGAGGAGGTGGAGTCGCCTGTCACGGTGTGGTTGAAGCAAGGAGGAAGCAGGATCCACATGCAGCACACTTTATTCAATAAACTGAAAACTTACAAAGACTCAGAACAGGCACAGGAACAGGCACAGGAACAGGCACAGGAACAGGCACAGGAACAGGCACAGGAACAGGCACAGGAACAGGCACAGGAACAGGCACAGGAACAGGCACAGGAACAGGAACAGGCACAGGAACAGGCACAGGAACAGGCACAGGAACAGGCACAGGAACAGGCACAGGAACAGGAACAGGAACAGGAACAGGAACAGGAACAGGAACAGGAACAGGAACAGGAACAGGAACAGGAACAGGAACAGGGCGACCAACATCGACAGTAACAACACAAGAACTCACAAAAACTGGACTAAAACACAGGGCTTAAATACAAGAGCAAACAAGCTAAACAAGATAACAAGGGGGCGTGGTTAATCTGAAACACCTGGGGAGACTAATAAACATGACAGGGACCTGCTAAACATGAACACAGACTGACATCACAACATCGCCATTTTACATAAAGACTCATTTCAATGTACACAATTATCATATGGAAGTTTTGCTTCTTTTGAATATGTAGCGCTTCTGCTAAAATCCTCCCCTCGAGCCATATTTCTAAATATCTACAGGCCACCTAGATACTGTCCAGTTTTCTTTGATAACCTCTCTGAATTGCTGTCTATGATTTGTATTGATTTTGACTGTGTGATTACCGCTGGCTATTTCAACATTCATGTTGACAACCTTCAAGCCAGAGTGACCAAGGAACTGCACTGTGTTTTTGAGAATTATGGGCTGACTCAGCATGTGGCAGAGCCCACTCACATTAAAGGTCACACTCTTGATTTGATTATATCTAAAGGTTTGAACACTCCCAAGATTGTAGTGACAGATGTTGCTCTCTCCGATCATTTCTGTGTTTTCTTCAACACTGTTATTTCTGTGTGTATCCGTGTTCAAACAAAGATAGTGAGAAAACGATACATCACTGAAAGTACAAGTGAATCATTCACTCACCTTTTCTCCAACACTCCCGCCGTTTCTGGGATCTCAATCACTGAATTTGTTAATAATTTTAATCGTAAAGTTACAAGTGTTATTGATGCAATTGCCCCCATTAGGGTCTAAGTTGTCTCTAGTAAAAAAAGATCTCCATGGAGAAATGACCCACTCGTAAGATCCGGAAAACGAGAGTGTCGAATAGTAGAACGCAAATGGTGAAAAACAAAACTCACAAAAAAAAAGTCCATTTTGGTGCCTACAAAGAGAGACTTCGCATTTATAATTTGAAACTTAGGAATGCAAGGCGGTCTTTCTTCTCTGATATTATTGCTAAAAACAATAACAATGCATGTGCTTTGTTTGCTACTGTCGATAGATTAACAAATCCCCCCATTGCAGTAGCATCTGAACTATTATCCACTAAGGTCTGCAACGACTTTGCCACATTCTTCAGTGAAAAAATTTCAAAAATCAGACAATCAGTTAGTGCCTCCTTATCAAATGTAGAGTATGTACTATCTAACTACCCAGGCAAAATCAACTCTCATATGACAGAATTTCAAACAGTTAACCAAAATAACTTGGAGGATATTATACAACATCTGAAAACCTCCTCCTGTTGCCTTGATATCCTGCCGACAGACCTTTTTAAAAATGTTTCAAACTGTTTGGTCTCTGACCTTCTACAGATTGTAAATATGTCTCTTCAAGCAGGTATCTTCCCACAGGCCCTAAAAACTGCAGTAATTAAGCCACTCTTAAAAAAGAACAATCTAGATATGTCACTAATGGATAACTATCGACCGATATCAAATCTTCCGTTTTTAAGTAAAATAATTGAAAAAGTGTTTTTTCAACAACTAAACCTTTTTTTTGTCCCTTAACAATATTTTTGATGCCTTCCAGTCCGGTTTCCGACCACATCATAATACTGAGACGGCTCTTGTTAAGGTTTTTAATGACATCCACCTAAACACAGATGTGGCAAAACCACAGTTCTAGTATTGCTAGATCTTAGTGCTGCTTTTGATACGATCAATCACGACATGCTACTAAACCGATTGGAAAACTGGATAGGCCTTTCCGGCTCAGTACTAAAGTGGTTTGAATCCTACTTAAAGAATATAAACTACTATGTGTCCATAGGTAGTTTTGCATCTGAGCATACAGGTATGACGTGTGGAGTTCCCCAAGGTTCCATCCTGGGACCTCTACTGTTCAATATCTACATGCTTCCTCTAGCTAAAATTATGGAAAACAACAATATTAGCTATCACAGCTATGCGGACGACACGCAAGTCTACATAACCTTGTCACCCGGGGATTATAGGCCAATACAAGATCTGGCTAGGTGCATCGAACAAATTAATTGTTGGATGTGCCAGAATTTTCTAAAATTAAATGAGGAAAAAAATTGAGGTGGTTGTTTTTGGAGCAAAAGACGAACGCCTAAAAGTCAGCACTTATCTTCAAACAACAACAATGCTCAAAACAACTGACAAAGCCAGAAATCTGGGTGTAATTATGGACCCAGACCTGAATTTTAACCATCATATTAAGGCTGCAACAAAGTCTGCTTACTACCATCTTAAAAATATATCAAGGGTTAAAGGACTTATGTGCCAACAGGATTTGGAAAAACTTGTCCATGCCTTTATTTTTAGTAGACTGGACTATTGTAACAGTGTTTTCATAGGCCTCTCGAAAAAATCTATCAGACAGTTGCAGCTAATTCAAAATGCCACTGCTCGGGTCCTTACAGGGACCAGGAGGATGGATCACATTACTCCGGTTTTGTCTTTACACTGGATTCCTGTGTCACAAAGAATTGATTTTAAAGTACTTCTGCTGGTTTACAAATCACTAAATGGCTTAGGACCTAGTTACTTTTCGGATCTGCTTGTAAGCTATGAAACACCCAGACCTCTCAGATCATCTGGGACAGGTCTGCTTGCTGTCCCCAGAATTAGAACCAAAAAGGGGAAAGCAGCGTTCAGTTATTATGCTCCATATATCTGGAACAAGCTCCCTGATAACTGTAAGTCTGCAACAACTCTAAGTTCTTTTAAATCAAGTTGAAGACCTCTCTATTTTAATGTTTCTTATTCTTAATTCATTCATTCATTGTATGGTATTGTAACTTTTATTCTTGTATTTAATCTGTTTAAATGTTGCTTTTATATTTTATGTTTTTTTGTAAAGCACCTTGGATTGCTCTTCTGCTGAAATGTGCTATATAAATAAAATTGCCTTGCCTTATCTGTCTGCCCCGAACTATCTGTCAGTTCCAAATTCCCACCCAGCCTCCATCTCCCACCTCCTCCCATCATCATTTCCTCATCCCGACTCCGCTGCTTCCTAGCAGCCCATCAGCTCACCCTCATTCCACCACCAGTTATGTGGGCTTGCCGTGAGTCGGTGGATCCCGCTCTCCACCTCCGTTGGTCCATAAGCTCCACCTCCCTCCTCTCCTCCTTGTCCCAGCAACTCCGCCGGGCTCCCTCGTCCTTCTGGCTCCGCCTTGGGGCGTTCCTCTGGCTTCGCTTCGCCCCTCTGGGTCCTTTGGACTCCTCACTCCTCTGTCGCTCCGGCTCCACCGGGGCCCTCTGGATCCCCGCCTGCACCTCGGTCCCTGTCTGAAGACAGGGTCACAAGCTGTCGGCATCGGCTTGTCTCTCCGGATCCTCAGCATCGCCTTGGCTCGTCGGCTCTCCTTGTACACCCTGGTCTCCTCTTCCACTTGCTCCGCCTCCGTCAGTCAGCCCCCTGTGGTCATTAGCCATTTCTCCACCATGGCTCCTCCCTCCATCGGCTCCACCATGGGCTGCCTACCTGGCTGCAGCCTGGATCCCACCTTGCTCCTCCTACTCCAAGTCCTTCCTGTCTCCTCCCACCATCTGCTCCACCCTGGTCTCCCGAGCCACCGACTACGCCCTGGCCCCCTGAACTGCTGCCACCGTCCTGGAGGCTTCCCGTTCTGCCAAAGCCACACCCTCGTTAAACTCCAGGACTTGACTAATAATATACAGTACATAATTTTATGAAAATCATGTTTGACACAATTGGTACATATTTCTACAAAGCTCCTAAAGGGACCTTCGCCAAAAAAAAAAAATCTACAGACTTTCACATGCTCACAAGGAACTGTTATGTGTTCGTGTGTTACAATTTCTGGTTTATTTACACTATAACCTATATCCTTTGTTTGTCTCTGTCATTTTATTATGAAGTATACCAGAGTTTGGAAGTGCATGAATTAATAAAGATCTATTTGCTATAGATCTAATATATTTTTTGAAATATGAAATTTTAGTACATTTTACTGTACCAATATTTTTCAATTGGCCGTTAAAGTTTTATATGGGGCACTATAAATACTGCCCTAACGAAACCCAAATGTTGATAACTTTTATGAACCATTAAACTTTGCATATGGGAAAAAATGCAGATATTTGACTATTATTAATTACTTATTTATTTAGGAAACTGTTGGTTTTTGGCTTCAATTGGGGCTCTGACTTTTGAGAAGGATATCATGAAACAGGTCATGCCAGCTGAACAATCATTCACCAAGGATTATGCTGGGATATTTCACTTCAGGGTGACTACCTGTTCAGTTTTTCTTTTCTTTTCCTTTTTGCGCTTTGTTTCTATTTTATTTTTCACTGTTTGTAATATCTTACAGTTTTGGCGATTTGGGAAATGGATTGATGTTGTTATTGATGACCAACTTCCAACTATTGATGACGAACTACTTTTTGTGTGTTCAAAAACGTCTAATGAATTTTGGCCTGCCTTACTGGAGAAAGCATATGCAAAGTGGGTATCATTCTGTCCTTTTCATTATCTTTCATGTCATCCTATATTTATTTGCATTGTTTAAAATCGTTTACATCATTGGTTTACTGTATGAGTGAATTCAAGTAAACTGTCTTTACAGGGTGTGCGGGTCTTATGCTGACTTGGATGCTGGTTTCATATCTGAGGCCCTGATGGACTTCACTGGTGGGACGCATATGTATTATGAACTGAATACAGCTCCTGCTGATTTGTGGAAAATCATGGAATGTGCATTCACATCAAAAACGCTTATAGGTTGCAGCTCTAATACAGTGGTAAGAAAGAAATCACCAAATCCTGGATCCAATAATTCATCCAGTACTTCATTACAGTGTTGGGCAGTAGCATCGCTACAAACTACATTTCTCAGTCGCTTGGTGGTAGCATTGCTGTTTTCTGAATCAAATAGCTTTTCAGTAGCTTCGAAGCTCTTGTTTTGATCAAGTAGTACGGTAGCGTCCACACAAGCTACATTCTGCCAAGAATTTCTAAAGCTGAAGCTCAAATTTTACCGCTTCATTTGAGAAAAACTCGTCATATCATAAAAACAGACTCGAAGGTCTACTTGACAACCCGTCAAAAGGTTGGTTTAACCTTTGAAGAAAGTTTTGCTTAAATCATTACATTTTAATGATTACATTTTAATAATTGCTTATTACAATTTAACCATTAAAATGGGAGTAAAAAAAAAAAAAACAATACAGAAAAATGAAAACGGGAAAAAAAAACTGATTTTGGAATTTGGGAAAAATGAAAACGGTATTATTTCCGCTAGGGGTCAGACGCAATAAATATATATATATATATATATATATATATATATATATATATATATATATATATATATTTTTTAGTACGAAAGATCAAGATCAAGAGAACCGAATGGCGAATACCAAAGAAGGTGAATACAATAAATTATAATACAAATTTATTGTGAATCACAAAAGTAAATAACAATAAATCAGGTAGGATTCGTTAGAAGGACCCATGCATGGCCCAAACGAAAATGATATAACAATAAAGTAGAATTCAACAAAAATTAATAAAGAAATAAATCAATAGAGTGGTATTCTCGTCAGAGAGACCCAAGGCCCAAAATAACAAACAAAACCCAATCTTACGAAATTAAACAGCAACGTAATTAACCTAACACACACACAAAAAGAAAATAAACTACAATAAAGCTTACCTAACTACGCTCATCAAAAACATAGAATAAATAAGTTCCAAACAAAAGAGCAGGTCTCTCCTACATTACCACATTCTAAATAAAATACACAACCAAAAGAAACATGAAAAGAATATTCTGATCTGGCGGCTTGCAGGAAGTCGCTCTCGGTTACTAACGTAACCTCGGTTCTCTCTAGATGAGGGAACGAGTATTGCGTAAGCTAGCTTACGCTACGGGACAAGCCCCTTTTCTCGAGAATACTGAAGCCAAAAATTATCAGTAATTTGCATTAGTTTAAAACGCATTGCTGCACAGAGCAGACCTAGGCGAAGCAGCTTGCGCGCCTATTGGTTGCTCTGCGGCAACTGCTGCAGCCTATCGATGGAATGTTCGTGACGTAAGCACCAATGAGGGCGCGGGCCCGCCAGAATGGTCGTGGCTTATGTCTATATAAGCCGAGTCCAGATAGGATGTCCTTTGGTTTTTCACACTGAAGCGAAACCAGAACGTAGCACAAGCACGGCAAGGTTACACAACAGTCGTTCCCTCATCTAGAGAGAACCAAGGTTACGTTAGTAACCAAGAACGTTCTCTTACGAGAGTACTCTCGTGTTGCGTAAGATAGCTGACGCTACGGGAACCGAATGTAAAACGCCGTGCGTGCTGAAGTGTCCACACATGGCCTCAAGGGAAGTGTACCTGGAGAACCATACTTGTGTGCCATACTAGCAAGTGATATTCAGACCAACGAGTAGTGGGCCTAAAATATATCATAATCCTATAACTATAGGAATCAGTGCTTATCACATAATCACAGACAGGAGGGACCTGAGTCGGCCTGAACTGTATTGCAACTGACTGTTATAGTCTGTCAGTCAAGTATTAGACTGAGAACAGCTTAGCCTGCAGCGCAGGAACTTCCAGGTGGTAAAATCGTATAGATGTAGACGGAGAGGCCCAGCCTGCCGCCCTACAAATATCCTGGAGTGAAACCCCACTGGACCAGGCCCATGAAGAGGCCACGCCTCTGGTTAAATGGGCTTTGATGCTTAAGGGGCATTGAAGGCCCTTAGACCTATAAGCCAGCGTGATAGTGTCAACTATCCATCTGGAAAGAGTCTGTTTTGAGGCGGCTAGTCCTTTGCTGCGGGCACCGAACAAAACGAAGAGCTGTTCTGACTCCCTGAACGCAGCAGACCGCTCGACATATATCCTCAATGCCCTGACCGGGCAGAGGAGATTAATGTCATTTTCGCCGTCAGACCCAGGTAGGGCTGACAGGGAGATGACTTGCGCTCTGAACGGAGTGGAGAGCACTTTGGGGACATAGCCGTGTCTTGGTTTGAGGACAACTTTAGAGTCGTTAGGCCCAAACTCCAAGCACGTCGCACTCACAGAGAGCGCGTGCAGGTCACCCACTCGCTTGACTGAAGCGAGAGCCATGAGGAAAATGGTTTTGAAAGATAGAACCCGCAAGTCTACTGACTGCAAGGGTTCGAAGGGACCGTTTTTCATAGCGTCCAGGACTGTCGAGAGGTCCCAGACCGGAACCATAGAGGGTCACGGAGGGTTTAGTCTCCTAGCACCTCTAAGGAGCCGGACACAGAGAGAAAATGCTCTTATTGAGATTTATGTGGGTAGCCGTGAAAACGACTTTTGGATACAGGCGAGCGGGTCGAGTGACGGGCTCGTTGACTGTAGAGTGTACTTCTCCAGCCGGCTCTGTCGAGGGGACTGGGAGAACGAGACATGGTTTCTTTGATGGTGGTCCGGCCGCGGCGGGACTCAGCCATCTTCGTCTTCCCTGACTGGTCAGGAAGACTTTGAGGGCTCGGGCTTCAGCGCTATCTTAGGCCGTGGTCCCCGGGGGGGAGGCGGCCTGTGGCGACTCGACGAGCGTGAGCGCTGCTGAGAGTCCCTCTGTTGGCGGGGTGGCGGAGGAGGAGGCGGGGCCGCTGTACTGCGGCTAGGCGGCTGCTTTTTAGAGCGACCTGTCGCGGAGCTGGAGCGCCTTGGAATGAAGTGTCGCATGGCCTGCGACGTATTCTGCACCTCCGAGAAACGTTCGGCGAAGCCCTTGACCGCCGGGCCGAAGAGGCCGGACGGAGAGACGGGCGCGTCAAGGAAAGTGGCTCTGTCGGACTCCTTCATGTCGGCCAGAGTCAACCACAAGTGCCTCTCAGTCACAGTGAGAGCCACCATGTTCCTCCCGATGGCCTGTGCAACCGACTTGGTGGCTCGTAGAGCTAAGTCCGTCGTGCTTCTGAGATCTGTAAAGTTCTCAGGATTCGGGCCTGCCTCGTCCATAGTGCGGAGAAGGTTGGCCTGGTAAATCTGAAGCACCGCCATCGAGTGAAGGGCCGACGTGGCCTGACCGGCGGCGGCATATGCGCGACTGATGAGAGCCGAAGTGGTCCTGCAGGCTTTGAGGAAAGAGCGGGCTTGGCCTGCCATCCAGCGGAGGGCGGGCACAAGTGTGTGGCTACAGCTTCCTCGACCGGAGGAATGGAGAGGTAGCCTTTATCCTTCGCGTCGTCAACAATTGAGAGCGTCGAAGAGATAGAAGACCGTAGCCTGGCAGAAAATGGTGCCTTCCAGCTCTTAGCTCCTCGTGCAGCTCTGGCAGGAAAGGAGCCTCATATGAGGCGTTAAGCGTCGGCCGGGCAGGAAACAGCCATCCAGCCTGCTGGGTGCGGGTTTTTCGTGCAGCGACCAATCGAGGCCGAGGTCGTCCACGGCCTTGGTGATGAGGCGAAGTAGTTCATCGTCGACGCTGCTCGACTCTTGCAGGGAAGGGGCGGGGTCCAGATTGGAGCCTGACCATCCTTCACTCAGCGATGCGGCAATAGAACAGCTGTCCTCATCCGCGTTTTCCCCCTCAGACTCGATGTGCACGACAGCAGCAGACGGAGGCTGGGCTGCCGTGATCGAGGCAGGGGAACCAGACAGCGATGCACGCGGGGAGATGGCCGGCGTGCATTCGCTCACTGCGGTAGCTTCCAGAGCTCTCTGCGAGCGGCGCTTTTTACGGCACGGCCCAGACAGAAGAGACGGAGGAGTGGGATCCACGTCAAACGTGTCTAGTCGAGCCCGTAGGGTCGACATAGCCATGTCTTCGCATTCCGGGCAGCCGCCTTGGGAAAGTGCGAGGTCGGCGTGGGCCCATCCCAGGCAGGAAACGCACAGAATGTGGCGGTCCCCGTCGCTGAGAGGGGCTCTGCAAGAGCCGCACTTAGTGAAACGAGGCATCTGAAACAACGTCTCAGCTCTTTTAGAAAGTGAGTTCGAGGGCGAACACACAGCAAGTAGGAAAAGGATATAGGCGCCGGAAAGCGCAGCAGGTACGGGCGGAGAAGCGGCGAGGATGGCCAACTCCTGTTCTGCGAAGCAGATGCTCGTCCCGCTGAAGGCTTCATCAACGGCGCAGGCTTCTCCAGAGATTCAGCGATGTGGAGTCTTCGCTGAAGAGGTGAAAAATCAAAGAACATCCTATCTGGACTCGGCTTATATAGACATAAGCCACGCCCATTCTGGCGGGACATGACGCGCGAGGGCGCCCGCGTCCTCATTGGTGCTTACGTCAAGAACAGTCCATTGATAGGCTGCAGCAGTTGATAGGCAAAGCAACCAATAAGCGCGCGAGCTGCTTCGCCTAGGTCTGCTCTGTGCAGCAATGCGTTTTAAACTAATGCAAAATTAAGGATATTTTTTGGCTTCAGTATTCTTGAGAAAAGGGGCTTTTCCCATAGCCTAAGCTAGCTTACGCAACACGAGAGTACTCTTGTAAGAGAACTGAGCCATTGCGACCAACCCGAAGCCGCAACAGTCTCCTCTGTCAAGCAGAGGAGGAGATTTTAAAAGGGCCGCCAGCTGATCATCCAATTACAGCTGGCAGGCGGCAGCATTGTTATCAAATCAGCGATTATCTGAAACTCAAAGAAAACATCAAAAAGCATAGGCTACACCCATATTATAAAGACATAAAGAAAAATACACATAACGTAACAAACGGAAAAAAAACAGAATTTGGAATGTGGAAAAAAAATTAACGGATTTCATTGGGCCCTAACCAGCTTTTTGGTGCATTACCACCTCCTTCTGCTCCGGATGGTGACATCACGTACCAATCTCAATCCTTGGGCTGACACGTGAAAAAATGTACTTAATGGAAACATGCACACACTCTCGACACCTGGTTTTGTTATAGTTTTATGTAGTTATATAGTTTTATATAGTTATGCTTTTGCTTTTGTTTTTTTGTTGCCAAATTGGTTTGGAACAGTAACTGCTAGCTTAGCTCACTAGATTTTCAAGTAGCTTGCCCAACACTGCTTTATAATTTTGTTAACAACTATTGTTTGCACATATAATATATTTGTTAGGTCTTTCCAAGGAGTTTCATTAATTCAATAAAAATTATCATAGTGTTAAAAACATACATGTTGCATATAACATAAAAAAGAGCATAATTGGGTCTGACAAAT
This sequence comes from Gila orcuttii, assembly GCA_026230005.1. Classification (NCBI taxonomy): domain Eukaryota; kingdom Metazoa; phylum Chordata; class Actinopteri; order Cypriniformes; family Leuciscidae; genus Gila; species Gila orcuttii. The sequence continues at coordinate 8,897,634 of JAPDVR010000013.1, read as the reverse complement.
AAACAAACTTAAAACAAATAAAACAGAGAGCAGTAGGCTAAATAAAACAGAGCCATAGCCTTGTGTGCAGTGCTCCAACATGTAATGCAACAGGCTAGTTTGAGTCCTCTCTCCTGTCCCATTTCCTGCCAAATAAAGGCAAAAGCAGGCTGCATTTGTGCATTTTTATGACAGTTAAATAAAATTGACTAATATGTGCAAAAGTCTAGGTAATACCAGAGGGTTTATATACTTTTCCCTGCAACCGATTAATTAAACTTATTATATAATAATTATAAAACAAACAATATTGGTGAATCATTGAGTGTATGTAATGTTTATGTCACAAACATTTTTGATTTTAAAACTGCTTATAAAATAATTTTCAAATAACTTAATAGAATTGATATAAAACAGTTCTTTCATTAATTATATACTGTACGTGATCAGCTATGTACTATTACTGCATGTAATGTTTTTGTGTCTGTGTGTATGTCTGTGTGTGTGTGTGTGTGTGTGTGTGTGTGTGTGTTTGTGTAACAATAGACAACACCTAAAGAAAACAAAATACTTTGGGGCATAGTTGCGGAACATGCTTACACTGTGACAGGAGCTTTTGAGGTAAGACTGCACAAGCATCTGGGCATTTCAGTCTGTCTCAGAGTTTTGATAAGGGAATATTTCCCACTGGAATTGAGATTCAGAAACATTTTTACATTATACGTATATTTTTATATATATATATATATATATATATATATATATATATATATATATATATATATATATATATACAGGATGAACTAAAATAGATTAACAGAGTGACATTATATATCAGGCTTTACAACAAAAGGAATAAAAATTACAAAAAAAAAAAAGAAATAAAATATTTATAATGTATAGTTGGAAAACAACTGGAAGACTGTGGCAACATTTCAACAAAATTATATTTTGTTGCTTGCACGTTTCGCAGTGCTTTTTAAAGTAAAATGTACAGTGATTGACGATGAAAGTATGTTCATTTTTATCTGAATCTGGCTTTTTATTATGTGGGTTGTTGTCATGGAATGTATATGTATTGCAGCAGTCTGGAAATTAAATGTCCAGGTAAGGGCTGCTAAAAGTTTAATACTCTTATCACATTTGAAAATAATGTACCTAAACTCTATCCTACACCAAATGATAACAAATGTAAACATGAGATAAAAATTTTTGGCTGAAGCAATCATGCCATTTTAGTTTTACAATTCTTTGAGTTACAGTATGTCTGTGAAAATTAATCAAAGTTTTTGTTGTTTCACTGGCACTAGTTTTTATTTTAGCTATCTTTCTCCTATTTTAATTAATGTAATGCTCTTTTACTTTAATAAATCATTTTAAACTGACATTGATTCCTGGCTTTGTACAACAGGTAACGAGTGATGAAAATCCAGTTCATCTGGTGAGATTGTTAAACCCATGGGGCGAAGAAGAGTGGCGAGGAGACTGGAGTGACGGGTAAGAGCTGTAACAACCGTAACAGCTTCAATTAGTTCACAAACTTGGCAGAAAGCTGTACTTTGCTTCTGCATTTCATAACTTGTCATAAGTTCTTTTCTTTGTATTTGCTTCATGATATCACATAGCACCCATGTTTGATATAAATTTTACAGATCACCTTTGTGGGACACAGTTTGTGAAGAGGTCCGCAAAATTTGCCATGAAGTCTTAAATAACGGGGAGTTCTGGTGAGCATGACCATGCTGGGGACATCCACCGTCACACTTTTTGGTAGACGAAAAGGGTTTGAGAAGAGTTATTGCCCATTAAAGGGATAGTTCACCCAAAAATGAAAATTCTGTCAGTATTTACTCACCCTCATGTTGTTCCAACCCAGTAAGACCTTCGTTCATCTTCGGAACACGAATTAAGACATTTTTGATTAAATCTGAGAGCTGGATCACTCCTCCATAGGCTTCTAAGGGATTGACACTTGCCAGCCCTGAAAAGTTATTAAAGATATCGTTAAAGATATCCAAGTGTCCAAGTGACCACAGTGGCTCAATCTTAAGTTTATCAAACGCCGAGAATACTTTTTGTGCGCAAAACCCCCAAAAAATAACGACTTTATTTCAACTATTAATTTCCTTCTCTGTGGGCCTCGAGTCAGTTCACTAGTGTAATAGCGTAAGCTTCTGTTGTTGTACGTCACACGCATCACACACATGACCAGCGTCGGCCAATAGTGAGCCTACGTGTGACGTAGCACTACGCTATCACACTACGTTAACTGACTATAGGCCCACAGAGAAGGAAATGAATAGTTGATATAAAGTCGTTATTTTTGTTTGTTTTTGCCCACAAAAAGTATTCTCGTCGCTTGATAAACTTAAGATTGAGCCACTGTAGTCACTTGGACTATTTTAACGATATCTTTCATAACTTTTCGGGGCTGGCAAGTGTCAATCCCTTAGAAGCCTATGGAGGAGTGATCCAGCTCTCAGATTTAATCAAAAATATCTTAATTCGTGTTCCGAAGATGAACGAAGGACTTACGGGGTTGGAACAACATGAGGGTGAGTAAATACTGACAGAATTTTCATTTTTGGGTGAACTATCCCTTTAACTTATATGGTCCAGGACCCCTGCCAGCTCTCCCTCAATTTCAAAAACGGCAAATGACTTCTTCATATAATACATCGCTTTATGGCTGATTCACTTAGAAATGCTTTTTTTATGGCAGGATGTCAATGGAAGACTTCACCACAATTTTTGAAAGCATAGATATTTGTTGTAGCTGTCCTGATTTTCTGGATGGTTCCTCTGAATGTCACTGGACCTCAAAACGGCATTTTGGCAGATGGAATACTGGGACTACAGCAGGTGGTGACATAATTAAGACAGGTATTATTATTCTATATATAATTATGCCATCTTATTAGGTACACCTGTGCAACTGCTTGTTCAACGCAAATATCTAATCAGCCAAACACATGGCAAGAAATCAATGCATTTAGGCATGTAGAAATGGTCAAGACGATCTGCTAAGCCTCAGAATGGGGAAGAAAGGTGATTTAGGTGACTTAAATGTGGCATGGTTGTTGGTGCCAGAAAGGCTGGTCTGAGTATTTCAGAAACTGATGATCTACTGGGATTTTCACGCACAACCATCTCTAAAGTTTATAGAGAATGGTCTGAAAAAGAGAAAATATCCGGGAGATTTGCATCATGGATGTGCAGCCAACAAATATGCGACAACTGTGTGATGTTCTCATGTCAATCTGGACCAAAATCTCTGAGGAATGTTTCCATAACCTTGTTAAATCTGTGCCACAAAGATTTAAGGCCATTCTGAAGGTAAAAGGGGTCCAACCTGGTACTAACAAGGTCCACAACCTAGCATATCAATCAATTCCAGCATGGCAAGATTACAGTATATAGATAAGGCTTGTATAAGTAAGACAGATACAAAAATACTTAAAATAATGCATAGAGAGTGAAATAATGTACAAATCTTCTTTTAATGTGTTATAGAGACCTTCTGGACAAACCCTCAGTTTCGGGTGACAATTGATGAGCTTAATGAGGACTGTGCTATTGGGCAGCGCCCCGAAAACACACTGGTGTCCCTCATGCAGCACCACGAGAAGAGAAACAGGAATAGCCAAAAAAATTATGATATTGGCTTCTATGTCTTTGAGGTCAGTATTGGCGGATGGAGCTATGCATATTCATGTATGTAATTTGTGCATTTAGCAGATACTTTTGTGACAATGTGAGCAATTTGCCACAGAGCCATCAATATTCACAGTGCACATTCTGCACAATTCCTGGTTTATTAGAACGCTAGACTAAGAAACAAGCTATCAGATGTGAAATGTAAAGAAAAAGCGGATTTTGTGTGTGCCTTGGTTTAAGATTGTGGAGTGCTTGTGGAAAAAATTTGCCTTCAGCTGCTTTTCGAAAGTTGTAATGATCTCTGCACTTTCAATGACGTAGTGTTTTATGCACTTTCAATGACGTAGTGTTTTATGCATTATCTGCAATATCCCTGTCATGATCGCTGTTTTCCCCTTTTTCCCCTTTTACTTTTACAGATACCATTAGAGGCAAGTGAAAAAAGAATACAAACATTATACTCATATTGTCCTTTTACAAAGAGATTCATTCCTTTTTTTAACCAAAGACACATTTTATTATTCTCTTTTAGATGAGAAGTCAGAGTGGGAGGTTTTCATCCGAGTTCTTCATTGAGAGAGAGCCTGTGGCACAGACTGATGCTTTAGTATGGTTCAGAGAGGTTATGAAATTCTTCAGGCTGGAGCCAGGAGAGTACCTGATTGTACCGTGCACGAAGAATCCTGGTGAAACCGCATCCTTCGTCTTGTCTATTTTCTCAAAGAATGAGACACACTTTGAGTAAGTTATGAAGCAGTAGAAAGAAACCTTAAAAAAGCCTGAATAAATTACAGCTCTGTGTTTTAAAGTTCTTCTCTTTCCAACAGACATATTCAGGAGACTTCAGAGTAGAATGGAGACATGTCTTGATGAGGGTGAGGTAAACCCTTTGTTGTCTGCTGTCTTAATGCTTATTTTCCTTTCAATTGTTAATTCAACTAAAAAAAAGTAGAATTGTATTATTTTTTTATTAATTATTGTATTCCAACCAAGAAATTGTTTTACCTGTATTTGTTGACACACTGTTTTTCAATTGTAAAGTAAACGTGTCATCTGTTGGGTGGGTGATGTACAACAGTAGTTTTAATTTTATTTGTCTGTATTAATGATCGATCAGTTAGCATACATTATTAGATGCCATCAGGGGAAAGAAGAAAGACTTGTTTCATTTATTACAAATGATTATAATCATGTCAAAATAAGACTTGAATGGAAAAGCTGTAAAAACAGATGAATGAAAGTGTGGCTTGATATCTGTCACATGTCAGTGCATGTTTGGACTTTCAGTTTATGTTTTGATTGGTTCATGTTTTCCTTTGTTCTTTTCCCTCCACTCCTTTGCTTCTTTGGTTACTATCATTATGAGTTAATTTGTCCCAGCTGTGTATGATTAATTATATCATTTCTGTTTGCTATTTAAGATGCACCCTTTCTTTCAGTCTTTATCTGATCGCTGTTGCGTTTATCTGTTTTCCCTGCATGTCAGCTTGTTCTAGAGTACTATTATTAAAGTTTGAACCTATAATCAGAGTCTTCAGTCTGTTCCTGAGGAAACCACAGTGTGACAATATCAGCAAGTGCATGTAATAATTCTTATTCGTATTAATGTTTACTGTGGCAGAAGGGGCTAATTTGGAATGTATAAATGCATGAAAAAGCTCCCATATATTTCTTTAATATTGTTCTTCAAAGAAACAGGATATATGCAATAAAAGTCAGTAAATCTTCAGAAATTGCCAGCTTTTTTCTGCAAATGGTGACAGAATATATAATTTAATGAAACCAAATAAGTAAAGAATATAAATCTGGCATCCAGGTTTCTTAGAGTGACAGCAACAAGGTAAGTCTAATGTAATTATTGGCAGTCCATTCAGGAAACCCATAAGACATGAATTTCAGAGAATCATACATTTTAAAAATGTGTCAGTGAAGCATAAGTTCTCTTACGAGAGTATCTCTCGTACTGCGTAATATCTTACGCTATGGGGAAAACCTCTTTTCCACGAGATATTGAAGCCAAGAAATTATCCTTAATTTTGTATTAATGTAAAACGCTGTGCGGCAGCATGCTGACATAGGCAAGGCGGCTTGCGCGCCTATTGGCTGCCCTGCGGCAACAGCAGCAGCCTATCGAGAGAGGCGCTGCGTGACACCACATCCAATGGGGGCAATTCGCGCCCATTTCGTCACGTCCCACCAGAAAGGACGTGGTCTCGCCCTATAAATATAGCTCGATTAGGCTGGTACAACTGATTTTCATCTCTTCAGCGAAGCGCACGCATCGCTGGATCCAGAGTGAGAAGCCGCGCCGTCAACATAAGCGGGACGAGCCCTTGAACCTGAAGCCGCTGGCCTTCACCTCGCCGCCTTCAGTCGCCGTACCTGCTACGCTTTCCGGCGTCAATATCCTTTTACTCTGCTGAGAGTGTGTGTTCGCCGTCGCGACTCACACTCTGTCTCTCTTTATCTATAAGAGCAGCGTCTTTTTAAAGATGCTTCGTTCCTGTGGCTCGTGCCGAGCCGCACTCAGCGACGGGGACCGCCATTTCATCTGCGTTTCCCGCCTGGGTAAGGATCATGCAGCTCTTGCGCTCGCTGAGCGAGCTATTGCCATGGTGACTCTGAGGACTCGCCTGGCATTTTTTCTCAGAGTCTGCACTCCCGCCCGCTGTAGTGCCGCGCCGTAAAGTGCTGTACTCAGCGGGTCCCCCAGCCTTCTCCAGCCCGTGAAAGCTCGCCGGTTCGCCCGCCAGCTTCACCAGCTTCAGTCGAGTCGCTCACTGACGGACAACGGCCACCGCGCGCCGCCGCCTCCGCCATTATGACGACGAGATAGCTGCATCTGTAGAGAAGACCAGCTGCTCTATCCTGGCGTCGGACAGTGAGGATGGGGCGAGCTCTGTGGACCTCCCCCCTTCTGCCCGCGAGTCGTCAGGGAAACGGGACAGCATCAAAACCGCAGCTAGCTTTCTTTACGTTATAAGTCACCGGCGAAATGAGGAAAGAGTGTGTTTTAGTCCCAGCGCTACGGCGCTTCTGTCCCCAGATAAAAAGTCACCACGTCTTGGTCCGTTCGGACAACATGTCAGTGGTGGCATACATAAATCGCTAGGGCGGCATCAAGTTCCGAAACCTTTACAGGCTAACGGAACGCCTCCTGGTCTGGGCTCAGCACAACCTGCTTTCACTGAGAGCGGCGCATGTGCCTGGTCACCTCAATCTGGGACCAGACAGACTGTCCAGAAACAATGTCCCAGCAGGGGAATGGTCGCTGCACCCGCAGACGATCCAGCTGCTGTGTGAGACATTCGGCAAAGCGCAGGTGGACCTGTTCGCGTCCCACGAGAACGCTCACTGTCCGAAATATTTCTCCAAGAGCGAGGACGCGCTGGCCCATGTCTGGCCCCGCTGTCCCCTCTATGCTTTTCCCCCCGTCTCGCTCCTGCCTCAAGTGCTGGAACGAATCAGGGAAAACGGATGCCCAGTGCTGCTTGTGGCTCCGCTCTGGCCAAACCAGACTTGGTTCCCAGTCCTGATGCGGCTGACCAGCACTGCCCCGTGGCCAATACCGTTGAGGAAAGACCTCCTCTCTCAGGCCAAGGGCTCGATTTGGCATCCTCGCCCACAACTATGGTCCCTACATGCATGGACCATCAACGGGTACCCGCTAACCTCCCGGAGGGAGTGTTAAACACTATCACGCAGGCGAGGGCCCCGTCTACTAGACGGCTCTATTCCTCGAAATGGTCAGTGTTCTCTGCCTGGTGTCAAGCTCAGGGCTTTTCACCCGTAGACTGCGAGGTCACGGAGGTACTCTCCTTCCTTCAAGAGCTGCTGGATAAGGGCAGGACCCCATCCACGCTCAAAGTGTTACCCTCGTCCGTAATGCAGAATCCCTGACAGCATTCAAAAGACAACTGAAAACTCATCTGTTCCGTGAGTACTTAACATAAAAAAAAAAAAAAAAAAAAAATTAATTCATCTCTTTTAAATCTTTCCTTCCCTTTTAAATCTTCCCTTGTCTGGCTTTTGCTACTCTGAGCAATGCCTGAACTTTGTATTTTGAGCACTTCTTGCGTCGTTCTTCCCTCTTAATGATGACTCACTTGCTTTAGTCCTCAGATGTAAGTCGCTTTGGATAAAAGCGTCTGCTAAATGACTAAATGTAAATGTAAATGTAAGTGTAAGTGGCGGCCATAGCAGCGTTTACAAAACCTGTGTCTGGCCAGTCACTGGGGAAAAACGACCTGGTCGTGCGATTCCTCAAGGGAGCTCGGAGGCTGAACCCTCCCAGACCTCCTTCAGTCCCGGTGTGGGACCTTTCTACGGTTTTGGAAGCCATGAAAGGTGCCCCGTTCGAGCCAATCCATTTGTCAGACATGAAGCATCTGTTTTTCAAAACGGTGTTTCTTTTGGCTCTCGCTTCAGTGAAGCGCTTAGGGGACTTACAAGCGCTTTCAGTAAGCGTGTCATGTATGGAGTTTGGGCCTAATGACTCAAAGGTCATACTCAAACCAAGGCACGGGTACGTGCCCAAATCCCTCAACACACCGTTCAGGGCCCAGGTTATTTCCCTGTGCGCCCTCCCGGTTCATGCTGAGGAGGAGGATGCGAGTCTCCTTTGCCCTGTCAGGGCACTGAGAGCTTATGTGTCCCGCTCGTCTGTCTTCAGACAGACCGAGCAGCTCTTCGTTTTGTTTGGTGGACGCTCCAAGGGACTGGCCGCATCAATACAGAGCTTATCCAGATGGATAATCGACGCCATAGCACTGGCTTACACTTCTAAGGGCCTGCAATGTCCTTTGGGTGTCAGAGCACACTCCACGAGAGGCGTGGCCTCATCGTGGGCGTGGTATAGTGGGGTTACCTTACAAGATATCTGTACGGCCGCGGGCTGGGCCTCGCCGTCTACATTTATAAGGTTTTATAACCTAGAGGTTCCCGCCTTACAAGCCAAGCTTCTGTCGGTATAGAATTCAGTGCTATCTGCCCCGCTGTGCCGGCCCAGATGCTGAGTTTTGCTTGTGCATCACTCACTGAGCGATAGAACAGCCCCATGGGTGTTGAATAACCCTTTCTATTACCCAGTTCAGGCTGAACACGTTCACCCTGTCTGCGTGAAACACTGTTACATAACTAGCTCCTGTGGGATGCTATTTCATGGGGAATGATGCTTGCAGCCTCTCTTCTCCGACTCTCTGTGAGTCCATGGTGATTATGCACTATATGAGCCCTGGGCTACTGCCCTTGGGACTTTGGTGTCGGATCCCAGTACGCACGGCGTTTTGCATAGTGTTCCCCATAGCGTAAGATATTACGCAGTACGAGAGATACTCTCGTAAGAGAACGTACTCGGTTACTAACGTAACCTCGGTTCTCTCTAGAGAGGGAACGAGTACTGCGTATCTTGCCGTGCATACACAGCTCTGGTTCGCTTCGGCGATGAAAACCAGTTGTACCAGCCTAATCGAGCTATATTTATAGGGTGAGACCACGCCCTTTCTGGTGGGACGTGACGAAATGGGCGCGAATTGCCCCCATTGGATGTGGTGTCATGCAGCGCCTCTCTCGATAGGCTGCTGCTGTTGCCGCAGGGCAGCCAATAGGCGCGCAAGCCGCCTTGCTTATGTCTACATGCTGCCGCACAGCGTTTTACATTAATACAAAATTAAGGATAATTTTTTGGCTTCAATATCTCGTTGAAAAGAGGTTTTCCCCATAGCGTAAGATATTACGCAGTACTCGTTCCCTCTCTAGAGAGAACCGAGGTTACGTTAGTAACCGAGTATGTTTCTTTAGCTCAAACAGTGAGAAGGGTATTCCTGCACAACCGGGGGCTGCAGTTTCAGGACCCCAGTTCTAGGACCTCAGTTCCAGGACCCTAGTTTTTTTTGTGACAGCGCCACCTGGGTGGTTCTTCAACTACAGGCACTTTTGGCCTTGTGAACTTGAGGGGGAAAAAAGTGTTCAAATCAAAATTGTCACAGTCTAACAGTTAAATATAACTAGTCTAGTTTAATGATCCATAAGAGAACGCACTTACATAAGACAAATTGGTGTTTTTTGACATATTTTCCGATCCGCACTGAACAAATGTCATTTCCATCACATGTAAATATTTGATTATTATTTTAAAATCTTATGATATAGATCATTTCTTAATAGTGTAAGACCACTTTCACACATAGTATTACCAGTTAATACCTATATTGCAATTACCATAGATTTGTGGATTAAAGGTTGTATCAGCGATTTCAGGCCCAAACAAAAATTATCACATTCATCTAATCTTTCCTAACGATCCGCTAGCTGCCCGCCCCATAAGCAGGCTGTCAAAAAAACGCGTCTCTGTAGGCAGCCTAGGCTCTGAGATCTGCACACAAAAACAAATGGGTACAACCACCACTCAAAATCAAAATAAACAGTGTTCTAACCAATCACCGACAGGGGAGGGTGTTGTTTGTTTTTGCGCTCGTGCACGGCGCCTGCACGCGAAGTCGGAGCTGAAGAATAAGCCAGCGTCTATCAACCCTATGCTATCAACGGACCAGATACATTTAACATGGAAGAGGCAATCCCCAAGAAGAGAAGGAGGATTAGGGCGAGGGAATACCGTCGTTTTTCGTCAAAGAAACGAATAATAATCGGGAAGGCTTTTGAACGGTGGAGAGAACTCAAAGAATTGAAAATTTTTAAATCGGACGCCGAGGTTGCACTGTTTCTTCTGGACAGGTGAGTAGTTTCTAGTGCTGACTTTTTTGTATGTGAACTGTGTGTGAAAATATAATTCTTTAAAAAATATGAGGGAAGCTCGACTAAACTTGGATAGCTCTAGCGAATATCAGATTGTAGGGATTTAGTGTGTGAGTTGCGTTTGTTATATGTGTCTACTTTGATGTGTAGCCATAATAACATTGTACTATTAGCAATAACACTAGCCTACGTTCAGGACTAACTTTAGCCGAATAATAATAATAAGCTTATAATATTATTCCAGATAGCTGTTGTTACCATGGGTTTTCCCCATAACGTTAGATCTGTAGCTATATGACTGATTCTGGTACGTTTTATCATACTGCTGCTTCCAGTGAAGCACCAGCAAAACTAGCTGTATGATATGACATGGCTCAACTGCAGATTTTATATACATGCGCGTGCATGATCGTTTTTTTCATTATGCACGAAACGGGAGGGAGGGGCGAGCTAACTTGGTTTGTTTGGGATCTCGTTTCAAACACAAACAGAAGTGACGTCACCCACAGTCGCTGATACAACCTTTAAGTAAATTAATTGTCATGAGGCCCAAACACAAAGCTTACATCCACCACAACCTGAAATATAATATTGGATTGTTAGATACATTTAAGAAAAATAACTACTTGTGTTATTACATTAAGTGGACCATTATCCCATAAACTATGCAGAAGTTTTAATGAGTGATTAGTATTTTGTAAATATTTTTAAAAAAGTTATGAGGGGGTGGAAATGACTGGGTGTTGTGGAAATGACAATGAATGGACGTCCATGTAGAAAAACAGAAGAAATTTATTTGAAACTTTCTGAAGCAGACAATTCCATTTAACAAATCATTAATCTCATTAGTCATTAGTTTGTTTGGTTCTGTTTTGGTATAGGACTGAGACCTTTCTGCAGTTGACTTCCGCGGCATCTTAAAAATAGATGAAAAGGCATTTCAGCAAATATATATTTGAATAAATACATTAGCATTGTACATTTCAATAAATAAAATATACATATGTAGCCACACAATCTATGAATTGCACCTTGTAAGCATAAATGTCATTTCCACCTCACCTTTGTCATTTCCACCCAAGAAATATATGTGTTGGAAATGATGGTGGTGGAAATGACAATCCTGCAGTATTTTGTAAAAAAAAAACCAAGCTAGTATTACAGATTAGCTATGAATTGGTAGCTAGCATTGCATGCATGCAAAATACATCTAAATGTTAAAAAATCTATTTATTTACAAACTCAATTGATGTTACGCCATGTTTGGAAATGACATACAATAAAAATATTTTCATTTCAAGCAATATTTACCTTGAGTTTTCTTCTCCAAGTTGGTGAAGAAATTAAAAATCTCCTCCATGGCAGACATGTGCTGTGATGTCATTGTTCATCTCCATAGAAACTACCCAAACAATCTTTCAAAAAAACCTTTTAAAAGGGACATTACAGGGTTGTGGTGGAAATGACGGCAATACTGTGGGACAACTACATTTTGTATATAAAATCACACTAATAGTTGTCTGACCTTAAATACCACAATTATGTTTTGATTATTTTACTGATACTGTATACAGTCATATTAAAAAAAAAATAGATAAATAATTTTTTTACACTTCTTTTTCATTATTGAAGATCAGAAGTCTGGGTGTGGGACAAGCACAAAACAGCACTATTTGCAAGTATAATGATGTTTAAAAAGGTGAAAAAATCATCGTAGACTACCGGTAAAAAGTTCCTAAAGTACTTTCATTGTAAAGTTAACTATGAAAGTGTAAATTTTTCAAAATTAAATGTTTTTTTATAAAATATGATCAAAGGACATGAAAGTGCCCATAGTCTAAGAATTGCCCACCTACCGAACTCGATCACCAAAAACACTAATTTAACCCCTTTCGCGGGAAAGATCACAGACGGCCCCAGATTATTGTTGTTCAACATTCATTACTCGTTAGAACATCACACTCCTACTTGATCTGGACAAAATGAGCATCATTAGAAAGATTTAAGACTCCACCTTCGATATTAGACCACTGTTTATGATAAAATTGGTTTGCAGTGACATTCATTTCTTCATTTATGCCAGGAGTGCAAAATTATTAATCTGTAACGTTCGTTATTCTGAATAGAAATCATCACTCATAAAGCAGCCATTCACGTCTTCTCCGGTTTATTTGTGTTCACATACATGCAATTCAGCATCCGCCAGGGCTCTTAGTCCAATGGTGCACATATTTGGAGATATGATTTATCATCAAATGTTTGTGAAATATTTCGTCATACAGAATAACATTTCTATTAATTTTCAATTGAATTACGCAATCTGAAGAGCTCAAACAGCTAACACAGAGAGCTCTGTCTCTCCTCTTCCTGATTTGCGTCAGTTATGATCTCAGCGCTCTCTCAATCGCTGTACAGCTGTCAATCATCTCACGTGGTTCAACGTGACCATAATCCTGCCCTTTAATGACCTCCGTGATAACAAAGCTAAGACACATCTCTTCACCTGAAACAAGAAGCTAATAAATGCACGATTTCAAGTATATCTGGTTTGTGTGTTATTTTCGTGCCATCTGGGGTATTTTCATATGAATAAAGAATGTTTAAGTATACATGCTAAGGAAGGCGTAGCCATTAGCTGCATATAAAATGCTTTTTTTTACTTAAAATCATTTTAAACCGCGACCGGAATGTGATACAAATACTCAATGGTGGTTTAAAGTGAGCTTTAAGTAGAAGTGTAATATTAATCTTTTAAATTGTCATGTAGCTTGATGCTACTTGTTGCTCTAATCCACCTGCTGCAGGAGCTTTTATATTCCATAATCTTATTTGTTAAAAGAATTCACATAAGGTCCCAAGTATAGCTTTTTTTTTCTAACAAGACTTAAGATAATAGGTGGATATTGATATTATGTACAAACTAAACCCCTGAAACGGCAGCCGCCGCCATATCACCCAGTTCGGTATTTGGCGCTGTCACAAAAAAACTAGGGTCCTGGAACTGTGGTCCTAGAACTGGGGTCCTGAAACTGCAGCCTCCGGTTGTGCAGGAACATACTGCAAACAGTAGCACATTTCAATGTTATGGGTTTGATTCAGGGAATGCATGAACTGAAAAAAAAAGTGTTTGCTAAGGCATTCATGTAGATGAAAACCAATAGTTTGGTTACTGTCGTAACCCCGGTTCTCTGAAACATATGGCGCTTTTCCACTGCATGGTACGGCACGGTTCGGTACGGCATGCTTTGGCGCTTTTCCACTGCATGGTACCGTACGGCACGGTTCGGTACGGCATGCTTTGGCGCTTTTCCACTGCATGGTACCGTACGGCACGGTTCGGTACGGCATGCTTTGGCGCTTTTCCACTGCATGGTACCGTACGGCACGGTTCGGTACGGCATGCTTTGGCGCTTTTCCACTGCATGGTACCGTACGGCACGGTTCGGTACGGCATGCTTTGGCGCTTTTCCACTGCATGGTACCGTACGGCTCGGCTCGGTACGGCTCACTTTGTGGCGCTTTTCCACTGCATGGTACGGTACGGTACGGCTCGCTTCGGCTCGCTTTAACTGGGGTCGGCGGTATCGCCGGCGATACCAGCTCACTTTTTTTCTTATCAGTGCAAAATAAACTCAAAATACTCTGTTGATTTTGATCTTACATATTAAGTGTTGTACATCATTAGATACTGATATGTGTTTTTTTTTGTGGATACTCACAATAAAAACAAAGTGTTGTGCTTTTCGCCAAATAAAGAAAAACAAACATGATGCGCGTTCTGCCTTCTCTCTGTCAGTTAAGTCCATTCTGAAACGCGTCCGAAAATTAACTAGAGTGTTTTTCCATAATGAAGCTTGAACTCTTTTCTTTTAAATGAATTGATTTATATAACAAATATTCTCAGTTTATGTAATTTGTATGAAAAGAGAGAGATGTCAGTTTTTTTCTTTCCAGGTCATTATACCTCATTACGCGTTAATGTGCCACGCCCACGGAGAGCGCGGTTTTCAAACGCAAATGATCTAAGGCAAGCCATGCAAACATGCCAGCGCCCACCAGCTGGATTATAAAACCATGTTTAGTAAGTTTCTTACAACCACTGTGAACACAGCGAATCCCTACGCTGTGAGGAATAATACTATCTAATAACCCTGGAAAATGTACCAGAAGTGCTGGTAGTTTCATTTCGAGGAGCAACGGATCCAGCTGATGTAGTAAGTCATTTATTCTTAGGTGCTTTGTTCTAATCACGATATTGAATAGTGTCTATAAACCGCAAAAAGACTGTTTAAATATGAATTGTGTGTCTGTGTGTAGGCTAAATGATGAATGAACGGCACAGGCGTGCCCGCTTTGTTTACTACAGTTATACAGCTTATGTATGTGCCGTTCATTCACTCTCGCATCTACATTAGTAAACATGTTATTAAATTTACATGAACACATCCAAACTATATTGCTATAGCCTACTAAGATGAGTAAAAATAGACTGAAATATGTTGAAATAAAATGTCTGTATAAGCAACAAACTGCAAATTGCGAACTGCACATGTATATGCTAATACAGGTCCTTCTAAAAAAATTAGCATATTGTGATAAAGTTCATTATTTTCCATAATGTAATGATAAAAATTAAACTTTAATATATTTTAGATTCATTGCACACCAACTGAAATATTTCAGGTCTTTTATTGTTTTAATGCTGATGATTTTGGCATACAGCTCATGAAAACCCAAAATTCCTATCTAAAAAAATTAGCATATCATGAAAAGGTTCTCTAAACGAGCTATTAACCTAATCATCTGAATCATCTAATTAACTCTAAACACCTGCAAAAGATTCCTGAGGCTTTTAAAAACTCCCAGCCTGTTTCATTACTCAAAACCGCAATCATGGGTAAGACTGCCGACCTGACTGCTGTCCAGAAGGCCATCATTGACACCCTCAAGCAAGAGGGTAAGACACAGAAAGAAATTTCTGAACAAATAGGCTGTTCCCAGAGTGCTGTATCAAGGCACCTCAGTGGGAAGTCTGTGGGAAGGAAAAAGTGTGGCAAAAAACGCTGCACAACGAGAAGAGGTGACCGGACCCTGAGGAAGATTGTGGAGAAGGACCGATTCCAGACCTTGGGGGACCTGCGGAAGCAGTGGACTGAGTCTGGAGTAGAAACATCCAGAGCCACCGTGCACAGGCGTGTGCAGGAAATGGGCTACAGGTGCCGCATTCCCCAGGTCAAGCCACTTTTGAACCAGAAACAGCGGCAGAAGCGCCTGACCTGGGCTACAGAGAAGCAGCACTGGACTGTTTGCTCATTTGAAAGCAAATTTTGCATGTCATTCGGAAATCAAGGTGCCAGAGTCTGGAGGAAGACTGGGGAGAAGGAAATGCCAAAATGCCTGAAGTCCAGTGTCAAGTACCCACAGTCAGTGATGGTCTGGGGTGCCATGTCAGCTGCTGGTGTTGGTCCACTGTGTTTTATCAAGGGCAGGGTCAATGCAGCTAGCTATCAGGAGATTTTGGAGCACTTCATGCTTCCACCTGCTGAAAAGCTTTATGGAGATGAAGATTTCATTTTTCAGCACGACCTGGCACCTGCTCACAGTGCCAAAACTACTGGTAAATGGTTTACTGACCATGGTATTACTGTGCTCAATTGGCCTGCCAACTCTCCTGACCTGAACCCCATAGAGAATCTGTGGGATATTGTGAAGAGAAAGTTGAGAGACCCAACACTCTGGATGAGCTTAAGGCCGCTATCAAAGCATCCTGGGCCTCCATAACACCTCAGCAATGCCACAGGCTGATTGGCTCCATGCCACGCCGCATTGAAGCAGTAATTTCTGCAAAAGGATTCCTGACCAAGTATTGAGTGCATAACTGAACATAATTATTTGAAGGTTGACTTTTTTTTGTATTAAAAACACTTCTTTTATTGGTCGGATGAAATATGCTAATTTTTTTAGATTTTCATGAGCTGTATGCCAAAATCATCAGTATTAAAACAATAAAAGACCTGAAATATTTCAGTTGGTGTGCAATGATTCTAAAATATATGAAAGTTTAATTTTTATCATTACATTATGGAAAATAATGAACTTCATCACAATATGCTAATTCTTTGAGAAGGACCTGTATATCATACACAATATGTTACAGACTAAATATGAATGTTTAGACAAGATTTTGTGATTAGTTTTGGATAGATTATAAAGTTTTGACTGTAAAAAAAGACTACTGTCACATTAAATAGGTATGCTTTTGTTCACCAATTTCTGCTCATAGTTAAATATACTATAGTATGATGTTTTGTCAAAAATAAAGTAGGTACATTGCATTATCAACTAAGATGTTATTATAGTGTTTGTTCCAATATTCAAACTAATGAATCCTTACCTTTTTTAATACGTATGATAAAATGTATACTTTTTACAAAGAAATACACTTGAAATATTGTTAAAATTGTAATTGTTGTTGTAATTGTAACCTATTTATAATTGGTTACAATTTCTAATTGTAAAATATGTATATATAGATAATTCAATTGGTCAACAGATCACCAATTGGTCAGACAGAATCGTCACTACCAGCGTCATTGTATTTCGAGACATCAAACCCACTAGATTTAAATAGCCAGTAACAGCCACCGCTGTAGCGCCTGTTTTAAAACTACTTGCTTGACTTGCTTGAAGAAAAAAGAAAGAAAAAAAAATTTCCCCCCAAAAAATGGCTGAATCGTGGTCAGTGGACGAAGTGCAGACGTTGCCGAGGAGCGGATAAACTATAACGATTAGTCTATAATCCCACCCACTTTGAAGCGGTACTAACTGCAGTGGAAAGGCAAACCGAGCTAAAGCGAACCGAGCCGTGCCGTACCGAGCCGAGTCGTACCACGCAGTGGAAAAGCGAAGCGAGCTGAACCGTGCCGCGCCGAACCGTACTGAGCCGTACCGAGCCGTACTATGCAGTGGAAAAGCACCAATAGAGTGGAGAGATCCACCTATGGGAAGGGCATCCATACCTGACCTCTGCAGAAGCATCCAATTGCACCAAGTCTGGCTAGATAGACAGAAGCGAGCAACCAATGCCAGGTAAGGCCCCGACCCCTTACCTGAGGGTATATAACGCCTGCAAGCGCTGCTGTTCTCCAGTAAGTATATTCGCTTCTCGTGTGCCAAGCGGGGCAAAGCTGGTGGATCTCTCCACTCAATGTTTCAGAAAACCGGGGTTACGACAGTAACCTATTGTTCTCTTTCATCATCTTGTGTTCGAGATCCACCTATGGGAGATTACATGGACAGCTCCCCAGTTGCCCAATACTCTCACAGTGAGGTTCTGTAAGCCAGAGAAGGACGGTCGCCTCAGGGAGGCGGTGCCTGACACGTCCCATAAACATGAAACTGCAATCCTGACGCACACATATAACTGCTGTGTACACATGTATATATACCCAGGAAGGAATGTAAATGCATGCTGGGTGACAGGAATGTGCATGGCCTGCCGGTCCATTCACCCCCTGTTCTTTTACTTCCAATGGGTAATTGGAAAAGAAAAAGGGGGGTCGCAGGGAAGGGCTAAGAAGACCCCACCCCTAAAACAGAATGTGCTACCGAGATTCTGGTGACATCCAGCCGGTAGTAATGCACAAAGGTATGCGGAGAAGCCCAACTGGCAGCAGAGCAGATGTCCTGCAGTGACACTCCCCTAAACAAAGCCCAAGAGGTGGCTAAGCCCCTCGTGGAATGAGCTCTGATGTCCCATGGGGGCTGCACTCCCTTTGATTCATATGCCAAAGCTATAGCATCCACAAGCCAATGTGAGAGGCGTTGCTTAGATATGGTACTCCCTCTGTGAGGGAGCACACAGACAAAAAGACAGAGGGCTTAATGAAGACTTTGCGTTCATAACATGTGCCTTGATAGGCGAAACGAATAAACTTCCTGTGCGGCGGATAAATGCTTATGTGGAAAAAAGCATCTTTCAGATCGACTAATGTGACAGTCGTTCCGTTTTATGGAGTGGGCGAGTGAGCCATGCGTTACCATTCTGAAATTGTATTTCCTCAAATGTTTGTTTAACACTCGGAGATCCAAAATAGGGCGGAGAGATCCATCCTTCTTTGGAACCCGGAAATACAGGGAATAAAATCCCTGATTTGTCAGATTGGGAAGCACCACCTGAATCGCTCCCTTGTTTAGAAGGAAAGAGATTTCCTCTTTCAGAATGTGAGCGGCGCTCTCCTCCATGTCTGAAGAGAGAACGGCGTTGAAATGCAGGTTTTTTTTCAGAAACTGCAGTCTGTAGTCCTGCATTATGGTACATATCACCCACTCGGGAGCCGAAACAGTTCGCCTAACTGACTCGTAACTCGCAAGTGTTCCCACCCCAACTGACCCACTCAGCTGGCTCATTTGTGATGCAATGGCGGCATGCATGGGTTTAGAGGGTTGCGGGATGGGATTTAGAGGGATGAGAGATTCTCTCTTAGAGACTAATTCATTTGATTCGTTTGTTTTGATGTGTTTGTTGTGTTACGTGTGTGTTTTGTGTTGGGGAACACAGGGATAGAAGCCTTTATTAAGTGGGTGAGGGGAACAAAGTGTGTGCGGTGTGGTGACACTGCTTGTGTACTTTTTCTCACAATGGACCCCCTGAACGTGGGGGGAGAAAACACAACATCCACTGAACACATGGGCTGGGCAGCCTTTGGAGGGGGGTGGCCAACCCCTCCATGAGAGACCCTCCGTCTTTTGGACAGGGGCTCTGGGGCAGCAGGAGGGCTAGACAAACGTGCAGGGGGGCATCTGGTGTGGGGCCGCACTCCTGCGTAGGCATAATTTGAAGGCCTCATCCTCCTTCTTGTCGACGCATCGTTGCTGCATCAATGCGACGGCGGGGTCAAAGAGAGCCCGGCCAGGCTCTACAGGAGCTCCCGCAATGCGCCTCTTCTCACTGTCAGGGAGACCTGACAGGTTAAGCCAGAGCGCACGCTCTCCCACAACAGAAAACACCATGGAGTGCCCGCAGGCTTGGACGGTCTGACGGGCATTACGGAGGACGAGGTCATTAACAGCTTCCACAGGGTTCGTGAGGGGGTTCCTTTGTCCAACTGTTGCCCTAAATCCTGGTAAGCGAAGAGGAGGGAAGATACATTAAGGGCCCTGACAGCCAAGGCCGAGGACTTGTAAGCGGCCTGGTGCACTGAGGCACAAAAGCGGTCCATCTTGTTGGGCAAAACCGCCTTCGTGGGAGCGAGCAGCCCTCCCTGGGCAGGGTTAAGATGCCATGGAGATAGAAGGCTCGATGGCAGGGGGGATCACCCATGCTGAGAGCCACCATGTCCTTTACATCAAAGCCCACGAGACCGTGTTTTAAATCGGGGGCGTTAGCCTGGGGGAATACCAGAAGGCGGTCTGGTATTCGTCCTCGTCGCCGGAACCGGCCGGTTCATCAACGAAAGGGAGGAATGTAGGATTGGGCTGGTCAGCCCATTTGAGGGATGTTGCGCCCCGAGAAGCCCCCGGCATCGCATCGTCGTCCCCGTGTCCCCCATCCAGAGCTTGGCAGAGCAGAGCTTGATGCATTGTGCAGCAGCAACTTTCAGACGGCGCCGCAGGAGTTTCTTCGGCAGCACAAGGCAATGGCTGCAATTCTCCGGGTTATCCAAAGCCTATTCTGCATGCTTGAGGCCCAAGTAGACCAGGCAGAACAGGTGAAGGTCTTTCGTGGCGATCAGCGTACCACACGCGGCCCGTGATAACCTCCGTGAAGTTGGCACCTGTGGTAGATTTTTCCCCTACACACCTGACTTAGGTTGAACCTGGTGTCCTTGACACCTGAAAATATTATATTCAGTAGAGTTACCTCTGTATGCGCGAGTTGACACAATCTAACCCCGCCTAAGAGTCTCACAAAGAGTCGAACGATGTCTCGTCCCCTATCGAACACTATCACTTGGGAATAAGGTCTCTAGTGTTCCTAAAACGCTCCACACTATCACTTGGTGGTAAGGTCTCTAGTGTTTCGCTAAATAACTTGTTCCACTAACTAGCTTACTTCCTGCGCAGGAATAATCGACAAACAGACTTCAGCAAATGTCCTTCAAATGCTTTAATCACGGCCTGGAGAGTACTCGAGCAGTTCTCAGAGCATCTCTCCCAAGAAGAAGCTTTAAGCTAGGCCGGAGGATCTCAGACAAATTCCATTGAGAATCCCACCAGTTAACACTGATACAACAGTTTTTATAGAATAGGGAGGTATGGTAAAATGACATGAATTTGATTGGTTCTTCTTATGCAAACCTTTCTGTTACTAGGTAAAGCAAACTTTGTTTTAATGATTACTTCATTGTTAATCTCAAGGTTCTAACCTAGTCACCTGTCTAGTTTCATTTCCCATATATGTTATTTTTACACTCAACAGCGGTATGGCAATAGGGCAACAACATTCAAAAACACAGAACAGAACGTTTTAGTACATGGTGTTTCAAAATGTTAGTATGTTAGATAAGGTTAGATGTTAGAAACATGGTTAGTTTAATATTCAGTTTAAAATCTCCACCACAGTTCCCCTCTCTGGTTGTAATCATACACGACCACAATTACATTTTTAATTCTTCTAATGAATTATTCCATACCCACATGATTTACCTGCTCTTTTCCAAATCATCTTATAGTAAGTCAGTAACTTTACTACCACCTGTTATCTCTAATAATTTCCATCAACATCAACATAACTTTATAATACCTGTAAGATATTCCTTCAATCAGCATCCTAAGCTGTAATGAAAGTACAACCAATTTCCAATGTTATCACATACACATACCATCTTCTCATCTATTCATCTCCTTCCCAACATTCTATCTTCAAGCAATCTAATTCAAAACTAACCATACCATAGTACATTGCCTTTCAACTTTAGTAGACCTTGAGTCAAGTTTCATCATCTTTTGCTAAATTTCAAATCATATTGATCAATTAGGCCTTTAACAGGCCGATGCTGCCGATTTACCATTTTTCTTAACCTTATTTTGTTAGTTTTTAATTCAAGCAGGTGATTGTTTTACTTAGTCAGATCTATTTAAGGATCTGTGTAATAAAATCTAACCAAAAAAGTTCTATAATTTTTCATTTTTATCCTTAAAACAAATAATAATTGTATTATTTTGTTTCAAACAATGTCATTATTTAAAATAAACTGTTTCACCCATCTCTTGCCATGAGAATAGCCTTAGCTGCTGACATGCCATTTAATCTTTAACTACTTCCTATCATCCTATTTTTATCAGAATTGACTGATGGACATAACATGTCCTGCCTCTGTTTGTTGGCAATGCGGAATAGTTCATACTGGATCCATTGATCCAGATCATTAAATCTGTAACTTCATTGTGAATTTAGAAAGCTTTTCAGAATTTTTCTTTATGAGCAAATACTCCATTTGACTCAAATGTTTTTGCTCTAGGTCTTAACTTTGTGCCCCCCACATAATTTGTTTTAATACGTTGAAGACCTTTCTCAACAAAACAAATCTATATTTCATTTCTGGAAGCCGGGCTAAATAAGCTAGCACTGTTGCTGTATTCCTAGAATAGACTAGACCCGCAGTCACCTCTCAGATATAAAATACAGACGTTAGACAATACATGAAAGGAACATTTCAGTAATCACACAGGTAACTTCTTTAACTAATAATAATCCATAAATTATGTTTATAATAATGTTTCCCGAAATCAATCCCCTTTAGAAAGTTTTTCTTTCGCTATTGTAGTAATTGGAAACACCTAAAATGTATTTCATCTCTACAGAAGTTTACCCAATTATCTATTCAGACCTAATCCGGCAAAGTAACTTATTCACCTATTCTCTCTTATTAGAGAACAACTATTACAACTATTACAATTTTTTAGCATCTATGATGTCTGTCTTAGAATTTTAAAACCCTAAAGTTTCTTCAATAATAGTCCCTAGATTATTTATTATTTTTACAGTAATGTACATAGTTAGAGTCCCTATACTCTACAGAATTAAAATATTTTCTTCTTCTCAATTTACGTGTACCTGAAATATTTTCAAATTAATCAGTAATTGATCAAATCATGAGATCTATCTCAATACTCAGTCGTACAGTTTGATTGAACCAAATAAAACATCAATAAACATCACACAAATAAGCTTAAACCATTAGTTGGTCCATCTTTCTCCAGATGTGTTGATCATCTCGTTGCCCCATTGACGTTCCATCTTCACCAGGGTGACTCTTTGCGAACCATTGCAATGGACTTTCCCTCGTTGGCAAGGGAGGTACGTTACTAGCATGTCCTTTATCCCCCACTTTATGCTGTGCGTTGTAGCGGCGTTGGCGTGTGGGGTTGCTGAGCCATTTCCTGGCTGCTTTCACCTGTTAATGGAGACCTTAAGTATTTTTGTAAGTGACAAAATCTATTAACTCATCTGCTTGTTTCACCAGTCGTCCTTATTTGATGAGACCTGTGAAATGTCATGTTAAACAGTAACAAGACAATATTTTATACATTTGGAACAGAACCAGTTCTGTTCGATATGATCCATCATGACATGCTGTAAAAGGAAAAAGTTAATGTATGGGGTGGACAGGGCAAGCTTGCTCTCTGCCTTCCCAAAGTTATACACTGCGCATGTGTGGCACTGTTTCTTTCTGCCACAACAATAACCCATTTATTATATATTAACCTATTTAGTATAATGACATCAGGCTGCGGCAGACGGAGGTTCTGAAGAAGGACTACAGGAGCCTGATCGAGACGGTACGCAGCACATCGCCTGAAGCAACGATCATCGTGTCTGGACCGCTTCCCACGTACCGACAAGGACAGGAAAGGTTCAGTAGATTATTTGCACTAAATGAATGGTTAATGTCATTGTGTAATGAACAGAAACTGCTCTTTGTAAATAATTGGAATCTGTTCTGGGAGCGACCTAGGCTCTACCGTGCTGATGGCCTGCACCCCAGCAGAATCGGAGCGGCTGTTTTGTCGGACAACATCTCCAAGACGTTACACACCATCTGACTAGTAAGTCAAAGTCCAAATCAAAATCTTTGCTGTCCCAACTTAATTGATACAAGTAGTGTAGAACATTATATAGAAACTGTGTCTATTCCTCGTTTAGTGAGGCCAAATAATAAATATACTGTAGGATCTAGGAAAAATCTTATTGTAATTAAACCAGAAAATCTCAATATCAGTGAACAAAAACAATTTCTAAAGCTAGGTCTTCTAAACATTAGATCGCTCACACCTAAGGCGGTTATTGTAAATGAAATGGTTACAGATAATAGTTTCGATGTATTTTGCCTTACTGAAACCTGGCTTAAACCAAATGAGTATTTCGGTCTAAATGAGTCTACTCCACCAGGATACTGTTATAAGCATGAGCCCCGTCTGATCGGTCGTGGCGGCGGTGTTGCAACAATCTACAGAGATATTCTAAATGTTACTCAGAAAACAGGTCACAGGTTTAATTCATTTGAAGTACTTGTGCTAAATGTTACGCTCCTAGATGTAAGAAAGAAATCCCTATTATCTCTAGCCTTGGCTACTGTATATAGACCTCCAGGGCCCTATGCTGATTTCCTAAAAGAGTTTGCAGACTTTCTCTCAGATCTATTGGTCAATGTCGATAAAGCAATAATTGTTGGAGATTTTAACATACACGTAGATAACACAAATGATGCGTTAGGGGCTGCGTTTACAGATTTATTAAACTCCTTTGGGGTCAAGAAAAACGTCAGTGGTCCCACTCATCGTCTAAATCATACACTAGATTTAATTATATCATATGGAACCAATCCAACCGATATAGATATTGTACCGCAAAGTAATGATGTCACTGATCATTACATGGTAACTTGCATAATACGCACTGCTGAAATTTGTCATGTTGCGCCACGTTATCGACCAGGCAGAACAATCCTTCCAACCACTATAGATAGATTCTCAAACAGCTTACCAGATCTATTTCAGCTGCTCAGTGAACCCATACAAACAGATGAACTAGAGGAAATGACTAGCAGTTTGAGCACCATTTTCTCTAGTACATTAGAAATTGTTGCACCAATTAGTTTAAAAAAGGTTAGAGAGAAAACTAAAGCTCCATGGTACAACAGTGCTACGCATGTTATCAAGAGAGAAACTCGTAACTTAGAGCGTAAATGGAAACAAACTAATTTAGAGGTCTTTAGAATCGCATGGAAAGACAGTATGTCACGTTATAAAAAGGCTCTAAAAGCAGCCAGGGCAGAGCATCTTCGCAAACTAATAGAAAATAACCAAAATAATCCAAGGTTCTTATTTGACACCGTGGCTAGACTAACAAATAAACAGACATCACCAGAGCAAAATATTCCGTTACAGTATAGTAGTAATGATTTTATGAATTTCTTCACTGAGAAAATAGAAAGCATCAGAAACACAATTGTAAATGTACAATCTCTTATGGTGTCTTATGATTCAGCCTCAATTATCGCCCCTCAAGAACAACTACACCGCTTTACAACTATAGGACAGGAATAGCTACATAATCTTATCATTGTATCTAAACCAACAACATGTTTATTAGATCCAATACCCACTAAACTACTGAAAAAAGTGTTACCTGTAGTGGAAGAGCCTCTTCTCAATATTATTAACTCGTCTTTATCTTTAGGTCATGTTCCAAAAATATTGAAGCTGGCTGTAATAAAACCTCTCATTAAGAAACCGCAATTAGATCCATATAACCTAGCAAATTACAGACCCATTTCAAATCTTCCATTTATGTCTAAAATACTAGAAAAAATTGTGTCCGCTCAATTGTGCTCTTTCTTGCAAGAAAATGATATCAATTAAAAATTTCAGTCAGGATTCAGACCGCATCATAGCACAGAAACTGCGCTAGTTAAAATTACAAATGATTTACTTTTAGCTTCTGACCAAGGCTGTATCTCAATACTAGTTCTACTCGAATAAAATAGTATAAAATACTCTTGGATCGACTACAAAACTACACTGGTGTTCAGGGACAGGCATTAAGCTGGTTTAGATTGTACTTATCAGACCGTTACTATTTTGTCTGTTTAAATGGGGAAAAATCGAAGATAACGTCAGTAGACTATGGAGTGCCGCAAGGATCGGTGTTAGGCCCTCTGCTATTCTCAATATATATGCTGCCACTTGGTAATATTATAAGAAAACATGGAATTAATTTCCACTGTTATGCTGATGACACTCAATTATATATTTCATCACGACCAGATGAAAACACTAACTTATCTAAATTGACAGAGTGTCTTAAAGATATAAAATGCTGGATGACGTGTAATTTCCTGCTATTAAATTCAGATAAAACGGAGGTATTACTTATTGGTCCAAAAAACTACCCACAAAACCTCGTACAATACATCTTTAATTTAGAAGGATGTCCAGTTACTTTATCCACTACAGTAAAAGACCTGGGTGTTATACTAGACCGCAACCTGTCTTTCGAAAATCATATATCATATGTTACAAGAACAGCCTTTTTCCACCTTAGAAATATTGCTAAGCTACGTAACATGCTATCTGTTTCTAAAGCAGAAAAGTTAGTTCATGCATTCATGACCTCAAGACTAGATTACTGTAATGCTTTATTAGCTGGTTGTCCTGCATCCTCAATAAACAAGCTACAGTTAGTGCAAAATGCAGCTGCTAGAGTTCTTACTAGGTCAAGAAAATATGATCATATAACACCAATTTTATCATCTCTGCACTGGTTACCTATTAAGTTCCGGATCAATTACAAAGTACTACTACTGACCTATAAAGCCCTAAATGGTCTAGCTCCTGTATATTTAATGGACCTTCTATCGCCCTACAATCCATCGCGTTCTTTAAGATCACTAAATTCACGAGATCACGATTTTAGTAAGATCACGATTTTAGTACTTCCTGCTCAGCTACTGTTCGGACGCTCTCGCTTACTGCTCAGCGCTTTGCTCTATCGCTTTTATATTTTTATATTTTATCTCCTTTTATCACCTAATTTTAACTTCAGCAAATCAGCACAGTGCTCAAACGCTTGGATTACTACAAAAAAAGCAGAATTATTTTATTCGACCAGCCTCCCACTGAAAGCTTACATTCCGGGGAAGAGAAAACACAACTGCCTACATTCATAAGGATAAGAAAATGCCTCCTCTGGAATCTATTTGCTGCTCCAACTGCCACAGACTTTTACAAAGGATTGCAGTTCTTGAAACAAGGTTAATTGCGGGACCACCAAACCAGACGGAACACACAACAGAGCTTCGTCATGGACGCCCTCAGCATACAGCCGGTGAGTCCCATGAATCTAGTGCTCCTCGACAGGCTATACTGAGTGTAGAGAAACAAGCCGATCGACTTACAAATCCATGGCACAAACAGGGAGCGAGACCCAAAGGCACTCAAGACATCAGATTATCACGAGCATCACATATTGCCGCAGTAGCATCCTCTACCCCAGACACGGCTCTGACAAGGATTGCAAACACTGGTCTCATACCACCGCCTATACATCTTGAGAACAGATTTGAAGTATTAATGAATGAGGAATCCCCAAATTTGATGAATGTGATCGAACACAGACTGAATCAGCCTGTAGCTAACACTAATGCTAACTGGGGCTCAAGGTCGAGCAGACAGCGGCACTCAGCTCAGAGCGCAGCCGGGCCCAGGACTCTGATAGTGGGTGACTCCATAATCAGAAACATCAATAGCAGGGATACAACTACGTGCTGCCTTCCAGAAGCAACAACTTCTGATGTAAACAGAGAACTTCAGAACATTCTGATGAAACATAAGACTGCAAATCGTCTCATCATTCATGTGGGGAAGAATGATATTCATAAAGAGCAGTCGGAACTCCTTAAGAAGGATTTCAATGAACTTTTTGAAACACTTAAAAGACTGAAAATTCAAACATTCATCAGTGGACCACTCCCAGCAAGAGGAACAAATAGGTTTTCACGATTGCTTGGGCTTAACACATGGCTGCAAAAAACCTGCAATATAAATGGAGTGAACTTCATTGACAACTTCAATCTTTTCTGGAGTCAGAGGCAACTGTTTCAACAGAATGGCCACCACCCAAACAAACTTGGTTCAAGAGTGCTAAAGGACAATATCTACTTCTCCCTCCGTCATCCTTCTGCATTGTGTACCAATCCACTCAACCTGAATGGCACACACACACCTGGATACAGTATGAATGACCACAGGACTTCACTTCAGCACCTGAATGGACATACGGTTGACACATCACACAAGGACAATGATAACACCACTCAGCCACAACAACCTCTGCTAACGGACACAATCTCAGCTGAGTCCTGCCCACAGAGCTCCCCAGCTGGCATTCGACTGACATTAAACGTTTAAATGTGGTTGAAATAATGTCAGTTTATGAAAAAATATGACTTCAACGTTAAAACAACGTTGAACACCAAATAGTTGAAGTTGTGTTGTTGACTCACTACGGATTCAACATAGAAATATATATAAAAAAAAAATTTAGTTGTAGGCCTACGTCAGATCAACATTATTTTTACAACCATGACTTTTATGAAAACCATTAAATATATCAGTAGAAAAATAACGTTGTTCCAAAATCCAATTTGCAATCTGATTTGCAAAATCTAAACAAAATTCAACGGTTATCCAACACTGGCACCTGACGTTGATTCAACAGTGACTCGACGTTAAAATGCCAGCTGGGTCACCACAGACAGACTGTGACATACTAGCACTGCTCCAAGATTCAGCAACCAAGGACGACTTTCTGAAAAACAGCCAGGGAAACCAGGAAAGCATATTACAGTCTCCGATAACACCAGAGCAACATCCCCTCTCACCAGATACTTTATCCATCTCTCAAGCATCCCCACTTCTGTGCTTCTCAGAGAAAATGGAACAACTGGTTTATGCTGGAACTAGACTATCCCACTCTTTTGCAAGCCCCCAGATACCAACCAAAAAACGGCAGGCCCCACAACCACCAAAGCCTGCGGGCCCAGCTCGCCCTCCCCCTCCCCCGGTGAGAGCTCTTCGGCCTCTGCCACAGCGCCAGGGCCCACACCCTCCTCCAGCGGCTCGAGGTGAACCAAAAACAACTGATACCAGCTCTCAGTGATATGTGTTGGGTCCCCGCTATGATAACAATAACTTAGTCAAATGTTTACAGAAAAAGCGGGAACCCAGTGTGCCTGTATCTTTCTCTATTGCTGTTCGATTACATGATAGAAAGTCTAAGGCCTTCAAAAGCTGTACAGCAAACCCATCTAATCTGGTGCCTATTACACGCCAAACTAAGATTGCTGTGGGGACAACAAGTAAAACTGTTAAGTTAGCACTTTTAAACATCCGCTCACTTAAAAATAAATCACTTCTAGTCAACGACTTAATAACCACATACAACCTGGATTTTATCTTTCTAAATGAAACTTGGCTAGAAGACAGCTGCAGTGCAACAGTCCTCAATGAAACAGCCCCTCCTAACTTTACTTTTATGAGTGTCTGCAGAGCTGTTAGAAGAGGTGGAGGTTTAGCTGCTCTTTTTAAAGATGTCTATCAATGCAAGCAAATATCATTTGGGAATTACCCGTCTTTCGAATATCTGGGTATTGTGTTAAAAGGTGTTCCACGCATTTTACTTATCATTGTTTACAGACCTCCAAAATACTCTACAGCCTTTGCTGAGAACTTTACAGAACTGTTATCAACAATTTCCTCAGAGTTTGACTGTTTTACAATTGCTGGAGATTTTAACATTCACATAGATAATGCAGAAACCAATATGGCAAAAGAAATCAAAACGGTTTTAAAAACTTTTGATCTGACTCAGCATGTACATGGACCCACACATAACCGTGGACACACTCTAGATTTACTTATCAGCAAGGGCCTAAACATTTCATCGATTGCTATTAAGGATGTAGCACTGTCTGATCATTTTTGTATTTTCTTTGATATATTGATCTCTCCTGCCATTGAAGCTAGATCTGTGTCTGTCAAGAAGAGATGCTTAAATGAGAACACTAGTGTACTATTTATGAAGGCTATATCTTTAACACCAAGCATATCTGCTGACTCTGTTGATTTTCTCCTTGATTCTTTTAACTCAAAAATTAAGAGTGTAATTGATGATATTGCTCCTGTGAAAGTCAGGAAAAAGAGTGGCAGACAAAAAGCACCTTGGAGAAACTCAACAGCAGTGCAAAATATGAAAAGAAAATGCAGAAAAGCAGAGCGCATATGGCGGAAGACAAAACTTGTAGTCCATTATAACATCTACAAAGACAGCATCCATGCTTTCAGTAAGGAACTAGGCAAAGCTAGACAGACTTTTTTCTCGAATATTATAAACAGCAATATAAACAACACACGCACTCTTTTTGCTACTGTAATAATAATAATAATAATAAATTTTATTTATAACGCACTTTACATCAATTCAATGACCTCAAAGTGCTACAATGCAGAACAGAATAAAAACAGAAACATTAGAGTAATACTATTAGCCATAAAAGGCTTTTCTAAAAAGATGGGTTTTAAGGCCTTTTTTAAAAGAGTCCACAGACTGTGGGGCCCTTAGATGGACAGGGAGAGCATTCCAGAGACTGGGAGCAACCGAACAGAAGGCGCGGTCACCCATAGTACGAAGCCTTGTCCTCAAAGGCTGGAGGAGGTTGGCCTGTCCAGAGCGGAGATGACGTGATGAGGAAAGGGGAGTGATGAGTTGTTTGAGATAAAGGGGGGCAGTGCCATGGAGGCACTGGTGAGACAGAAGGGAAACTTTGAACTCAATCCTGTACTGGACAGGAAGCCAATGGAGCGATTTGAGGATGGGAGTAATGTGGTGATACTTCCGCACACCCATCAGGATCCTAGCCGCACAGTTCTGAACGTACTGCAGCTGCTTGATGTTCTTGCTTGGGATCCCGATGAGGAGTGCGTTGAACTGTAGAGAGACTGACAAACCCCCCAAGCCAGATTCCCAGCGAAATGCTCTCAGACAGCAAGTGCAGTGAGTTTGCTTCTTTCTTCTCTGAAAAAATCAATAATATCAGAAAGGTGATCAGCTCATCCTTGAGTTGCGCTGGGGTAAGACAGATCAGACAACAGCCTGAGAAAGTAGTCACTATGTCTGATTTCGAAGAAATTGATGGCAAAATTTTGCAAGAAACCGTACAGCACCTTAAAACATCAACCTGCGCCCTTGGCGCACTTCCCACATCTTTTTTCAAAATTGTGTTACACAGCTTAGAAGTAGATCTCCTAGAAGTGGTAAATGCCTCACTTCTCTCTGGGAGTTTTCCAAACTGCAGTTGTCAAGCCCCTCCTGAAAAAGAGCAATCTGGATAAGACCATATTAAACAACTATAGACCGATCTCAAATCTTCCTTTCATAGGCAAGATCATTGAAAAAGTTGTCTTCAATCAGCTGAACAAATTCTTAAGCTTGAATGGATATTTTGACAATTTTCAATCTGGTTTCCGTCCGCATCACAGCACAGAGACAGCGCTCATAAAGATAATAAACGATATTCGCTTAAACACTGATACAGGCAAATTATCAGTGCTGGTACTACTCGACCTCAGTGCTGCATTTGACACTGTCGATCACAACATACTTCTTGACAGGCTGGAAAACTGGGTCGGGCTTTCTGGGATAGTTCTAAAATGGTTCAGGTCATACTTGGTAGGGAGAGGTTATATTGTGAGTATTGGAGATCATAAGTCTGAGTGGACATCCATGACATGCGGAGTCCCTCAAGGCTCAATTCTTGCGCCACTCCTATTCAACCTGTACATGCTCCCAATGAGCCAAATAATGAGAAATAACCAAATCGCTTACCACAGCTATGCAGACGACACACAGCTCTACTTAGCCCTATCGCCTAACGACTACAGCCCCATTGACTCCCTTTGCCAATGCATTGATGAAGTAAAAAATTGGATGTCCCAAAACTTTCTTCAGTTAAACAAAGACAAAACTGAAGTCATTGCATTTGGAAACAAAGATGAAGTTCTCAAGGTGAATGCATACCTTCACTCTAGGGGTCAAACAACTAAAAATCAAGTCAGGAATCTTGGTGTGTCTCTAGAGTCAGACCTTAGTTTCAGTAGTCATGTCAAAGCAATAACTAAATCAGCATACTATCACCTGAAAAATATTGCAAGAATTAGATGCTTTGTTTCCAGTCAAGACTTAGAGAAACTTGCGCATGCTTTCATCACCAGCAGGGTGGATTATTGTAATGGACTCCTCACTGGCCTTCCCAAAAAGACCATAAGACAGTTGCAGCTCATACAGAACGCTGCTGCTAGGATTATGAGCAGAACCATAAAATATGAACATATCACACCAGTCCTCAGGTCTTTACACTGGCTGCCAGTTACATATAGGATTGATTTTAAAGTATTATTACTGGTATATAAATCACTAAATGGCCTAGGACCTCAATACATTGCAGATATGCTCACTGAATATAAACCCAACAGATCACTCAGATCATTAGGATCACATCAGCTAGAAATACCAAGGGTTCACTCTAAGCATGGCGAGTCTGCTTTTAGCTACTATGCCAGCCGCAGCTGGAACCAGCTTCCAGAAGAGATCAGATGTGCTCCTACAGTAGTCACATTCAAATCCAGACTCAAAACACATCTGTTTAGCTGTGCATTTACTGAATGAGCACTGTACCACTGCTCGTCTGACTGTTTGTACTGTATTTTATTTTATCTTTTAATTATTCTGTATTTTATGTTTTATTCTAAACTGTTTTAATTATTCTGATTTCTTTTGATTATTTTAATTTCTTCTATGTAAAGCACTTTGAATTACCATTGTGTATGAAATGTGCTATATAAATAAACTTGCCTTGCCTAAATTCAAGGCTTCTGGTCATTCCTAGAATATCTAAGTCCACTAAAGGAGGGAGGGCGTTCTCGCATTTAGCTCCTAAACTCTGGAATAGCCTTCCTGATATTGTTCGAGGCTCAGACTCGCTGTCCCAGTTTAAAACTAGATTAAAGATGCATCTTTTTAGCCAAGCATTCACATAATGCTTACCTTTTGTACCACTGTTGAATCAGATCGAATGCATTAATATTATGAACAGCAGCTATGCTAATTATTTCCTAGTCCCGCTAGTCCCGAGGTAAATGGCGTTCGTCAGCTCCAGTTTGTATCCAGCCTCTCACGGAGACTTCAGAGTCCCCAATACCTACGATGAAATGACTAAACGCCTGTGAAGAGACGACTCAACGCCGGCGATATGTTATGCCCTAAATTAATACATGATTAACTAACTGTATTTTTTCTATGTACATTTCTGAAATGCACTTTCTGTAAAGCTGCTTTGAAACAATATGTATTGTAAAAAGCGCTATACAAATAAATTTGAATTGATTTGAATTGAATTTCAGGATAGTTAACCAAAATCATCTATGGCCATTATTTTATTGGTTATCGTATTTTAACCTGTGGGCATATTTTACCCTGTGGGCCCACTTAATACATTTAGATACAGCTGTTTTAATTGACATTTAATTGTCTTAGAACACCATATTTCACGCATTCACTTTCACACACCCCTCTCTGGCCAGAGAATCATACCTTTTTGTCTGCCTTAGCAGTTTATGAACTGAATATGGAACCATATATTAGGAGTGGAATATCACCAAATCGAACGGTAAAAACTTTGCCGACAGAAGCTACTGAACACAGACACAATGTGGCATTCCCCTTGCGACAGTGTCTAAATATTAGGATATTAATTTTCAATTGTCGGATGCAGTCGCCATGTGATTGAGTTTAACACAGTGAACGTAAACCTAACCTTTCAAAATCAAATAGATTAAACACTTTAAAATAATTGTATATAGGCCTACAGTTGCAGTTGAGAAAGTCAGTTTTAATTTCTCAAATGCAATTTGTCATTCATTGCACAATTTCAATTTTTCAAACTTTGTGTCATTGCTCATAAATGCTATTTAAAGGAAGATTTGAAAATCTTCACACAATCTTGGATCCATGGACAAAAATTAAAAAAAAAAAAAACATTTCCAACTCGTACCCCTGGTGATGACAGCATGTGATTTCAAAAGTTTAGAATTCTAGATTCATTGTTTCTATTGAATCTAGAAAATTACCTTTAAATGAAATGGAGTGACCAATATTGTTGCTTTTCTAGTCATAATGTCTTTTTGGACACCTTGTGCCCTATATCGTATTTTTCTTTTCCATAGAATTCTGCATAGTCAATAACCTAAACCTCAACAAATACATGCTTTTACCACTATTGGTTAAGTAATAACCCTCACTATCAAAATCCAGCCCCAGTGTTTTAACTGATTGGTGAGTCAATCTCTCACTTCTGCTATTGAACTTCCTGTAGTAGGGCTGCTATTGAAAGCAGATTCAAAGAGTTAGTTTAAGATATAAAGAATTGCTGAA
Source organism: Gila orcuttii (assembly GCA_026230005.1). Lineage (NCBI taxonomy): Eukaryota > Metazoa > Chordata > Actinopteri > Cypriniformes > Leuciscidae > Gila > Gila orcuttii. The sequence continues at coordinate 8,863,754 of JAPDVR010000013.1, read as the reverse complement.
AAACCAGGGGATAATCCAAAACAATCAAGTTAATATGATAATTAACTAAATTTGAAACGTTCTCTGTAGTGATCATTGAAAATACAGCACCTGACCCGGAAGTTAGGGGATGGAAGTCTTTCTTTTCTGAGTGGATTGTCATTTAGTTGATCTTGTTGGGCTGATACGTTTGATCATCAGGCTGTGATGGCACTCTCAGTCTGGCTTTTGATCCACCCTGCCACAAAATTGCATAATGCATGGCAAACTTGTCTTTAGGAAAAGTCTCAAGTGAACTTGTCACCTTTTCCTGCACTGTCTCAGTTGACCCCTCAGAAGTGTCCACTTCCTCTTTCAGGAGCTAGGGAGCTGAAGGCACCACTTCCTCTTTCTCTCTCTGCAGTCATCCAACTTTTCAAGGCAGGTGTCTGAAATTCTGAACACTCAGAGAACCACAAAACTCAAATTAAACTTAGTTTAATAGCTAAAAATCTCATCTGGTTATCAAGACAGCAGTTCCTCATTTTATTAAACATTCAAAAAAACCCAGAACGTTTTAGTACATGGTGTTTCAAAGTGTTAGTATGTTAGATTGTCATGAAGTTGGAGGAACGAACCCAAATGCAGACGATATGCAGACAAACAGGGATTTATTGAGGCACAAAACCGAAAACAAAAACCCACGAGGGGGCAAAACAGGACTGGACCAGAGCACAACGAAACTAAGACACGATGACAAACAAAATACTAACTTGACAAGAAGCAAACTCACAATTAATAGAACAGGTCTTCAGGTGAAATACTCACAGGGATATACACGCAAAGTTAGACAATGTACCGACACAGGACAGCAAACACAAGGGGATTAAATAGGGAGACACTAATGACAAGGACAGGTGAAGCTGACTAGGCAAGGACAGGTGAAACTGACTAGACAATAATGACGAGACGAGGATAACAAGGGGGCGGGGTAACGTAACGAGACAACACAAGCACATGGCTCAAAACACAAGACCATGTGCTTGCACACAAAACATGATTCTGTCATGATCCTGCCTCAATACTAGAGAAAATCAAGGACACGAGGGCAGAATCATGACATAGATAAGGTTAGATGTTAGAAACATGGTTAGTTTAATATTCAGTTTAAAATCTCCACCACACACCCCATAAAACTAAATAATCTCCTAAACTATGCCATTGGTTTGTGCTGCGTTTGTGCCGCAAAAACGAACGTTTGTGCTGGTTTGGTGTTTGAGATATTGAACATTAATTTTTTGGTTGTGTTACGTCACTCTCCAACCCATGTCGTTCAAATCGCTCCAAACCGGTGTCATTCGTTTGTGCTCGGTTTGAGCTGGTTTGTGCCGTTAAAACAAACTTCACTAGCTCACACTTACATACAATTAGAGGGAGTAAGTTTAATGCATATTTGGCGTGCTGTCCGGGGGGGGAGGGCTCCAAGCTCGGAATTCGTCCCGAACCCAGAGTACTCCCCCCGTATGTAAATGGTTAGGACAGGAAGTGTGGAGAAGGGGTGGTGGAGGGATGCTGCTAAACTGTCAATGAATTGAGGTGAGACTGCTGAGTATATATACCTCTTATCGTTGATTGCTGAGTGCTCTCCACTTGTGTTAATTATCTGCGCGTGCTCCTCCCGAACTTTGTTAATAAAACATCATATTGTATTTATTTTCCTTTCGCAGATATAACAAATTTAATTCGGGAGCTGTGACGTCACTCTCCACCCCATTTCTTCTAAATCGCACAAAAACTGTGTTGTTCGTTTGTGCTCGGTTTGTGCCGATTTGTGCCGTTAAAATTAACATTGTATCTATATCCCCTCCTTTAGAAATAGCAAATATAATTCGGGGCAGTGACGTCACTCTCCACCCCACCTCATCTAAATCGCACCAAACCGATGTCGTTTGTTTGTGCCGTTGAAAGAAACATTGCAACTACGATCCCCTCTTAAACATCAAAAAATAAACTTTTTAAGTACAGTTACATAACTGTCTACCCCATATGGTCTAAATTGCTGCAAAACCATGCGGTTCGTTTGTGCTCGATTTGTGCCGGTTTGTGCCGTTACGATGAACATTATGTCTCACAAAATCTTTGGAGGAGTAGTGACGTCACGCAAGCAAGCCGCGCTCTCCATCCATCTCGTCTACAAACCTGTCTGGTGCGTTTGTGCTCGCACAGGGCCGCTGCTGTCATTGTTCTTTTCTTCTTTAGATACAGAAATGTTTTAGTTTAGATTTGTGCTAGATATTGACATTTGGTCTTTATAAAATCACCAATGACAGCAGCGGCCCTGTGCGAGCACAAATGCACCAGACAGGTTTGTAGACGAGATAGATGGAGAGCGCGGCTTGTTTGCTTGACGTCTTACTCCTCCAAAGATTTTGTGAGGTTCTTTCTACGGCACAAAACAGCACAAATCGAGCACAAACAAAAGGCACCGTTTTGGGGCGATTTGGACAGCATGTGGTGGAGAGTGACGTCACTGTCCCGAATCCAATGTGTTATTTCTAAGGAGGGGAAAAATATATAATGTTCATCGTAATGGCACAAACCGGCACAAATCGAGCACAAACTAACGGCACAGTTTTGCAACGATTTAGACCATATGGGGTGGACAGTTATGTAACTGTACTTAAAAAGTTTATTTTTTTTGTTTAAGAGGGGATCGTAGTAGCAATGTTTCTTTCAACGGCACAAACAAACGACACCGGTTTGGTGCGATTTAGATGAGGTGGGGTGGAGAGTGACGTCACTGCCCCGAATTATATTTGTTATTTCTAAAGGAGGGGATATAGATATAATGTTAATTTTAACGGCACAAACTGAGCACAAACGAACGACACAGTTTTTGTGCGATTTAGAAGAAATGGGGTGGAGTGACGTCACAGCTCCCGAATTAAATTTGTTATATCTGCGAAATGAAAATAGATACAACGTTTGTTTTAACGGCACAAACCAGCACAAACGAATGACACCGGTTTGGAGCGATTTGAACGACATGGGGTGGAGAGTGACGTAACACAACCAAAAAAATTATGTTCAATATCTCAAACACCAAATCAGCACAAACATTCGTTTTTGCGGCACAAATCAGCACAAACGCAGCACAAGCCAATGGCACAGTTTTGGAGATTATTTCGTTTTATGGGGTGCCAACTTCACGGAGGTCCTGTACAGGCTGTCTCTGGGAGAAGCGGCAGATTTGGAAAGCGACATACCACTGTAGCATCTGGACCAATCACACATAAATTATTCATTATATTTAATGAATAGTCCAGCAAACTCACTCTCCCAACTAAGATATGTGGCAAACTTCCCCTGAAAACTAACACCACTAGCAGAACTCAGTGTCCGGTTACATTGATAAGAATTTTACGACCCCGGTATTCCTGAGAGATGTGACTCTTACTTAAATCTTACTGAGAAGGAGATTTAAGCCCTGTTAATCCTATATATTCTATATACAGTATATATATATACATAACCACTTGAGAAATGTATAAACATGTATCTAATTTGTAAACTAAACATTTAATCTAATGTTGTTTTGGCGTATGTTTTCTTGGAAACTCTAATGGGTTAATGTTTCAGACTAATGTTTAATGTGTGGAATGTTTGGTTTCTATAAACTCCAATCTTCGTTCCCCATTTGTTAATTTATATTGCATTTTGCTAACTTTGTGACGCATGGGTATTATAAGAATCGTGAAGATTCTTTTTCTTAAACACCCAATGAGATTACAGATTCAAATGTCCTGCTCTAACACAAAGGGTCGTAAAATTTTCCCTCCAAAGGAAACACTTCTTATTGGCTCACAGACCCCCAGAGGGTGTGACCACAGCCTGCTATGCCTTCACTCTCCTAACAGAGTCAGACTGTATTTTCTTCATTTCAACTCAGAAGAAAACTACCACTTTGCCATCACTGAATGGGCAACCAACTACGCCGACTTCCTCACTCCTTGGTTGCCTGCATGGCCTCTCCGGCCCAGGGCCGGCAGGTCACACAATCTGCATGTGCTCAGCCATGTGCTCATGGAGAGAGAGAAAACCTCCAACCAGAACAGAGTCGAACTACCCATGCAAGTTCATCATCTTCTTCATCCAACGGAGAAGAAAACGATTGCAACTTCAACATTTGACACTCACGGAACCGTCAACGACTTCGATTTCCAACAACTTCAACAATTGTGTCCACTGCAAAGCCATGCAAGTATCAATTTAAGAAGGTTCTTTGAAAATGATAATATTGATGGTTCTTTTCATAGTTCCCTTTCCGGTTTCCAGTTCCATGCTATCACTCACCCTTTTACCTATACATGTATTTATGTATGTATGTTTGTTTAGTTTAGTTATGTTCGTGATTTAGTTAATACAACTTGTGCACAATATGTATTTGGCTCTGATTCACTGCTTGCAGACAACGTCTCTTTTACGATTTTGATCTTGTTACATGCTCAAAGCGCTGTACATGCTAAGAAACATTTATTTTTCATAGCCATGGAAGATACCCCTTTTCTTAGAATAAATGAATAATCAAAAGAGTTTGTTGGACGAACTGATTAATTGATTGTAATATTAAGTTTGCTTCATCAAGTTAATACCATTAACTGACCCAAATATTCATAATTAATCATAACCAGTTATTATTGATTATTAATATTTCCCCTCTGAGCTGACTCGTTACACCATGAAAAAACAGAGAAATCCGTGGCGGGCCGCCGTGGAAAAGGGGAGCAGGTGAAAAAATAAGAAGATCATGGTAGCTCAGGATGCAAACACAGCTAAACTGGCTGAATAAAATTACTGTCATGTTCGGCGGAGGCTGATCAAGCGACATGTCCTCCTGAAGACACGCAAGTGAGCAGTGTAGATCCAACCAAACTGTGTATGTGCAGAGATCGTGAGAAGCTAATGTCAACTGGAGAACAGGCGTTATATCCCCTCAGGTAAGGGGGTGGGGCCTTACCTGGCATTGGCTGCACGCTTCTGTCTGTCTTGCCAGACTTGGTGCAATTGGATGCTTCTGCAGAGGTCAGGTATGGTTGCATGATGAAAGAGAACATCATGCAACCTGCCCGGCTGTTCAAAAGAAACTGCTCACTAAAGTTAGGTGTCAATTTGGTTGTAATTTTTATCCATAGCCTTACAATTAAAGTCTTGCAAATACATTGTCCTGTCTATGGCATAACACCTGTTTTTAACCATATTTCAATTATCTGTGAACTGTTGCAGATCACTGGAAAAAAAAAATTCTGTATATTAAAACTTTTGCTCAAGAAAGGCTAGCTTATAAATATTTTGGTGATGAGCCAAAATGACTGTTAGCTGGCTTAAACAGTAACTTGACCATATCCCTTTCAATGTCTGGGGAATATATATGTCTATTTTTAACAGCTAACAACTAGCTCTTAGTTGCTCAATATTTTCGTGTGGAAAAACATAAAGTTCTATGTATTATTTCTGGTGCTAATTTTGCAATTAGAAAAATCACTTGTCTTATTACATCAATAATACTAGAAAAAACATCGCAGTTTGCTGCATATGGGGCTGCGTGACCCCATGACGACCCCTCTCCACATCCAAGTGTCTACATGGGCAGGTGGATGTTACTTGACACGTACCACCTACCTAAACATTGTTGCAGACCACATAGGCTACACCCCTTCATGACAGTGGTGTTCCCTGATGGAATTGGCCTCTTTCAGCAGAATAATGCACCCTGCCACACTGCAAAAAAAAAATTTAAGGAATGTTTTGAGGAACATGACAAAGGGTTCAAGGTGTTGCCTTGGTCTCCAAATACCCCTCGTTCCGATTGAGCATCAATGGGATGTCCTGGACTAACAAATCGGATCAATGGAAGCCCCACCTCGCAACTTGCAGGACTTAAAGGATCTGCTGCTAATGTTTTGATGCCAGATACCACAGGACATGTTCAGAGGTCTTGTGGAGTTCATGCCACAACAAACTGTTTTGGCCATTTTCAGCTGAAATTAACATGACAGTAAAACTACTTTTATTCATTTTCCAACAAATTTTCCCACAATTCCTTGCAAGCTTACCTACATTTTGATGTTTGTATCACATAACCAGCTCCATATGGTTTCTCGCGTAAATTTCGGTAGAGCACCTGATACAGCATTGCAGAATTGCATGGCTTTACAGCATTGCTTTAGTCAGACAAAAAAGCTCAAATATTTGTAGAAACAAGCTGAACTGGCGATGTTGCTTCGGTAAATGTGTTTTTATCTCTCGTTGTTTATTAACAATATCGGTTAGGTATTCGAATAATACTGTGCACTGAATTGACATTTCACTTTGAAAGCGTTGTGAGAAGAAAAATATATTTAGCAGAAATGACTATTCTCTCAACATGTTTGTTGGATTAACAGCAATTTAGTGATAAATTCTATTTAAAAAAAAAAAAAACCTGTGTAATCATCTTCATATGCCAACCATATAAGCTGCAATAGCTCATCAGACTCAGGAGCTGATGCACAAGTGATAATTGAGTAGACATTTAAACAGCTGTCACCAAAGAAATAAAGCACCCTGCCAGTGCCACCCCAGCAGGCAGTCTCAAATGTCAGGGTCAGTAGATAGAGAGATGGGTCTAGTTAAATAAAATAAAAGATTTTTAAGCAGGAAGGAAAATTTAAACTCTTACAGCTTTTAGTTTCTCATTTGAAAAACCATTGACTATAAGGGGCAGCAGTTTATAGACAATGTTCTTGTCTTTGCTGAAACAGAATAATGAGTAACACGAGAAAGTGCTGAGAGTCCGAAAGCCTGCTGGACTTAAATTACAATGCAAAAACACATTTCCACATCATTGACAAGCATGGTTTACGGCCTGAGAAAAGATAAACATCATAGCTGAATCATAACGTTCTAGGACATTACAACGCACAATATTGTGCATTCATGCAGTATTTCAAGTCAAAAATGCCTTGCTGAGCTCTCCTGCCCATTCTATAACCCTAAAAGGAGTGTGATGATGTGTGGAGACCATTGGCATATTGTGAGCATAGCAGACAGCTCAGTGGGGAACTGCTGATCTCACGCTATTACCCTGCAGACCATGGGAGAAAACAGCAGTTGATCTTTGTAAACAATAAATGCCATTACTTTGTAGTATCAGATTAAATGCTATTCCAGATACACAGAGATCTTGCCCCTCTCTTCTCTCTTCAGCAGCCAGGTGATTGAAAATCTAAAAGCCACTTTTCTTGGTTTTGGCATTGCATGTGGGTTAAGAAGTGATAGTGATTGGACCACAGTTTTCTTGTAAAAAAAAAAAAAAAAAATGCAGTAAAGAATATGATTTCAATCATGTTTCTTCAAGCTCACACTTCCCCCAGAACAAGTGCCACATGAAGAGGTCTGGTACATGTGGCCAACCACATTAAGAGCGAAAAAATCTCTCCGCTCGGTCAAGGCTACCCCATCTGAGTCCACATGGTTCAAGCTGGCAGAGGAGGATATCTATACTGCATGTGATTCTGAAACTTTCCTGGTCAGAAGATACAGAAGTCAGAAGTATGTGAAAGCAAGCATTCTTCTACAACTTAGAAACTTGGTTCACAACAAAAATTTAAATTCTGTCAATTACTCACTCTCATGTCATTCCAAACTCGTAAGACTTTCCATCATCTTTGAAACACAAATTAAGATATTTCTAATGAAATATCTGAGAGATTACTGTCTCTCCAGTAAGTCTAGGCCTATTCACCCAAAACCCTGACCATTCAAAACATTCATAAAGAGATTGTAAAAGAAATCCATATCAAAGCTGTTTAGTACAAGTCTTCTGAAGGACCACGATCGCTTTACATGATGAATAAATTTAATTTAGGTTTTTATTCACAGATAGATATTGATCAGCGTCAGCGACATACATAAAACACTCAAATATGGTAAACAGAAGTGCAAGCATGCTTGCTTGACATGCAAGAACCAATGAGACTTGTTCTTGCGTGTCTCGCAAACCAGTGTTGGGAAAGTTCACTTTCTACATGAACTAAAATGAACTAGTTCAGTTCATAGGTCATACTTTAAAATTTTGAACTAGTTCATAGTTGTTTTTTTCCATAATGTTGCTGCGAGCTATTATTTGTCAAAATTATTGCCACAGCCCATATAGAACCACAGACAGCAATTATTTTATCGGCGGGCAAAGTTGGCACAGAAATGTAAGATTTTTTCCATCCTCACCGACCTTGTCATAAAACTCGTTTAAATGATCATACGACACCTCCTTGCTGCTTTTTGTTTTGATGACGCATGCGACGGTGCGACACTGGTGGCTGGTGTTGCCAGATTGGGTGTTTTTCTGCTACATATTAAGGCCTGTTTACGGTGTGTTTTAGCCGGGTTTTCGCCTGGAAGGCTCTATAGAAATCTGGCACCCTATTGAGCAAAGTTAAACTGAGAGAGCGTGCCGTTCACAGACACCAGAATAAACGAGTTCACAGTAATGTTCATCAGGCAGTAATACAGTACGTTCAGTTCACCTTCGCCCAAAATATGAACAAGTTCATTCATGAACTATCGTTCAATGAACGCGTTCAGGCACAACACTGTCGCAAACACATTTGAGCTTCCGCAAGAATCAATGGAGGTTTGTTCTCGCACATCAAGCAAGTATGATTTACCAAATTTGAGAGCTTTATGTATGTCAGTCAGAGTGGACGACCAAAATGTCTGGATCTCAACAGGAAGAGTTACTTCCACACCAAAGTCAGATTCTGGAAGGGACACTTAAATTTGATGATACTAATTCCATAATATATTTTCTCTGAATCTGATACTGTAGTTGAGTTAAATCCGGCTAATTTTTGGTCAGAGCAAAATTTTGACAAAATTTGTAGTCACTCTATTTTACATTGGTACATAATAGATGACAATTATATGTCATCATATACTATAGGCTACAAACCATAGAAAACCTGTATGAATCAGTCTACACTGCCATCTAGAGGCATCATATAAAACCACTATGTTTGGTAGAACACAGCACAAAACTATCAACTTCACTAAACATCAGTCACATAGGCCTACAGGTTCTCACACATCATGCACCTGTCACAAAAACGGAAGTGTTATATGAATATTATAATATGAACTATTGATCAAGCAATCAAAATGGTACGGAAAATCTTGTACGACACACACTAACTGCATGTCCTTGACAATAAACTCAATTAACCTTATTTGTAATCAGTTGTTTATGGAGACTTTAAGCTGCAATAGAGCAAATAATAAACAATGAAATTACTTAAATAAATAAAAGCATTAAACCGTTTCAAATAGCGTACACAAAACTCAATCAGTTAAAAAAGTCAGTTAGGTAGTTCTTCTTTATGACAATTGACAAACACGTGCTTCCATAAGTCAACTACTAGACTAGCTAGTTCTTTGTAATAAAATTTTCTGTTTATAAATTTGGGATTTTTTTAGGCCTATTTGATGTCAGCCAGAAAGACAATCCTCTACCTGTCGGGCAGTTCAGAGCAGCGCCATGATAGGTATGAAAAAATATGGTCTGGGTTTTTTTGTAATGTGAAATGTCTCGGATAGTTTTTTTTTTTTTTTTCAGTGTTTCATCAGCAGAACAATCCAAAAATACATTAAATAATACTATAACCCAATGAAGAGATGTAGTCTATCTATCTATCTATCTATCTATCTATCTATCTATCTATCTATCTATCTATCTATCTATCTATCTATCTATCTATCTATCTATCTATCTATCTATCTATCTATCTAGCCTATCTATCCAAAGATGGCGCTGCAGAAGGTCTATTCTGTGAAAACTTAATATACCACTTGAATGCCAGTTCAACAAATAGATTTACGCATAGCCAAAAAATACCAACATTACACAAACAGCCTACCACCAGTATTATGAATATACTGCCATTTGAGTTCATCAGTGAAAAGAACCTGTTCAAGTGAATAGGCTTGTTTGAGATGCGCCTTGCCTCGCCTGAAATTTAGTCGAGAGTAGGCGGCTGCAGTGAGAGGAGGAGTGAAAAAAGCGCAGGCAAGCCGGACAGTTCTCGCTTCTCGCAGTGGATCTGACACCTGCGAGATATTAGTCCAGGCAAAGTAACTCATTTTGGAGCCAAAAATAGAACTAATTGTAAAATAATTTTTTCAGCATAGATCATTTCTACAGGTCCTTCTCAAAAAATTTGCATATTGTGATAAAGTTAATTATTTTCCATAATGTAATGATAAAAATTAAACTTTCATATATTTTAGATTCATTGCACACCAACTGAAATATTTCAGGTCTTTTATTGTTTTAATACTGATGATTTTGGCATACAGCTCATGAAAACCCAAAATTCCTATCTCAAAAAATTAGCATATCATGAAAAGGTTCTCTAAACGAGCTATTAATCTAATCATCTGAATCAACTAATTAACTCTAAACACCTGCAAAAGATTCCTGAGGCTTTTAAAAACTCCCAGCCTGTTTCATTACTCAAAACCGCAATCATGGGTAAGACTGCCGACCTGACTGCTGTCCAGAAGGCCATCATTGACACCCTCAAGCAAGAGGGTAAGACACAGAAAGAAATTGCGGCGTGGCATGGAGGCAATCAGCCTGTGGCACTGCTGAGGTGTTATGGAGGCCCAGGATGCTTCGATAGCGGCCTTAAGCTCATCCAGAGTGTTGGGTCTTGCGTCTCTCAACTTTCTCTTCACAATATCCCACAGATTCTCTATGGGGTTCAGGTCAGGAGAGTTGGCAGGCCAATTGAGCACAGTAATACCATGGTCAGTAAACCATTTACCAGTGGTTTTGGCACTGTGAGCAGGTGCCAGGTCATGCTGAAAAATTAAATCTTCATCTCCATAAAGCTTTTCAGCAGATGGAAGCATGAAGTGCTCCAAAATCTCCTGATAGCTAGCTGCATTGACCCTGCCCTTGATAAAACACAGTGGACCAACACCAGCAGCTGACATGGCACCCCAGACCATCACTGACTGTGGGTACTCCAGTGCTGCTTCTCTGTAGCCCAGGTCAGGCGCTTCTGCCGCTGTTTCTGGTTCAAAAGTGGCTTGACCTGGGGAATGCGGCACCTGTAGCCCATTTCCTGCACACGCCTGTGCACGGTGGCTCTGGATGTTTCTACTCCAGACTCAGTCCACTGCTTCCGCAGGTCCCCCAAGGTCTGGAATCGGTCCTTCTCCACAATCTTCCTCAGGGTCCGGTCACCTCTTCTCGTTGTGCAGCGTTTTTTGCCACACTTTTTCCTTCCCACAGACTTCCCACTGAGGTGCCTTGATACAGCACTCTGGGAACAGCCTATTTGTTCAGAAATTTCTTTCTGTGTCTTACCCTCTTGCTTGAGGATGTCAATGATGGCCTTCTGGTCAGCAGTCAGGTCGGCAGTCTTACCCATGATTGCGGTTTTGAGTAATGAAACAGGCTGGGAGTTTTTAAAAGCCTCAGGAATCTTTTGCAGGTGTTTAGAGTTAATTAGTTGATTCAGATGATTAGGTTAATAGCTCGTTTAGAGAACCTTTTCATGATATGCTAATTTTTTTAGATAGGAATTTTGGGTTTTCATGAGCTGTATGCCAAAATCATCAGTATTAAAACAATAAAAGACCTGAAATATTTCAGTTGGTGTGCAATGAATCTAAAATATATGAAAGTTTAATTTTTATCATTACATTATGGACAATAATGAACTTTAACACAATATGCTAATTTTTTGAGAAGGACCTGTATAAGGTGAACTGGAGCACATCTCATCATAAATTTTGCTCATTTAAATAATAGGTTGTGTGTGTATATATATATATATATATAATTGGGCAGCTCCCCCTGTCAATGATCTAGCACCCCCTCAGCACCTGCGTTAAAAATGATCTGGGGCCGCCCCTGAGTGTGATACAGTAGGCCTACAAATATTTTGAGAGTCCCTTATTTTCCTAATGAACCACGATTGTCCCGCTTTTTTTCTGAAGTTGGCAACCCTAAACAGAGACTTGCCAGCTGGTTGGACAGCAAAGGAGGTGGGCGAATGGAAAGACCGCAACCCGTGGCTTGACATTAAGGCAGGAATATTGGGTTGTTTAGTGTGCAGAAAAGCAAAAACGTTGCTACTCTCAGAAAAGGGACGGGTTTTTTACACCTCGGAGAAGAATGGATCAATGGTGATGTTACTAGCTCTGAAGCAAAGAGGCTGCGAAAGGAGATGTACAAACACAGGGACAGCCAGGCCCACGCAAGGTCAGTGGACATATAGCCCAGATGAAAGAGAAAGACACCCTCCCGCACTTTTTCATTGATATACTGATTTACTCAAGAAAACCACAGTCTCGTTCAGGGCCGGGTTTCCCGATAACGATGTATCTTAGCTCTTAAGAGCGCTCTCTACGTGCAAGGTTACGAACGCTCGCCGTAATTTCACGCGCGTTTCCCAAAAATGCACTTAACATGAACGCGCGAGAACGCGTTCTACGTGCTACTTAAGCATCAGTGTCCATTAGCGAAGTGCTGAAATATAACCTTATATGGAATCGTATTCTGAACGTTTAACCTAATAATCGTAATTTGTTGTGGATTCGAAATCAAGACAAGTCTATATGGATATAAAACACCAATACAGGCTGACAGAATGGCTGAACAAAAACAAACAAAAAAAGAGAAGAGACCTTTCAAAAAGATCAAATTAATGTCCTTTTAGCGGAGATAGAGGGAAACAAAGATTTTATTTTTAACAGATTTAAAGGACACCATACAAATAAGGAAAAACAAAACATCTGGAAGGCCATTGTCACATTGCAAGCTAACTGCAACTGTGTTCAAAGATCAGGGAAGGAGGTCCGCAAGAAATGCCCAATACATGGCTGGTTTTCGTGCATGTCAGCAAGTCATTGACAGATTTTTTTGAATTCATCCCTATTTTGCCCGGTCTTTAAAGCATAGGCCAGATTACTTATTTTATGATTTTTTGTTTTTTGTTCATTCGTTTAATTTAGATGTGTATTTCTATTTTTTCTTCCCTTTTTAATTATTTCATTTATTCATTTAAACAAAACACGAGTACAACAAAGTGTACAATAAAGTACAATCAAAACCTTATATTATACTTACGTTGCAGTGTAATCTGTTAAATCTAGATAAAAGTGTAATCTGCCGGTTGTCATGCAGGTGAGCTCATATAACTCTGTCTTCTTACGACGCACTTGGGGATTTACGATTACTCCAGAGCACTCGTAAGTGCTACTTAAGTTACGATGCTTTTGGGAAACAGACCATAATATTAAGATCAGTCGTACGATCGTTTTTACGATCAATTTAGGCTTACGATGCTTTTGGGAACGCAGCCCAGAACAGTTATCCCCATAAATTAAATTGAGAAATTTGGGTTAAATTAAATTTTTACATAAAAAAGCTGTTTTCGTATAATTAAAAATATATATATATATATATATATTTATATAAATTAAAAATATATCATAAATCCTCCAAAAACTGCACAAATGCAGAGTAAAAACATTAATAAACAGAGTAACATTACATTTGTCTAAATAAAAACTTATTTTGTTACACAATTACATTTTGTTATAAAAAATTGTTAAGTGTGTGATTGTCTTGATTGTCTTGGCTTCCATCCATGAAATATTGTAATGTTACAGGCACTGCATAGAGAAAATTTAGATCGGTATTGCGCAACAATCGGGAGATGGGGACCCCGAATATTGACGGGTATTTCGCACACTGCCTACAACTAGGCTATGAGAAAAATAATTCGTAAATAAAATAAATAACAATCTCTTTCTCTCTCTCTCTCTCTACCTCTCTCTCGTTTCTTCTCCTCATTGACGGCTTAGGCTACAGCCAACAGGTGCAAACAGGTGTGTCAATCTATGAGAAAGAGACCTGTGCGCTCATAGAGGTAGAGCGACGCCAGAGTAAACAAGGGAGTGAAACAGAAAGAAACAAACAAACAAATATTACAAAAAGTTGTGTGGGCCTAAAATATGACGAAAGACACAAAGCTTAATTTCAATCCCTCAATAGAAGCTTATAATGTTTATGACTTACCAAAAATGACATTCGGTACAGTCTATGAAGGGTCAGAATGACCGCTCATTATAGAATTCCGGTAGTTCTAGTGTTTAAGTGGCAAGTTCTATACATTTCCAAACATCTTTCAGAATCAAAGTTCAAAAAGGTTGTGGTGGATGATCAAGTTTGTTTTCAATGGAATAAGAGCATGTCATTGTTATAACAACAACACCACCAATAATAGAAGAGGCCTGTGGAGATGTTGAGAAGATATGGTATATATTCAACATTCATAATGATTTTCCCCTTCATAATGCATGATAAGTTTTGTGATGTAGACAAAGTTCTCTATAGCAGATGTAAATTATTGGCGTGATCAATTAAGTTAAGAAATTGCAGTATATACAAAAGTAAATATTTGCTGCATGTTTGTGCTTTGTAATTCTTTGGGGTAGAGGGGTAAAACCTATATGACAAAGCCCTTAATTGAAAAACTTTATGATAAACGTAATTTCATACAAGGAATGCAAAAAGTGCTGCACGGGGTGTAACCAGTGCCGCTGCTAGCCCTAAGCATAATTCCTTTATTCAGGAAACCCTTTATTCCTATATTCTCAACATTTTAAAAATAATAATAAAATAATTGTGTATGCTATTTATTTATTCTCATTGTCTATTTTTAAAAACATTGTTCCAATTTTATTTTAAATCGTGCAATTTACAGGATTTGTTTGTTCTTTGTACTTGTGCAAGGAAAAACCACTCCATGGTTTCCAATGTGCCAGCATGTAGCCAATTACCAGTAGGTGGTGGCTAATGCACAATATTTACGCATTAACACGCAATTTACGCGTTAACACGCAAATGACATGTTAACGCGTAATTACGTGTTAACACGTAAATTGCGTGTTAACTATGGAAGGCCATTAGGGCCAAAACGTGTGAAACTGTCATGTTAACACGTAATTATGCGTTAACACGCAATTTACGCGTTAACACGTAATTACGCGTTAACACGTAATTTACGTGTTAATGCGTAAAATACTGGTTTTAGCACCTATAATATATGTGAGCATTTTAGACCATTTTCACAATCACAATATAAATTCATCTTTTTTTAATTGAACCACTATGCATTATTATAACCATTACATTATATTACATTACACACAGTGTTAACGCGTAATTACCTGTTAACGCGACAGTTTCAGGCGTTTTGTCCCTTTTGGCCTTCCATAGTTAACGCGTAAATGACGTGTTAATGCGTAATTACGTGTTAATTACGTGTTACCTTCCATAGAGAGCAACTGCGCGCGACTGGAGAATCCGACATGTACACCTTGCGCTCGCGAGAGCTTTTTGACACACGTCAGCATGACATCAGAGCAAGGCGGACCGCTCTCGGACACATTTCTAACCGGCATGCATTACTCGCTGACCACCGGTGATCGGTTCTGTACGGTGGCCGAGAGGTGCAAAACAAATCACAATTATAAAAACAAAATAACAAGTCAGAAAACACAACGACAATTCAGAAAACAAAATAACAGAGGTGGGACCAAGTCATTGTTTTGCAAGTCACAAGTAAGTCTCGAGTCTTTGCATTCAAGTCCCAAGTCAAGTCCCGAGTCAAGACAGGCAAGTCCAAGTCAAGTTGCAAGTCCTCGAATTTAAGCTTCAAGTCTTAAACAAGTCATTAGTGCTTTTTGCACAAATTAGTGTCTCAGTGTTAATTACTATAGAAAAATTGAATGTATATAATTTATATCAGGAAGGCTTTTAAAATATGTTCATGACTTGTTTAATTTCATATTTATTGCGATAAAATTTTCACTAAGGGCACCCATCTATCTCAGTTCAATTTAGGGATTTTTTTTTACGTGTGACAAAAAAAGGAAAAGGCAGTGAACAAAAATATTTTATTGGTTACCCAGTAACAAAGGCAAAATCATTTAATAGGAATAACTGCTACACATTTTGTATGTGTGTGAGAGAGAATGTGGCAATGCAGATTTAAAAATAAAAGTAACTGTTCATTGGGAAAATAATCGTGATTTGCTACACATTAAGTTTAAAATATTGAGTCCCTGGTTACATTATTTTGTTAACGCGACAGTAATTGTAGAACATTCCTATTTCCACGGCGCCGTATCAAGCGTCACGTGACACTTTTTGGGGCTACGTGCCTGTCATTTAGCCTACAAAACGACTCGGTTACTAACGTAACCTCGGTTCCCTGAGAGGAGGGAACGAGTATTGCGTAAGTAGCTTACGCTATGGGAAAACTCCTTTTCTCGAGAATATTGAAGTCTTTATGTAAAACGCATTGCAGCTGCACAGCTGACAGCAATGAACGAAGGAGCTCGGTCATTGGCTGTGCTGCGGCAACTTGCTCGAACCAATGACGGGGCGACTCTGAATGCGCGACCAATGAACGCGCTTCGCGCCCACGCGCGTCAGAGCCCGCCAAGATGGGCGTGGCCAAGCTATATATTGGGCGCCCCGTCATGAGAGTTCTTTAGGTTAAAACGACTGAAGCGAACTAACCAAGCACAAGCACGGCAGCTTACGCAATACTCGTTCCCTCCTCTCAGGGAACCGAGGTTACGTTAGTAACCGAGTCGTTCCCTTTCGAGAGGTCTCTCCTATTGCGTAAGTAGCTTACGCTATGGGAACACCATGCAAAACGCCGTGCGTGCTGAACTTCGCCTTATGATAGCCAGAGGCAGGTGCCTGAGCTAAAAAGCAAAGTTATCATCCAACTAGCCGGCAGAGGTGAGCTTTATATATGGGAAAAAATACAGAGCGGCTAGAAGGCGCTCAGTGTGACACAAGCACATACATAATCTAGATGCGAACTCGCAGTTCAACTAGCATCATGCTGATAGCACATTGGAATGCAATGTCGGGACCTGTAGGTTGTAGAACCTGATAAATGTGGACGGTGAGGCCCAGCCTGCCGCCGCACAAATATCCTCGATCGGTATCCCGCTCGACCGTGCCCAGGAAGAAGCCACACTCCTAGTGGAGTGTGCTTTGACTCCCCAGGGGCATTGAAGTCCCTTAGCTTCGTAAGCCAGCGCTACAGCTTCAACTATCCAGTGAGAGATTCTCTGCTTTGAAACGGCGGAACCTTTCGTACGGTCGCCAAAGCATACAAACAGTTGTTCTGTCTGTCTGAATAGGGCAGAACGCTCCAAATACACTCTGAGAGCCCTAACGGGGCAGAGTAGATTAGCGTCGTGTTCGTCTGCTGGAGACGAAAGCGCAGTTAGGGAGATAACCTGTGCTCTGAAGGGAGTGGTGAGCACTTTAGGAATATACCCCTGTTTCGGCCTAAGGACGACCCTGCAGTCGTTAGGACTGAATTCTAGGCAGGCAGCGCTTGTCGAAAGCGCGTGCAGGTCGCCCACTCTCTTGACCGAGGCGAGTGCCAGCAAGAGCGCAGTCTTGAGCGAGAGCTGTTTAAGGTGCACGGTTCGGAGTGGTTCGAACGGGGGCCCTTTAAGAGCGTCTAGGACAGTAGCTAGGTCCCAGATCGGCACTGAGGGGGGGCGTGAAGGGTTCATCCTCCTAGCGCCCTTTAGGAAACTAATAATTAGGTCGTTTCTTCCCAATGGACGTTCCATTACAGGGTCGTGTGACGCTGTGATGGTCGCCACATATACTTTGAGCGTGGAGGGGGTGCGGCCCGCCTCCAGAAGCCCTTGTAGAAAAACGAGTACATTCGTAATCTCGCATGTCTCAGGGTTCAGGCCCTTGGCATTACACCAGTCACTGAACACTTACATTTCTGGGCATATAAGCGTCCCATGGAGGGCGCCCGCGCCTCAGCGATGGTTTTTAGTGCTCCGCTCGCGAGGTTCCTGGGAACCCGTTGAGGGGCCATGCATGAAGGGCCCACAGATCGGGGCGGGGATGAAATATCATCCCGCTGGCCTGACTGAGGAGGTCTGGCCTCAGTGGAATCGGCCGTGGTGCAGATTGCATTTGCATCAGATCTGGAAACCATGTTTGGTTCTTCCAGAGTGGGGCTATCAGCAGCACTGCGTTTTTCTCCTCTCTGACCCGACTGATGACCTGTGGCAGCATCGCGATCAGGGGAAAGGCATATAAGGGGCGGCTCGGCCAGCTCTGGGCGAGCGCGTCCGTGCTTTTCGTGAAGAAAAAAGAGCAGTGCGCGTTCTCCTTGGAGGCGAAGAGGTCGATCTCCGCTTTGCCAAAGGTTTTCCATAACCACTGAATCGTCAGCGGGTTGAGAGCCCATTCTCCTGGGAGAATCTTGTCTCTGGATAGCATGTCTGCCCCCTGGTTCAGGGCGCCTGGCACATGCGCTGCTCTCAGCGAGCGCGAGTTGTGCTGGGACCATAAAATGAGTCTCCTGGCCATTGAATGCATGGAGCTCGACCTGAGTCCACCCTGGCGATTTATGTACGACACTACCGTCATGTTGTCCGTTCGGACCAGGACGTGTTCGTTTTTAGATGTGGGAGCAGGGCTCTGAGAGCCAAAGCGACCGCTTTCATTTCCAGACAGTTTATGTGTAGGCGCTTCTCCGGGTTTGACCAAAAGCCGGAGACAGGCCTGCCCTTGTAAAGGGCCCGCCAACCTATTTTGGAGGCATCTGTCATTATCATCTTTCTCCTTGTGTTCACACCCAGACTCACGCCTGACTGGTACCAGTCGGCGGCTTTCCAGTGCATCAGGGCTTTTATACAGCCGTGGTTCGCTCTGATTAAAAAATGGCCCGAACGCCACGCGTGAGTAGGGACGCGGCTCTTTGAGCCAGCGTTGGAGAGGGCGCATATGCAACAATCCTAGCTGGAGTACGGCCGATGCTGAGGCCATGAGACCGAGCATCCTCTGAAACCGTTTGACGGGGGCACGCGCGCCCGCCCTGAATGATGTTGCACGGCGCCGGATGGTAAGCGCGCGCTCTGATGAGAGACGCGCTGTCATTTGCATCGAGTCTAGAACTATTCCCAGGAAAGAAATCCTCTGGCTGGGAGATAGTATGCTTTTTGCAAAATTGATTCTTAGACCCAGGCATTCTAAATGGCTGATAATCCAAGATCTGTGTGTTATTAATTGACTCTCTGATTGTGCTAGAACCAGCCAATCGTCGAGATGATTCAGTATTCGCACTCCCCTTCGTCTTAGGGGGGAAAGTGCTGCATCCATACATTTCGTGAATGTACGGGGAGCCAGGGACAGGCCGAACGGAAGTACTGTGTACTGGTATGACTGTCCCTCGAAAGCGAATCTCAGAAACGGCCTGTGATGAGGCGTTATTGGAATGTGAAAGTAAGCATCTTTCAGATCCACTGAGAGAAACCAATCTCCTGGGCGTACTTGCGCGAGGATATGCTTGGTTGTTAACATTCTGAACGAGCGAATCATTAGTGCTCTGTTCAGGTGTCTGAGATCTAGGATGGGGCGGAGACCGCCATCCTTTTTCGGGACGAGAAAATAGCGGCTGTAAAAACCTGTCCCGCTCAGAGAGGGGGAAAACAGTTTCCACAGCGCCCTTTTCTATTAGTTTGCGCACCTCGGTGCGTAGAACATGTGAACACTCCTTTCTCACTTTTGTCTCGACCACAGTCGTAAAACGTGGTGGTCTGCGAGCGAACTGGAGCGAGTATCCGTGCTTTACTATATTCAATACCCATTTCGGCATATCTGGAATGTTTTCCCATGCCGCTGCGTGTACAGATATGGGCTGAATACAGGCTAGGGGCGGGCCGCTGTGACGTAGGGACCTGGCCAGCGAATCGCCTGAGCTCGTAGCTCTCAGAGGCGCGGGCACGCGCTGAGCAGCTGAGTGAATGGGCGCGTGTGTGATTACAACAGCGCGCGCTGTGTTTGTAAAACTCGCAGCCTGAGCGGAGGTTGTGTTTGACACTGTAAGGACAGTGTTTATAAGTGGGGGTGCATAAACAGTGTTAGGCACACGCGTCACCTTTATAATGTTTCCCGCTTTTACTGGGGATGAATTTATAACTGTGTGAACAGTGCTTGTGTGTAGTGGTGCGTACATGACCGTAGGCACGTGATCTACATTCATGGGAAGCGCAGCCTGAGCTGGGAATGAATTTGGCACTGTTTTGACAGTATCTGGGAATGCACACTTTGTGGACATGTTAACCCTTAGTGACGCAGGCAGAAAAGACTATTTTTTTTTGTTCTCTGTGAGTCACCGTAAAAACGGTGTTTGTTTGCAGATGAGCGAGCTCTGTGACTGGCCCATTGACTGCTGTATGGACATATCCAGCCGCCTGTAAGGGGACTGGGTAATGTTTGAGCTTTTGCAGAGAGAGTGGTCCGGCTTTTGCGAGACACGCACTCTATCTTCTCATTTCTGTGGCTAGGACGGCTTTTGAGAGCGCGAGCGGCGTCAGCCTGAGGCGCGGGCTGAGAGGCGGTGGGAGCTGTTCTAGCCCACTGCGGCTGTGGCGGTCTCTGTCTGCTCTGCGATGAGCTGGAGCGCTTTGGCAGGAAATGACGCATAGCTTGTGAAGCGTTCTGGGCCTCAGTGAAGCGTTCGGCGAAACCTTTAACCGCCGGTCCAAACAGCCCGCTGGTGGAGATAGGCGCGTCGAGAAATGGCGCCTTATCCGCGTCCTTCATCTCAGTCACAGTCAGCCACAGATGGTGCTCGAGAACAGTCAAATTAGCCATAGCACGGCCAATAGACTGGGCGGTGGCCTTCGTGGCTCGCAGAGCTATCAGTTGCGCTGCGTAGGTCCCTGAAGGCTTCGGGTTCGGGGCCAGACTCGTCCATAGAGCGGAGAAGCTTGGCTTGGAACACTTGAAGTACCGCCATTGAGTGAAGCGCTGATGCAGCTTGGCCGGCGGCGGCGTAGGCGCGACCGGCGAGAGCAGAGGTAGTGCGGCAGGGTTTCGAGGGGTGGGAAGCTTTGGCTTTCCATCCGGTGGTGGAGGGCGGGCAGAGATGATTGGCCACGACCTCCTTGAGGGGCGGCGTTCCCTCGTAGCCTCTTTCCTTCGCGCCGTCCACTGAGGAGAGCGAAGAAGAAAAAGAAGGCTTTAGGCTCGCAGAGTGGGGGGCTTTCCATGACTTGGCGGAGAACACCAATCGAGCCCGAGGTCCTCCACGGCCTTCGAGAGGATGCGGATAATCTCCGTATCCATGGTGGAGCCCGCACTCGTGCTAGCTAGCGTCGACGGGGCGGGGTCGAAAGTGGAGCCCGGCCAGTCGTCAGATGCAGCGTCGATGGACAGGCTGTCATCCACTCCCCCGTCGTCCTCGGACGCGCCGAAAGTCACAAGGCCCACCGCTCTTCTAGAGGGGTGTGGGTCCGGCTGAGTGAACTGAACCGGCGGTGGGGAAGGCAAGAGCGGCGGTGAAGCACGCGGAGACTGGCTCGGCGTGACGTCACTCAGCTCAGGTTCAGGAAGCCTCTGTGAGCGGCGTTTTTTTTTTTTTTTTTTTAAACGCGGCTCAAACAGAGGGGTGGCGGCGATGGGCTCGCTCGCGGCGAAAGCGGCGAAGCGAGCCCGCAGTGTGGAGAGACCCAGGTCGTCACATTCCGGGCATCCGCCCTTGGTCAGAGCAGCTTCTGCGTGGTTCCGGCCCAGGCAGCGAGCGCAGATGATGTGACGATCCCCGTCCGGGAGAAGGTCTCTGCACGACGCGCAGGAAGGCATTTGAAACAACGCCTCAGAAAATTTGCTCTTTTACAAAGTTCGCGGGGCGAACAGATGTAAAATACTTGCGTGTGTGGCGCGCCGGATGGCTCAGTAGGATGGTGTTCGAAGGCGGCTGAAGGTGCCGACGTCCTCGTAGCAATCCCGCTGGTATGCTTTTCCACGGCGGCGAAGGCTTTCAATAATCCGGAGGATCCAGCGAAGAAGGTGTTCGCTGAAGGAGATTAAATCTAAAGAACTCTCATGACGGGGCGCCCAATATATAGCTTGGCCACGCCCATCTTGGCGGGCTCTGACGCGCGCGGGCGCGAAGCGCGTTCATTGGTCGCGCATTCAGAGTCGCCCCGTCATTGGTTCGAGCAAGTTGCCGCAGCACAGCCAATGACCGAGCTCCTTCGTTCATTCCTGTCAGCTGTGCAGCTGCAATGCGTTTTACATAAAGACTTCAATATTCTCGAGAAAAGGAGTTTTCCCATAGCGTAAGCTACTTACGCAATAGGAGAGACCTCTCGAAAGGGAACATAAATCCAATCATTTCTTTGACATGGGTGTGAGTGGAGACATGAAAGACATGAAAGTAAGTGGCTGGTGAACAAGGAGAAGACTTTATAGTTACCTATAGGCTAAATTGTGCGTTTGTTGTGGGGAAAAAAAAACATGTCTCAAAATTATATTTGAAAGGTTTAGTAGCCTATTTATTTCCGCTAACTTAGACATCAGTTTGTTTGCTTTTTCTCAAATTATAAATGATTCGCTAGTACTTGTGTATTTAAATGCCTGAAAAAGAAAAGAAAAAAACATTATTTGGTTGAAAACTGTCTGAACGTGTGATAAATGACAACTGACAAGCGCTGCTGAACGCACTCTATCACGCGCTCTCTGGCTCAGTGCCAAACCTGCGAAAGCAGCGCTAATTACAACTCTGATCTGTGGTTTTAGAAGGTAGGTCAAGTCTTTCCAAGTCACAGGGCTCAAGTCCGAGTCAAGTCGCGAGTCATTGTTGTCTAAGTCTAAGTCGAGTCGCAAGTCATCTTTGATTATGTCAAGTCGAGTCGCAAGTCATCAAATTTGGGACTCGAGTCCAAGTCAAGTCCAAGTCATGCGACTCGAGTCCACAACCCTGCAAAATAACAATTCAGAAAACAAAATAACAATTCAGAAAACACAATAACAATTCAGAAAACACATTGACAATTCAGAAAACACAACGACAATTCAGAAAAAACAACGACAATTCAGAAAACACAATAACAATTCAGAAAACACAATAACAATTCAGAAAACACAACGACATTTCATAGAAAACGGAAAAGGTAGGTACATTTTGAGAATGGCAAACTTGTCGCTGATTGGACGAGACACCTGTCAATCAAGCTTTACAGGAAGTAAGAAATTTGTGATCAAAATGGAATCATTACTTTGAAGAAGGACATTCATATGCCGTGATTGTGGACATGCTGGCGACATACCACGACATTAAAATGAGCTTGTGCTCAAATGGCTTAAGTTTATCGCACCCATCAACATGCCAAAGATAGTTCGGTGCCATGGAGTGATATGCAGACACCCCAAGTCTCCCGAAAGTTCCCCGCATATTGATAGCGGCTCCCTGATGCCCGA
Organism: Gila orcuttii; assembly: GCA_026230005.1. NCBI lineage: Eukaryota > Metazoa > Chordata > Actinopteri > Cypriniformes > Leuciscidae > Gila > Gila orcuttii. The sequence goes on along the minus strand of JAPDVR010000013.1, from coordinate 8,840,416 downwards.
AAATTAGTTAAAAACTCGGAGCTTTAGAGAATCTAGAGCTCGCGAGCTCCAAACCGTGTAGAGCACGGCAGAGAGGTAGAGACAGAGACTCTGTCAGAGAGCGAGAGACCTTGCGTGTGTGTAAATGTGCGTGTGTGCCTCACGAAGCGCATGTAAATATTTTTTAGTAATCTTGTAAATAGTTTTAATATCGTGGTATTTCGCCAGCATGTCCACAATCACGGCATATGAATGTCCTTCTTCAAAGTAATGTTTAATGTGTTCCATTTTCGCATTTAGCAAAACAAAGTTGATCACAAATTTCTTAATTCCTGTAAAGCTTGATTGACAGGTGTCTCGTCCAATCAGCGACAAGTTTGCCATTCTCAAAATGTACCTACCTTTTTCGTTTTCTTTGAAATGTCGTTGTGTTTTCTGAATTGTTATTGTGTTTTCTGAATTGTTATTGTGTTTTCTGAATTGTCAATGTGTTTTCTGAATTGTTATTGTGTTTTCTGAATTATTATTGTGTTTTCTGAATTGTTATTTTGTTTTCTGAATTGTCGTTGTGTTTTCTGACTTGCTATTTTGTTTTTAAAATTGTGATTTGTTTTGCACCTCTCGGTCATCGTAGTTCTGAGCAGATTTTGCTCATCTCAAACAAGCCTAATGATTCGCGAATCAGACCTCACGTAGCGTGACGTAGAATGCGTGCAGTGTTCAGCGGTCTAAAGAACATGGCGACTGACGAGGAATCGGAAGATTATTTTGTTAGAGAAATAGAAAAAAATGACGGGTCTATTTTAAGAATGTATCAATGCAGCAAAGGGGACGTGGGCTGTGTAGTATGGGACGCTGCTATTGTCCTGTCAAAATACCTCGAAACGGAACAATTTTGCAGTATTCAGTCTGGTGTTAGTACGTGGTTCTCCAAGAGTATTATTGAACTGGGTGCAGGAACAGGACTAGTTGGTCTCGTGGCTTCAACTCTGGGGTGAGTTATGAGTGCTGTGCATAAACATATTAATTAAAATAGATTAGATGTGATATGTTGCCATTTAAACAACTGATGAAAACGTATTTATTATATTCTGAAAGTTATAGGATTTTAATGTATTATTCTTTGTTCTGATAATAAATATTATGAACAAATATTGTTCAATTAAAAGTATTTTGGCTGGATTTCAACATGAGTAATGTGCACCCATAGGGCAAATGTCACAGTGACAGATCTAGAAGACCTGCAGCCTCTCCTAAATCTGAACATTGAGAAAAATCAGCAACTCATCCGTACAGGCTCAATCACAGCCAAGGTACTGAAATGGTTTGTACTGCATTTCATCCTACACCACAGGATATTTTTGGGAGGGGTGTGTTTTCATCCTTAGCTATGAAACCTATTTATTCATTACATTCAAGGTTTACTAAATAAAAGTTTACATAAAAATAAATTAATACACTTTTTATTTTATAAATTAAAATATTTTCATCATTTATTCACCAAACATTTATGATTTTTCTTATATTATATATTCTATCCTTATATTAAGATATTTTGAAAAAGGTCTGTTTTTTTTGTCCTTACAACGAAAGGTTTTCATTTCATGAAAATATTTTCCTTTTAAAAGGGGTGGAAGTGTTGAGGATTTTCTACCTTATCCTCATTATATTCTGATGGCTGATTGTATCTACTATGAGCAGGTACTATAACAATGAATATTACACTAATATATGTATATATAATTTTTTTTATAACTTGTGTTACCCATACAGCAATAGGCTAGATCTTATTTACAGCAGCGCCATCGTTGATTGTTACCTGGAATGAAAGTGAGACTGTGAGGGATAGACATGCATCTCTTCTTTGGGTTGTACTGTTTATGTGTACTTTAATGTGTTTTTTGGTTGTTCTGCTGACAAAACACTGCAAAAATATCTTTCCAAGAAATTTCAGGAGACAAAAAACTCCAGACAACATGAGCTGTGTAAAAGTATAAGTGATACTACTCTAGGAGTTTTATACAGCTTTTTACAGCGGATGCCATTGAAAACACGGTAAGTCTATCCCTCACAGCCTCGCTTTCATACCTCTTATGGCACTGCTCTGAATAAGGTCTATAGTTAGCTCTACATTCCAGAATTGTTAACAGTACTAGTGTTTAAAGGGATAGTTCACCCAAAAATGAAAATTCTGTCAGTATTTACTCACCCTCATGTTGTTCCAACCCCGTAAGACCTTCGTTCATCTTCGGAACACGAATTAAGATATTTTTGATGAAATCTGAGAGCTGGATCACTCCTCCATACTCCTCCATAGGCTTCAAAAGGATTGAAACTTGCCGGCCTCGAAAAGTTATTAAAGACATCGTTAAAATAGTCCAAGTGACTACAGTGGCTCAATCTTAAGTTTATCAAGCGACAAGAATACTTTTTGTGTGCGCAAAAACAAACAAAAATAACGACTTTATTTCAACTATTCATTTCCTTCTCTGTTGGCCTCTAGTCAGTTAACTTAGTGTAATAGCGTAGAGCTACGTCACACGTAGGCTCACTATTGGCCGACGCTGGTCGTGTGTGATGCGTGTGACGTACAACAACAGAAGCTCTACGCTTTTACACTAGTGAACTGACTCGAGGCCCACAGAGAAGGAAAGGAATAGTTGAAATAAAGTCGTTATTTTTGTTTTTTTTTGCGCAGAAAAAGTATTCTCGTTGTTTGATAAACTTAAGATTGAGCCACTGTAGTCACTTGGACTATTTTAACGATGTCTGTAATAACTTTTTGGGGCCTGCAAGTTCAATCCCTCAAGAAGCCTATGGAGGAGTGATCCAGCTCTCAGATTTAATCAAAAATATCTTAATTCGTGTTCCGAAGATGAACGAAGGTCTTACGGGGTTGGAACAACATGAGGGTGAGTAAATACTGACAGAATTTTCATTTTTGGGTGAACTAACCCTTTAATACCCATTGTGTTTTATATTCCACAGTCTGTGGAGCCACTAGTGGAGACTCTGAAACTCTTGGCTGGACCAGAGACGTGCATCATCTGTTGCTATGAGCAGCGCACTGTTGGTGTCAATCCTGAAATAGAGAAGAGATTCTTTGAGGTGAGAGAAATAAACTGTAAAATCCTCTATTACACATAGTCATATTTACTGGCACACATTAATGAGAGTTTGTTAGATCAGTAGAATATATAATAAAGGGGACCTATTATGCCTCTTTTTACTAAATGTAGTATATGTCTCAGCTGTCCCCAGAATGTGTCTGTGAAGTTTCAGCTCAAAATACCCCACAGATCATTTAATATATGATGCCCAAAATGCCCCTTTTTGGGTGGAAGCAAAAACAAGCTCTTTTTCGTGTGTGTATCTTTAAATGCAAATGAGCTGCTGCTTCCCGCCACCTTTTCCAGAAGATGGCTGTGCCTTTACAGCTTGTACCTGGAATAGTCTGGCAACAACAAAACAGGAGAAACAGTATGGATGCATTTTTTAATTCCACTGCACTGCTTTTCCGTTATTTTCTATGTAAACGTGCGCTAGACAGACCTTGCGTTTTTTTCCCCCTCCCATTCGGGGCAATTCACTCAACGTGTCTTTGCGTCTAAAAACTCGAGACACAGACAGTGGAAAACGCTAGGTGTGGAGATGCGTTTTTTAAAAGTTAAACTTCTTTTACCTTAACTTTAGTGCTGGGTTTTTAGAACGATGTGCTTCCTGTGGGCGGGATGTTTCCTAACAGCCTGTTACACTGTGACCTCACAATGTACAAAAGATGCGAACATGTCATTTTGAGACACTGTTTATGAAAATTTGTGGAGAATAAAAAAAAGGAGTAGGTGGATTTTTACCATTGTAGGGTGTATGTGTACACACACTGCTGACGCATTTATGTTTTGCATAATAGGTTCCTTTTAATTGCACGAATAAAAAGCCTGTTAAATTTCTTGTCAGGCTAAATCTGCTGTTGTCGTATTCCTCATCTAACACATAGCTACTTCTGCAAGAGTTCCAGTCAGAGGAGATCCCACCTGAGAAACAAGACCCAGAGTTCAACAGTCCTGACATTCGTATTCTCCACCTGCGACGAAGAGTCGACTGAATGCCTTTTACGAGGATGGGCTGTGTATGTTTGTGTTTTAATAGACTGCAGTGTTTGTCACTGTAACTATTATGTGCATGTTATGTGGTCTGGGAATTTGGCCTTAATGTGAGCCCAAGTGTGTTTTCAGACAAACAAGTTTAAGCAAATGGTTTTGTATGTGCATTGTGCACTATGTTAAACTGACAATAAATCTCAAGTGTGCTTCTTTTTTTTATTTTATTTTTTTACACCAATTCAAAGAATGTGAAACTGAGTGTGATCTGTAAATAGGTTAATCATTGTCTAAACTTCACCAAAACATTTTTGTCAATACTAAATCATTTAAAAACCTTTAGACAATGCTCAGTTTCAGTGTCATTAATCATCTGATTGTGATGTTTCAGCATTATTATTTTCTTTTACAGTTTTGTCCAGTGTCATTCTGGGCCCTTGAATGCATTGAGACAGTGGAGATGTTTAGTGGTATGTTTAATAATTTCTTAAGACTTAAAGAGCTACATCTAAAGCAGAAAACACTGAATTTTCAGCAAATATGGATGTTTATAGATTTAAATTTTAAGTATGTATTATTTAGTTACTAGATTCATATTAATGTTTTTACTTTTCGAAGTCACAATTAATTACAGAGGCAGATGTTTTATTTTTTCTTATAAGGGGAAACATTTTGATTGTTGTTAAATCTATAAAATATAAATTATGACTTTAAAATGAAAATTTAAGGGATTTATTTTATTGTGATGGTAAAGCAGTTTGGCAAAGTGAATATATGTTACAAAACCCTGGAGATTCATCAGCTTGTTCCTTTCATTTGCAAGAATTTTAAAAGAAACTTAAAATAGGAAAAGATTAATATATAACTGCAAGTGTCTTTGGGATAAAATGCTATTAGGATTTTTAGAATGCTTTACTCTACCATATACTAATAATAATGATTGTTCAAAGGATTCTACATCAGACCACCTGATCTTAACTGTTATTCCCTCTTCTACACCAAAGATGAACTAAATAAACTATGTTTTTATTTAAAATAATGCATGGACTGGATTTAGTGGTTTATGGGCTCATATAAAGTCTCTGGTGGGAACATGATCGAGGATTGAGTTTATTAGTTCTTTATTTTACAAACTTGTTTTCCCATCATTTTTGTCCAGAGTTAAGGCTTTATATGGTGGAATTCACTGTTTGGCAAATTTACTGGTGGGAGGAAAAAACTTTACAAATTCCAAGAGATTTATTGGGAAAACAAATAAAATTTGAGCTGTGGAAAATTGTTTGAGATGATCTAGGTACTTTTTAAATTTGATTTAATTTTTTACAGTGGATGCCATTGAGAACACAGTAAGTCTATCCTTGGTCAGAGGGTTCAGGGTTTTCTATTGCATTTGTGTCCACCGCTCCATGCTTGTTCATACAAAAATGCAGTTATTTTAGTCACAATGCTTGTCAAGTCAGTGATAGACAGAAATCAAAAGTTCTTCAGATGATGTGCCTACTGCTCCTTTCATTGGGCCTTTAATTTGACCTATTCTGGACACAGATTTGCGGAAACACCAGACTCCACTTAATCTACAGTTCATAATGATTCAGAAGAATCCAGAATTATTTTTGCCAGACCTCAATTAAAAAGAATACATGGTGCATAAACTGATCAGCATAAAATACTATACACAGTTAAAAAATCCAGTCAAATCAAGTCAAAATGTATTTCTATAGCACATTTAAAAGAAGAGTTGCACCAGAGTGCTGTACAATAAAACATTGAGCATATAAAAAGAAAGCATAAAAAAAACCCATGCAGCATACAAAATACAGTAAAAATTCTAATCTAATCAAAAGCCATAGAGAACAAATAAGAGAGATTTAAAACTGGCTAATGAATGAGTAGACCTCACATTTAAGGGCAGACTGTTCCAAAGTTTAGGTGCTGCAGAAGAGAAGGCACGACCACCCTTAGTTTTACAGCGAAAATGTGGGACAGTTAAGAGAAGCTGATTACCAGATCTAAGTGTTCTTTGGGGAGAGTAAGAAATCAGAAGGTCACAAATGTATTTTGGTGCAACGCCAGATAAAGCCTTTTACACAAATACAGCAATTTTATAATCAATTCTGAACTTTCCAGGAAGCCAATGTAAAGTCGCTAAAATGGGAGAAATGTGTTCTCTCTTTTTTGTGCCGGTAAGATGTCTCACTGCAGCATTTTGGACAATTTGCAGGTGAGAGATCGCAGTTTGAGACAGGGAATTACAGTAGTCCAGACGTGATGTTATGAGAGCATGGATTATAGTCTCCAAATCTTTCGGAGAAAGATGTTTTAATTTCGCAACCGATTTCAGATGAAAGAAACTGCCCTTTACAACTGTACTGATTTGTTTTTTAAAAAATTTGTGACGAATCAAAATGTAACCCCAAGATTCCTTACATGAAGTTGAACACTGGCAGCAATAGAATCTAAATTAAAAAGAAATCAAAATTTCGCTTTTGCTTTCATTTAATTGCAAAAAATGATTAGTCATCCTACATTTGATCTCCTCAAAACAATTACAGAGCACGTCCAAAGGATAAAAACTGTCAGTTTTAGAGGGTAAAAACTGTGTATCGTCAGCCTAGCAATGGTATAGGAAATCCTATATTTCTTAAAAATGGCACCCAAATAACAGCAAATAAAAAAGTGGAAAGAGAAGAGGGCCTAGAATGGACCCTTGGGGCACACCATAGGGGAACCGAGGAAGAAGAAAACTTCCCAATGCTCACTGAGAAAGTTCTGTCTTTGAGGTATAAGAGGCCAACCACTGCAATACGACACCCTGCATATTAAACATAGGTTTAAAGTGTCAGCATACCTGGCAATAGAGAAACACAGCAATTGTGCTGGAAGTTTTGCTTACAGATGCTTTCTTCAGTGGTTTACCAAATCTCTTTAAATACCCAAATGGAACAAAAGAACTTTAAACATTTAGCACCTGAATATTTATGAAGCTTTTGTTGGACCTACTCTGATGCTCAAAGGGTCACGCCTGGTTTCGGGGATGAAAAGCAATGAGACTCGTGAGAGAGAGACTCTGCTTGGGGGGAAGAAATAAGAATGGCCAGATTGAATCATGTTCTCTCTTTTTTAAATTTTACATTTGTACTGCTTGTACAAAGTGAACTTAGGTATACTGATAGTTTACTAGTCAAATACTTGTAGCACATTTTTTAGCTTATGAAAGTACACTTTGAAGTATACTCTCAGTAAACTACTAAGTTTGGTAGTTTTATACTGCAAGTATACTTGCAAGTTTTCATTAAGTGAACTTTACATCATACTTAGTTTACTATTTATGTATTATTAAGTATACTACTATGTTCCTATTTAGGTATTACTTTGACTAGAAATATAGGCTACCTTTAACTGTATTTTAACACTTTCCACGCCTGCATTTATTTTATTTTATTTTATTTTATTTACAGTTGCCAGCCAGTGTCAGAATTTGTTATCATTTTCAGAAAACTTTCATGGCCCCCAGAATATTTCAGAATATTTTGTTGTATGAATATTTGAACATACAATAAATCAAAGGAAAGAACAGAACCTCTGTTTTTAAACAAACAAACAAACAAAAGTATTGTTTTCTAGCTTCATGCATATTTTTTTATCAACACTTGACTATTTTAAGTTCCTTGAAACATTTTGAACAAAAAGCTGAGAAAATTGTGTTTTTGTCAAATACTATGGATTCAGAACAATGATCAAAATGCAGATGGAGTAGATAGAGTCCATCAATACCCCCAAAGCTTCAGTCATTACCTCTTTATGGGTTTAACATTTTATTCCCCCTACCGTACAGTGAAAAAAAAATCCACCAGGAAGCATTGTGTCATAAATGATGGAAAATTTCGTCAATGTCGGGGATGGGAAAGAGTAAAGTAGATTGGAAGTAAACCAGTGGACTAGCCTACACAAAAATTAATATACTCAGAATTAGGAGCATATGCCACAAATATACCTGTGCGACATGTGACTGGTGTTGTGGTCCAGGGTCACATATCTGTTTTCTTTATAAATAAAACAATGCAAGTTTCTAAGACAGAATGAAAAACTATGTGTAAATGCTACTCAATCAAACACAACTACAAGCCAAGTATGCTTAGAATAATTCATTATAATTTTAGGCATATCTCTATCAAAAGATTAAGTAAAAAAACTGATCTGTCTGATCTGATCTGTCTAATGCTGAAAGCTTAGACTTGTTCACTGAGTCTGGAATATAATTATCATAATGAACTAGCCTCATTTATGGTGCTAATGACTTGCTTATACATTTGTTGGTCAGGGAGACAACCATCTTTCAAAATTACCTTTAAAAAATTCAGTTAGCGAATGCTTGTGTGCATATACACAAGCTTTATTTCTCACTCGTTTAATATTCACTATCAATATTTGTATTCATAGCTGAAACTCATATAAAATTATAAAGATGTCTTTGACTGCAAAAACATCTGTTCATTTGTATAAAGGCTTTGGGAGGGTCAATATTTTAGACAAAAAAAAAAAAGCTTATGTAAATTTGTTGATGGTTGTTATTGTAGTGGTAAACTTGTCCCTTGATAATGTCTTATTATGATTATCATTGGTTTCAATACATTAGAATTCCAAAGAAAAGTTATGGAGATGCTGGTCGAAATCTGAGAAGACATTCGGACAATAAAGAAGGAGAGGGGAGGACTAGAAATGCAAGGGGATTCAAGGCATCCGGCACAGGCAACAACTGTTGAGGAGATAAATGTACTTGATAAATCCCTCAACTGCCTGGAGGAAAAGCAGAGACTGGTAAGGACATACATGTAGTCATACCAGTATAATGGAATTTTTATAATGTGCAGTTTCAATCCCTGTGTGACTTGCGACGGTCATGTGGATAAATTTTTGTGGTTAAACTAAAATACTGTTTCTCTAATTTCAGATTAATAGCTTGTCCAATGTTGGCGGGATACATTTGGAGGACAATGTAAAAAGAGAAGTAATGGAGAAGTAAGTTTTTATATTAGCAGTTCTTGGCAAAATCATGTGTTATTTCATCTGGCACTTGATGTTGTCACAGACAAGTTGATGTAGTTGATTATCTATCTATCCATCCGTCTGTCTGTCTATCTAATTAGTAGTGTTGTCACGGTACTAAAATTTCAGTATTCGGTACCAATACCAGTGAAAATCCACGGTTCTCGGTACCAATTGCGGTACCAAAGCTTCATTTAGATTCAATTAACATTAGTGTTGTCACGATACCAAAATTATTGTTTCGATACTGATACCAAGTCAAGAATTGCGATTTCGATACTTTTTCGATACTTTTCCTGAAAAGGGAGAAACACTCTCAAATATCATTGCTAGTATTTTATTTGTTTTAAAGCTTACACTTGAGTAATCAAACTGTACTTTTTTTAAGTAATTTTTGTAATAAATGGAACCTTATTGTAAAGTGTTACCAATTAGTTATACACCGATTCAAACATCTCGTGAGTTCACTGTTGGAAATATCAGTTGTTTTAACCATTAATTAAAATGAATCGGTTCAAAGGAGTCTTAGTTCGCGAATTGGACGTGTTATCCCGCTGTCCCAGCTGTGACATCCCACAAGATTCGTGTCAACACATATATAATCACTAGATAGTTATTTTTTCTTCGTTTATTTAAAGTGTGGTTTATGTCAGCTGAATGTCTGGAATGCTTTTCAGAGAAGATAAGGTATTTTAGCACAATTCACACCCAGCGGTAATTCAGGAAAAAAATATATCCGAATGCTCCACATGAAAACTTTTACCATCGTATCGATTTATTTTGATTAATATGTGCCAGGGAGAGAGAGCAAGACAGCGCTTAGTTTTGAGACGGTGAAGCCTTGTTTATACTTTCGCCTGACTCCGAAGAGAAAGAGTATCGGTACACGGCGCGCGACCGGGGCTCTCTCTGCTCGTTCTTCAATTAAATATGCGCCCTGTCACACGCGCAGCAGTCCGTCTACATTACTCACAGATCAAATAAGACTATGGTGGGACAAAAATTCGCTTTGGAGCAGGAGCATCGATAAGAGGACTCGTTAACGTCGAGGGCATACAATATCGATGGTTCATAAAACTTAGAACTGGTTCTCAAGTGGAACCGGTTTTCAATTCCCATCCCTAATCATTGCTGTGCTTTATTTTAAAACCAGGACAACATTCTAATCATATAGCCTAATACACTAATAAATGAACACATGAACAGCAGGTATATTAAACATTTGAACAAACTATGAAATACTAAAATATAAAAAATAAATTAGAGCAATGACATTCAAGGTAATTTTTTTAAAATAAATTTAGCAGCATTATCTCAGCTTGCAAATTAGCGTTATCTATGAAAGTTTTCAGAGATGCTGAATTAGCCGTAGGCAGGCTATTTCTATTTCCACACCCCCAATTTCTAACGCTGAAGTATCAACCCGGTCAGCAAAATGCCTGAAAGATGAATTTATCTATAGATCTACCTGTTGAGCCACTCGTGATTGACTAGATATACCGCAAATTAGTTGAAATCTCCTGGAATCTAGAGCGAGCGTGCATGCCAGACAGAGGCAGAGGCAGATGATGCATCTTTGGGAAAGGGCATCAAGAACCGGATTAACCCGGTACTTCGGTACCACCGGTACTTAAAGCAACACCAAGGAATATTTTTTAGCTTAAAATAATGTTTTCAAAATCGTTTCTGTGGTTTGACTTGCTTTACGGTAAGCGTTAAAATTATTTTGTTTTTCTTCGTTTCTGATGTCACAATACATCATACTTTCATAAAATAATGCATCGTACTCTACCTTGTCTGTGGACATCCTTCATTCCAAAGCCGGTGCTGAGAAACAGCGAGCGAGTTATTTATTTAAAGCAACACTAAGTAGGATTTTTTTACCTTCAAATAATGTTTCCAAAATCGTTTCAGTGGTTCATCATGTCGTGACATGGTGAAAGGCACTTATGCCACCGCTTTGCGGTCCTTTATCTGGTATATCCACGCTATGTAAGATTGCCAGATCGGGTCGCGTCTGTGTAGTTCTAATGAGACATAAGAAAACTACGAATTTGACTTGCTTTACGGCAAGCATTACAATGGCGATAGGTGGAGCGTACTCGACAGTAGACTACAACTAAATGTAAGATACCTAGCAAAATCATGCATTATACTCTACCTTGTCTGTGGCCATTGTTGATTCCAAAGCCGGCGCTGGATAAACAGCAAGCGTGCGCGTGCGACAGTAGATTCGGTAGGCTAAATTATTTACGACAGCGGTAATGGACAATTCCGCTTCCAACCTGTAGGGCGACCACAGAGGAAAAGTTCCTTGGTGTTGCTTTAAGAAAAGCTGGTACCGTAACAGAATTTTTTTTTTAGTACCTACTTGGTACCGAAGTACCGGGTCTTTTGACAACACTACTAATTAGGGATGTGTGTGATGACTAATTTGACAGTCATTTAAACAGAAGTTAAGTAACCGACTAGTCTAAAATGAACAAACCCCTGCAGTAAAAATAGAAACACTCTGTACATTTGATTAAATTAAAATACTCAATTTACTATTGAATATGCAATATCTAAATATGATATTAAATATTTAAAGATTTTTCTACATGTTCAAATCCTTACTGGCCTTTTGGAATCAAAACCAGGCCAACAGTAGAACCAGTGTGACATCTAGATATGACAAACCTACTAAACTATAACAACCGTTTCATAATGTGTTGTATATAATTAATTATTTGGACATTTAAATCTTCTTCCTTTTGTATCCACAGGTTGATGACAAATGAGTTAATGGCCAGTTTTAATATGAAGGGTGGGAAGGGGAAGCTTGCCTTCACCAAGCTACATCTGTACAATGTTGTCACAGGTAAAAAAAAAAAAAACAGTAACCACATAGTAGCTTTCTGTTTGATATCTTTCACTTTTCAGAACTGTAACTTAGGGGTGAGATATCTGAAGATTGCATATCATGATCGATCTTGAAGACGTCCACGTTCTGTTTTTCAAGCGAATCTTAGATTTGCAAACTTGTATGTCCTCGTAACAGCCGGACTTTTATTTTAACGTGTCCCCAGTGAAGCTGATTTTTAATTTTACGGGCGACCCTGAGCACACAGCGCACCTATTCCAGAGAGGAATGTCGTGAAGTCCCTACCAGCCATTTGTTGTAGTCCTTAAAAAACAATTTAAAAAAAAAATAAAAAAAATATCTCCCTTTGCTTTGAACTTTGAGCGCTGTAACTTTGCAGATGTTGTTTATGCTCAAACTGCAACATTACACACTAACTAAAATTAGAAAAGTCAAATCATATTCAACCACTCCTTTAACACAGTCTGCAAAAACACTTAGGCGTTGCGCCTGTGCGTTTAAAATTTTCTGGTTAGAATGTCTAATCGCTAATTGTGAACAGCATCAAAAGTTGAAATATCTCCCTTTTGATGAGTTACAGCATGCAAGAATGTTACGTGTGTATGGTCCTTAAAGCTAGGGTATATATATATATATATATACACATATAGGATGTCCTACCGGTTTGTCAATATATACATTTACATACCTCTACGCAACTTTTTTTGCAAAGACAAACACGTCATTAGCGTGTACATTGTGCAGAGAAAGTAAGAATAGATGCCAAACATTAGCGGTTCCTACTGAACCAACATGTGAAAAGGTTTTTTTTTTATTTTATTTTTTTTACTTATGACATATTATTGCAAAATGTTTTATTTTTTATTTTCTTTTTTTTACCTTTTTCATTATTATTGAAATGTCTCACCAGTGAAAGAGACATGAGGTAATCTAAAAGCGTTGCACTCTCCTGCTGGCTCTTTGCAGAGGAGGCATGGTTTTGGAGACGCTTTTATCCCTCCTTGAAGGGAGGGTGGGATCGTATGCTTTCAAAGCTAGCTTGCTATTGCTAGCCTCTCTGAAATTTCTTAAAACTGTTTGCAATTTAATGTTTTAATGCTTACTGTAGTGCATCATCCCATTTTCCCCGTAAATTTTAATTTTCAAATATTTCTTACAGAGAGTGTCCAGAGGACATCAAAGGAGACGGAGGCGAACATTGGAACGGCTATCGCCTTGTGTCTAAAATATGCCCCAGACAGGGTGGGCGGAGGTGGCAGGAAAAATAATTGAAGAGGATAATGTTAATTATAAATAGTTCAAATTGAAAACCTTCTGGTAAAATAATAAAATAAAAAAATTTAAATAAAAGGTTATTTTTATAATCTTAAATGGAAATTTCTTTGTCATTTATTTAATTAAAAAACATTTGTGGATTTCAGTTTCACTAAGATTTTTCACTAAGTTACTTTTCTGTTTTCTCTTGTCTTAAGATAAATACTTTTGGGTTGTCTCGCATGGATCTTGACCTCTTTTCGACCTTGTAGTTACATGAAGTTTCTTTGTATATTGATTTTTAACGAAAACCTGGCTCTGTTAAAAGTTTGATGCCATGCCAACAACAATAACCATATATTTCTTTAAAGTTGGAATTTGACAGCTAATTTTGTGTTTTGACAGATATATGATTTTGATTTCTGACCAAAATTCAAAGTTGGAGCTGATTTAAAGACATCAACTCTGATTTACATCCACAATTCAGTGTCGGTCCACTGATGGAGGTTGGTCCAACATGTGAGTTTGATGTCAAGCTTGGGCTCTAACGTCAAACCGACGTTTGGGAGGTTTACCCAACATCAGGTTGACGTCATAACTCAACCTCAGACGACGTTTACCTGCAAAGTTGGACAGAAGTTGCATTGTGGTTGAAACTGAAAATCAGGTTGACGTCATAACCCAACGTTAGTCTGACGCTAATATTCAACGTAGAAAAGACGTTGCATTTTTGGTTGAAAATGAAAATCAGGTTAACGTCATAACCCAACGTCAGTGCAACGTCAATAACCAACGTAGAAAAGATGTTGCATTTTGGTTGAAAATGAAAATCAGGTTGACGTCATAACCCAACGTCAGTGCAACGTCAATATCCAACGTAGAATAGATGTTGCATTTTGGTTGAAAATGAAAATCAGGTTGACGTCATAACCCAACGTCAGTGCAACGTCAATATCCAACGTAGAAAAAACATTGCATTTTGGTTGAAAATGAAAATCTGGTTGACGTCATAACCCAACGTCAGTTTAACGTCAATATCCAACGTAGAAAAGACGTTGCATTTCGGTTGAAAATGAAAATCGGGTTGATGTCATAACCCAACGTCAGTTCAACGTCAATTACCAACGTAGAAAAGACGTTGCTTTTTGGTTGAAAATTAAAATCTGGTTGACGTCATAACACAACGTCAGTGCAACGTCAATATCCAACGTAGAAATGACGTTGCATTTTGGTTGAAAATGAAAATCTGGTTGACGTCATAACCCAACGTCAGTGCAACGTCAATATCCAACGTAGAAAAGACGTTGCATTTTGGTTGAAAATGAAAATCAGGTTGACGTCATAACCCAACGTCAGTGCAACGTCTATATCCAACATAGAAAAGACGTTGCATTTTGGTTGAAAATGAAAATCTGTTTGACGTCATAACCCAACGTCAGTGCAACGTCAATATCCAACGTAGAAAAGACGTTGCATTTTGGTTGAAAATGAAAATCAGGTTGACGTCATAACCCAACGTCAGTGCAACGTCTATATCCAACATAGAAAAGACGTTGCATTTTGGTTGAAAATGAAAATCTGGTTGACGTCATAACCCAACGTCAGTGCAACATCTATATCCAACGTAGAAAAGACGTTGCATTTTGGTTGACAATGAAAATCTGGTTGACGTCATAACCCAACGTCAGTGCAACGTCAATATCCAACGTAGAAAAGACGTCGCGTTTTGGTTGAAAATGAAAATCTGGTTGACGTCATAACCCAACGTCAGTGCAACGTCAATATCCAACGTAGAAAAGACGTTGCATTTTGGTTGAAAATGAAAATCGGGTTGACGTCATAACCCAACGTCAGTCTGACGTCAATATCCAACGTTAGACAAACGTTGGAAGTTTACGTTAATGTGATGTTGGGTTATGACGTCAACCCGATTTTCATTTTCAATCAACGTTTGGGTCCAATGTCAATCTAACGTCATATTGACGTCCGGTGCCTGCTGGGTTCAGACAATCGCACACCCAGAGGGCGTTCTGACGCGTAATTTAACACGTGAAATGCAGCCAAACCTTGGAGCAAATTAGTTCAAATCTCCCGGAATCTAGAGCGAGCGAGCAAGAGTGCACATGCGAGACAGAAGAGACTGTGCTTCAAACTGGATAGAGCGCGCACGGCGGAGAGGGAGAGAGCGAAAGACCTTGCGTGTGCGCCTCATGAAGCGCATGTAAGCGCACCGAAATTTTCGTTCTTATTCGGTCTGGTTACTACCGTTTACGTCGGAACCGGTTCCTAATGGACTATATGCACGGAGCGTTCTTTAGAACTTCCGCATTGCATAAGCCAGCTCCTAAAATGGAACGTCATTTGATGTTGTGGTAGCCTACTTTTAGGTTAGTGGGCGGCACCTTTAAATCTGTGAGGTAATAATTCATTGAGACTCTAGTATTATTAATAGACACAGTTAGAACTAGAAGTTATTTATTTAATGTTTTATTAATTGAATAAGTGAAAATAAAGTAATAATAACTTAGGTTAACGAAATGAAAAAGGCGTTTAAATTTCAGCGTTGCGAGGGGACGTCAGCTGAGCACTGTTGTGTCCCTCAGTGTTCGTCCTCAGCGAAATTTAATTCATCCATTAGTTTTCTTATTTCCCTTCCGATGTACAACAGAGAAAGAAATGGATAATTAATATAAGAAGAGACAATTTAATTATATCTCACCATACACGGGTGTGCAGTCGGCATTTTGTGGCAGAAGAGCTCAACGAGCCTGCTGGGGGGAGGCGAAGGCTGAAGCCTTGTGCCGTACCCAGGGTATCTCCACATTTTTTAACAGCAAATTTAATGACTTTTAAGACCTTTTTAAGTCCTCTAAAAGGCAAATTTAAGACTTTACCACGACAAAAAAACAGGAAAATGTTCAACACGACAGTGTTAATTTTGGCAGCCATTTTTGTTTTAGTCTTAGTCTTCAGATGAAAATGCTTATTGGTCTTATTGGTCACATTTTAGTAATTTTGTCTTTCATAGTTGTAGTTGACAAAGTCAAACTTCAGTTACCGACATTAATTTTGGTAGCTATTTTATATGTAGTCTTTAGACAAAAAATTACATTATAATTTTTCGCTTTAGGCCAATTCAATTAAGCTTATAAGAATTTGAATCAAGGTAACAGGCTGTATTGACAATGCACTCTTTAGCAGTAGCACTTGTGCAATTCTACCTTAGTTCAGTGGTTCTCCAATCTTTTATAGTGCCGTAACCCCTCTTCCACTTAGACTGCAGTCACACCTTTTCCATTAAGGGACAATATCTGCCCATTTTAATCGATCTTTTCCAGTTCATTTTTTACCTTTATAAATACTTTTATAAAATAAATAATGCTTTAAATGAAACAATGTTCAATAAATATGCAATGATGGTAACAACGAGGTAATACTTTTAAACATTAAATTAAAATCGTCAGTAGGTGGCGGTAAGTCACTGTCTTTATGAGCGAGTCATCCGTCATCGAGTCATTCATTCATTCAGTAACAAACACAGTCTATGGTAACAAAGCAAGTGGCTGTATTTATGAACGGGTCATTGAATCTCACGATTCGTTCAAAGCCACAGATTCGTTCTCGAATCACCGCTGTGTGCTGCAGTTCTGCCGTGGCTTTCGTTGCAAAATAGCAATAATATGATCAACATTAAAAACACTGCTAGATATCAGCCTGTATTGATCGCAGATTTAGTCGCACAAACAGCGCAAGCGGCTCGTGACAGAATAAAGACCAACTGAATGACACTTTAATTAAATTAGAAAATATGAAGATCACTGAACTCCTGGGGCTCGTTCTTCGTACGTTGCTTAAAACATCCGAGATGATATCATCGTGCTAATCATGATCCGGCTAATTGGGTTCTTCGAACACACCTGTTGTTTATGATTAGTATCGCTGGATTGAGTTATCTGAGATAATTGCGCGTTCATGCGCTGGGTTAAAAGGGGATATGTATCGATAGTAGAAACAATGATCAGCAACGCTGCTATTGGCTGTTCAGCATGGCCAAAGAACGCGCCCAGTTTTTCTCCAAAGGAGAACAAGAGCTTTTAATGGAAGGTTATGCCGAATTTGAATCTTTAATTAAAACGACAGGGAACACCTCGAAGTCTGCAAAATCCAGGAGAGAGGGCTGGCAAAAAGTAGCAGACAAATTAAATGCGTAAGTGCTGTCCATGGTAGATGTTTCTATCACTTTCTACAGTATGTATTTTTGCATTTTAATAATTTCATATTTATTTTGTTCTTTTATGTCAGAGCCTCCGCGGGACCCACTAGAACATGGGGACAAGTAAAAGTGAAGTACAAGAATATTCTACAAAATGGTAGCCTTTAATTCTTATACTGTCTTGATTTTAAAAAGCCACTTTTTTCCTCTTTTTAAAAGCCACTGTTAAATAATGTTTGTCTGTTTATAACAGCCACCAAGAAAAAGGCTGAAAAAAAAAAAAACAGGTGGTGGTCCTGCACCACCACAATATACCCCAGCAGAGGAGCTGGCCCTTGGGTTGAATGAAAACCGACCCATTGTGGAGGGCATCCCTGGGGGCAGCTCTTCCTCAGACCCAAAGCCAGGGACCAGTAGCAGCAACACCTTTATTACTGGTAGGCTAAATGAGTTTTCAATTCTCTTAGTACACTGTAAATATAAATGAAGTATAATCCAAATGGCTTGTACAGTAATTTAAACCGTTTGTGAAAGTGAAAACTTCTAAACTTTTAGTTAATATAAAATATATTGCCATGAGTTATTGATCACATTATATTTTTTACAGTGTAGTTAATTGTAATGACAATTTTTTTTGTTCCCCTCTTTTGTGCAGTTTTACATAATACACCAACACTTTTACCTGTTCCCAAGCAAGTGGTGGCTGAAGCATATGCAGTAAGTTGTGTACTTTTTCTAACTTGCATAAAGGGAAGAAAGTGCAACACTTTGTAATGCCCATTTATTTCCATTGCACAGGACAGTGAAGAAACCCTCTCAGATGACTGTCCTTTGGAGGAAGAACCTGTAAGTGCATAAATAACTTTACACTAATTTGTATATACTTGTGTACCTATTCTTTCTGTCTGCAATATGAGTTGCAGGAGTCCACACCTACAGAAAGGCCTACAGAAGAGTCTGCACAAAGAACTGATACAGAGGTGGACAGTGTTGTACTTTTACTTTTTACTTTTGTTGCATGAGGCATGTTTTGACCCTTTTTCTTT
Source organism: Gila orcuttii (assembly GCA_026230005.1). Classification (NCBI taxonomy): domain Eukaryota; kingdom Metazoa; phylum Chordata; class Actinopteri; order Cypriniformes; family Leuciscidae; genus Gila; species Gila orcuttii. The sequence continues at coordinate 8,821,915 of JAPDVR010000013.1, read as the reverse complement.
CACAAAATGACACAGGGTGACATCCGTTCCCTATATAAACGGCATCTTCAACAAAAAATCGAGTATTTTGACCTGAAAAAACACAAATTAAGAGGAGAAATTTAACTTGACAACTTGAAAAAGAGAAAAATTGCACTAGAGATAGAGTTGCTTCAAAAGGACCTTCAGAGTAAGTGCTAATACATCATTTGACACATAGTAGTATTGCTGACTTTACATAACTATCTCTTATTGCAGGCAAAGGATGACTTGCTGGCTTTTCTTTATAAAGAATTGTTTAAATAAAACTCCAGGAACTAAGCATTTTTGTCTTGTCTTTTATTACACATTCAAAAATGGTGTTCCACAATTCTGTCCCGTGCAGCTCTGCCACTAGGTTGGTCCAAGTGCACTGGCTGGAGGTCATCATCAGGCTGCACCCCCACCACAGGGGTCCTCTCCTTTCTGATAGTGACAATGTTATGCAATATGGCACATGCAACAATTATGTCACAGGCCCTGTCAGGTGCAACCCTCAGACCCTTCAGACACTGAAATCTTTCCTTTAGTTGCCCAAAGGTCATTTCAATGAGTGCCCTTGTCCTGGCTAGAGCTGCATTGTAACGGGTTTGTGGTCCAGGGTTTGGGTCAGGGAATGGCGTCATGAAGTACTGCCTGCAGGCATAGCCCCGGTCACCAAGCAGGACCCCGTCAAAATTCCCTGTATAATGGAAAAATGCAGTTTTGTTAGGCTCAGCATAAGTGTGTGTAATACTGTGAGCTTGACATTTATAAGTTCCCTTACCACGTTCAAATAATGTGCATAAATGTGACTCTCTGAAAATTCTTGAGTCATGCACTGATCCTGGCCATTTTGCTTCCACATTTGTTATATGGAACATAGAGTCACACACCATCTAAGAGATTTTAGTCAGTCAACTGCATACTTTTTGATTACATTAATTTTTTTATGTAATATATTACTAATTAATCTGGAATATTATAAATTGTAATAGTAACTTGTCTGCACATTTACACTGTGAACCCCCTTTCGGTTCACAAAATCCCCTTCATTGGGCCCTAGTGGGGCCTTGATGGGGACGTGTGTGCAGTCTATGGCACCAATCACGTTAGGGAAGCCTGAAGGACACATACTGTTAGTCATACTTTTTGGCATGGTCATGATTGCATGTCATTAACAATTATAAATGTACCTGCAATAGCAAAAAAATTCTGCTTTACAACCTGGGGTCTTAAGTGGCTTGGAAATACCACAAAACCCCCTAAAAACTGCTTGAGTGCCAAGTAAACTTTGCGAATGGCACGACCGACAGCACTTTTCACTAAGTTCTCTGCATCTCCAATAGTGTAAAGGAACGTGCCACTCGCAAAGAATCTCAGGGCAATGCACACAGTCTGTGCAGTTATCAAAGCCCGACTCCTCCGTGTTGAACATTTAATGTGTGGTTCCAGCAAATTAATGATGTAAATAACACCCTCACGAGAAAAACGATATCTCTCAAAAATTACACTGTCGCGCTGCGCTAAAGGATCCAGTCTATCCTGCAATACGCGATTAATTCGAAAAGCTCTGCGAATTATCCTCGCACCTTCCGCAACAGGTTGCTGTCGTAAAAATGGACAAGACATGGCTACGACAGACTTCCCGTATCACCTCCGTTTATAAAGCCGCAATCTAATCCTGTTTACATGAAATAAGCCTGCTCGCGAGCAGGTTCAAGCTGGCGCACCTGTTGCTATGACAGCAAGTCTAGGATGAGCTTCGAAGAACCAAACGATCCAAGATCATGCCAAATCGCCAACAATCAAATCCAGCTAACTGAGTTAGCGACGTACGAAGAACGAGCCCCAGAACAGGGATATTACACATTATGACCAGCACAAGTTCGATTGTGCATTCACGTCATTTTGCGCAGATAAGTCGTAATATAAAGTTGATGTAATATAAATATCTGATTAATCTCACATATGATGCGTTTCGTGTATTTAAACACCCTGCTAGAAAAGTTCTTCAGTTTCCCGGTGCTCGTTCTCTTCAGCTCCAGCGCGCGCAGATTAAACAACAATGCAAAACATTAAAAGCTATGATTGGGACTGTCATACAATTATAATTGTATTCACTATTGTAATAAATTTGTAAATTCTTTGGGTTTGCATTCTTCAGCAACCGTTGAGTTCAGTGCTCGAATTGAGTCAAGTCTTATGGGGGGTCCCCAAGTTTTTTTAGGGGGGGGGGGGGGGGGGGGGGCATATGCATATTATAATATGCATGTATTTATGCATATCATAATATGCATAAATAGATCTTATTTATTAAAAACGATTGATAAAGAATTATATAGGCTATATATATATATATATATATATATATATATATATATATATATATATATATATATATATATATATATATATATAGCCTATATAATTCTTATATATATCTGAGATCTTGTCGCTGCTAACCTGTGCTGAGCTCCTGCCACTGCCCTCTGCTAAACTGGAATGGACTGTGCTTGCCTTGGAGGTCCTCTTTACCTGCACACTAGACAATGCCATGTTTTGGTTTCAATATTTTTATATAAATACACATAATGAAAATGAAATATACACTACCATTCAGAAGTTGAGATCGATACAATTCTTTTAATGTTTTTAAAAGTCTTTTCTGCTCAAAGCTGCATTGATTTGATAAAAAAACAGTAATATTGTGAAATATTGTTTTCTATGTGAATATATAGTAAAATGCGTGATCAACGCTGAATTTTCAGCATCATTACTCCAGTCTTCAGTGTCACATGATCCGTCAGAAATCACTCTAATATGATGATCTGATGATCAACAAACATTTATGTAATAAACATTTATTTTATTTTTCAGGATTTTTTGATCAATAGAAAATTCAAAAGAACAGTTTCTATTTGAAATAGAATCTTTTGTTACATTATAAATGTCTTTACTGTCACTTTTGATCAATTTAACGCAACCATACTGAATAAAAGTATTAATTTCTTTCCCAACATTTTTTAAAAATACATTCTTACTGACCACAATCTTTTAAATGGTAGTGTATAATGCTACAACAGTTTATATTTCAGATCTGAAGGATCATGTGATGAAGACTGGAGAAACGATGGTGAAAATTCAGCTTTGATCACAGAAATAATTGATATTTTATTGTATTATTATTTTAAATTGTAATAATATTTCATAAAATTACTGTTTTTACTGTATTTTGCAAGGGTGGTAAAAGTACTCAAAAATTATACTCGAGTAAAAGTATATATACCTAAATATAAAATGACTCCAGTAAAGGTAGAAAGTCCTCCATTCAAACATCACTTGAGTAAAAGTACAAAAGTATCCGATTTAAAACGTACTTAAGTACCGAAAGTAAAAAGTAAATATTCAAACTGTAAATATCCATAATTAAACAGATCAATTGTTTTGGGAGTGATATGCAATGTCTTAATTGAACAAATTATTAGATACTGCAATTAAGAATTTGTTAGATTTGCAATCATAAGAGACAATGAAGCACCTTGCATCAATTCTAAACAATTTCATTAAGTTTAGTGACAGCATATTATGGTGCAATGACTGGTAGGCTATTGCTTTTATTATTTCTTTGATACAAATTTTACAATTTCAATTCAATTATTGTGGTTTGATTCCGATCTTGATTCAAAATAGATTCATTTTGATAAATATTTGGTACAGTAGGTACATGTTAATTTTTAAATAAAGAAAATCTCATCTAATGCTGTAAACATAGGCTACAAAGAGCCCTGTCGGCTGTTTTTTTTATGTTAAAAATACATGCGGTTTTTATTATAATAACAACTTTATAATATTTTAATGATATAAGTAAAAATATAATAAATATATAGTGCACATATTTAGCAAAATACTCATATATATACTACTACTAAATATATTAAAAAATATGGTCATTAAATGTTTTTTTTTTTTTCCTGAGGTAAATGTAACGTTATGTGACACTGTTCTCCAGCTGTTTTATTGACCTCTTTCCGCGGTTGAAAAACACTGATTTATCGATATTATGTATGAGGTATATACATTTCGATAAGTTGTACTGTATCTTTCAACATAGGCTACCTATTATTGTTCATTTGTGTTTATTTACAATTAACTAGTAGTAGAGATTAACGGCACCCCATACCAGGCGCTAGCTATCTGTCACGTCACATTTAAAATGCGTGAGTCTCACACTGAATGAGTGAGAGTTGGCAGCTCTGCAATAGACATGTTCCATAACATTAGCTGCATCAAACAGAAGATGTGCAAGATACAAGGTAAGTGGGAATCTCGGGATCATTGCTGGGCAGAGCTGCACCTTCACCTGCGGTCATCTTCCACAATGGCGAACTGACTGCTATGTGAGCATATGCTGCCAAAGAGCTCGCGCGTTCTTTTTTTTCAAAATAAAACCAAGTTTTTCATTGGTTTGGAAAGCCAGTGTAATAAATACTTGGAGCGGGCATGGAGAAATGTAACGGAGTAAAAAGTAAACTTTGTCTTTAATATTGTAGTGGAGTAAGAGTAAAAGTAGATGCAAATAAAACATACTCAAGTAAAGTACAGATCCCCGAAAAAAATACTTAAGTAAAGTAACGAAGTATTTTTACTTTGTTACTTACCACCACTGGTATTTTGCATCAAATCAATGCAGGCTTGGTGAGCAGAAGAGACTCTTGAACTTTTGAACAGTAGTGTACATCCAACAGAATGATTCTAGCTTTTTTTTTTACCAATGTAGTTTTTACCCTAAAAACAACTGGATGATTAATGTGGATTATGTGACACTGTGATAATAATGTTTGTTCCAAAAGACTCGATTAAATGGATGAAACTTGTTTATTAGATATTAAACATATAGATTGTGACAAAACAGGCTGTCAGTCTGTGTGTTGGTGGGGATTTTTCAACTATTTCAGCACATGCGATTTTTACAGTTACGTCCAGTAGGGGTGGCGAAAAAGCACTGTTATGAGTGAGTAAGTCAGCAACTATTCAACGACCATTTCAGTGAAAAAGGCTGCTTTATAGGGGTGGGCGATACTGAAAACTTCGGTATCGATCCGATACCAAGTAAATACAGGGGCAGTATCGCCAATATCGATACCAATACTTTTTAATTTTAAAAGCATGCACTTGAACTTACATGCACTTTCCTGTGCTAGAGCAGTATGTCATGATTTATGAGGTGAATGCATCATTAATATGCTAAATCTGAATACGTTTTCATGACCACTAAATATTTTGTGATTTGTGCTCTCAACTCGCCTGTAATTAATCAGTGACTTCGACCAAACTACCCTAATTATAGTAAATGCACTATTGTACACTAGCCTATGTTCAAAAGTTTGGGGGCTGTAAGGTTTTTAATTCTCTTCTGCATTTATTTGATCAAAAATACAGTAAAAACTGTAATATTATTAAAATTTAGCATGGGCTATTCTGTCATTTATTCCTGTGATCAAAGCTGAATTTTCAGCATCATTACTCCAGTCTTCGTGATCCTTCATGATGAGAATTCATTTTAATATGCTAATTTGCTGCTCAAGAAACATTTCTTATTATTATCAATGTTGAAAACAGTTTAACTTTTTTGTGGAAACCAAATAATTTTGCATGAAATGTATCATGATGAACAAAGTTGAAAGAACAGCATTTATATGAAATAGATTTTTTTTAACAGTGTAAAACACTGTCACTTTCGATCAATTTAATGCATCGATCCTTGTTGAATAAAAATATTAATTTCATTAAACAAATCTTACTGACGTCAACATTTTGAACCGTTATGTAAACTATAACTTTAAATAACTCCTGATTGTTTCTCTGTCATCTAAGCAAGGCTTCGTTTCCCAAACGACAGAAGCACCACCATCGAACGCTCTCTGTGATTGTTGGTTTCGTCTTGTATCCAGATGACTAGGAGAAATAGTGCTACCCTACACAATTATTCGCTAACATTCGCTTATTTTTAAACTTAGAAGCTTTTTTACGCACTGAATTGCGTTCTAAACTAATAAAAATTACTGGTAAAAAAACACACATTTGGATCGATATTTTTATGTGAGGATCGATCCTTTTCGATACCACGTCAGTCTCGAAAGTATCGATACTTCAGGATCGATCCGCCCACCCCTACTGCTTTATTCAGAAACAAACAATGCCATGGCAATCAATGTCAGTTATTGCTATTTCAAGAGTGAATCCCGCATAAATGCGTATGTAATTTCCGAAACTTTGTGTTTACGTGGCCATTGGTCCTGGCTGGCAGCATGAAAAACAAGTTTTATACAAATTCTGAATGGAAATTAGAAAGCACACAACGATCGCTCCCTTTACTAAAAAGCTGTTATCCATCTCCGTCGAGATCTCTAGCACTCCCGTAGAACCAGGACTATTAATAATGAAAAAAAATTGTAACTTAAGCCTAAATGTTTCCAATTTACGCAAGGAATACAAAAGCCCCGATATGGTGTGGGTAGATATAGGCCTAAAGTAGAAAGATATATAGAGAGAGACAATTACCCCTCAAAAAAGTCGGTAAGAAGCTTTCTCTTCCCGACCTCGAGTGGAGGTTTATTTTTCTCCATTTTTTAAAAGTTAAAATTAGCTTCAACGGAGCGGCGCCAGTCAAACAGTCATGCGCACAGCACTCTTTAGATGTGGGGCGGGGCGTTTACATTTTAAAGAGACATGGCAACTAGCCAACTTTAAAAAAAATATTGTAAATAATCAATTCACGAAATTTACCGTATCCATTGCATGCATTTAATCAGATTTGTTATTATTATTTTTTACTAAAATAAAAATATCTGAGGGACCCCCCCAATTCTATTTTTTACTTCTTATGGGGGGTCCCTAATACCTTATGGGGGGTCCCGGATCCCCCCAGCCCCCCCTCAATTCGAGCACTGGTTGAGTTGATTAACCTTCTAGCAAAGCGATTCAGTTTAACGTTCGTTCTCTTCAGCGCGCGCTTACACAGCAACAGTAACTAAGCTATTAAAGATGTTTACTATCACTGTAATATTAAAAATGTTTAATTTTTTTTTAAAAAACATTGCGTTATAATTAATAACTAACATTATTTTGTTCTCGTATAATTAATAACTAACATTATTTTGTTCTCGTATTATTTTCATCAACGATATGGTTTGATTAAAATATATTTTTCTTATTGTCCATGCCGAGGCGATTCCATTTTATTGATCAATGCCACATGCATTTTGTTTCTTTATATGCAGCCCAATGTTATCCAATGACTTGTTTGCATTATTTATGTATTTTATTTTTTGTTAGGCAATAGAGTTTTTGATAACACTTTACAATGAGGTCTCATTTGTTAATGCATTAACTACTAACAGAGAGCAATAGCCTGTGTTATTGTTAGTTAATAAAATATGTGTGTTCATGTTAGTTCACAGTGCATTGACTAATGTTAACAGATACAACTTTCTTAAAAATGTTTTTTAAAATTGTTGGTTCATGCTAACTAATGCTAACAAAATTAAACCTTATTATGAAGTGTTACCATTTTTTAATAAAGAAAGTTGTCCATATGAGTGTAAAATTAATTTTAAAAGTTAAGGAATCTTACACTGGTTCAAACTAGGCTATACTGTATTGTATATGTTTGATTTATGTTAAAAGTGTTTGAGACAAGGCTTTTAATGGTGAGCATTTTGTTATACAGGCTATCAAAGTATATTATTTTTTTATTTAGATTTATCGGCCAATATATCGGTTATCGGCTTTCAAATGTAAAGAATTATCGGTTATCGGTATCGGCCAAAATGTTCATATCGGTGCATCCCTAATTTCTATAGATGAAGTTTAAGTTTTATGTAGTTTGTTGTCAGACTGATGCCACAATGTTCTTAGTTACTGGTCATAATTATGGTCATTATTGTGTGTCCCTTTGTGATCTTATCATTCTAACACACTAACCTTTCAGTCAAAACATTAATTGGCTTAGCAACAATCTTAAAAAGACATTTGAAGTTCTTGAGCGCTTTCTGCGCTCATTTGCATATTGAATTTTTTAGAGTTAAGGCTATATATGGTGAACTGTTACGCAACTGCACAGGTGGGAGGAATTTGGAAGTCTTTTTCAGTTTACGCAACAGTGTCCCTGAGCAAAACAAAACCTACACACTGCTCTACACCCTTCCTGAAAACATCATTCGGTCTGAGCTCGGAAATCCAGAGCCTAGGGCAGAACAAAGAGAATCGGTCAAACCTAGTAAGAGAAAACTGCTCAATTAGGTGAGTTGTTATCCTTGGAGGTGAAGTATATCATTTATATCTTAAAAACTGAGTTTAATCACTAATTATATTGTAAGTCTCTGAAAAGCTATCAAGATGTGTCTTTCAAAGGGACAAGATTTCTCTCCCAAACAGGTCTAACAAGCCTAGAGTCTCTTATAGGTCTTTGGAAACAAAACATAGTATAGCGTTGTGTCATCTCACCAGTAACAGATGCCAGATGTGACACTTTTATCTGTTTTTCTTTATATTTTTTCCTAAAAACCTGACTTTTACAGCTGTAAAAATGCCACCACCTCGTGTGAACAGAATACCCAGGGATGAACAGCCCACAGGAGACAAAACGGGCACTCTTGACGTCCCTTTGAAATTCTTGGATCAGGACTACCAGGAGTTGAAGAAGAGCTGCTTCAAAAATAAGAGGAGATATGTTGATGAGAAGTTCCCTTCAGACAGCAGCTCCATTGACCCAAAGAAGAAACTTGGATTGGATATGGGACAAATCAAATGGTTGAGGCCATCAGTAAGTCCTGTATTGAATTTCCATCTTCAGACCTTCAGAAACTTTCAAGAAGAGTATGTAGCCATTATTGTTTGAACGGATCTAAAATAACTTGTTGAATATTACCTGTCATCATCAAATGTTGCAAAATGTCTCTTAGGGCTTGTAAGAACAGGTTTATCTGTAGCATTTCCCAACATATTTTTATTTACAATTGTGGCAAGGCATCTTAAAGGCACAATATGTACGATTTTTGGATTAAAATGTAAAAAAAACACTAAAACTATGTTATATATTTTGTTGACGTGTTTCCAACAATGTTTAAATGAAGAGAAATCAGGTATTTCAACCAATGTAACGGCCCGTGTCATTATGTAGTCTGTCAATGACATATCCATGTTACTGGTAAGACACTTTAATATATTGTTATTATATATATTATGTTATGTGTTTAATAATTATTATGCTTTAATATATTTTGTGTTTTACTAGATAGGTGAGCAACTGTTTGGATACTTCTATTGACAGAAAACTAATAATTGTTATATTCAACACGGTTAGTCTTATTGCTTGAATCTCTTGTTTTCTTGATTTACCGCGAGTAACATGTTTGTACCATGCCTCAGAATCAATGTAATTTATTCGAGTGGCTAACATGGCAAAACCAGAAAGAGCTTGTAGTAACAGTACAGCATTTTCTCCACCATACAATATATTTTAAAATGAAGTGCATTCCATTTAGCAACACAAGTCACCCAGCTTTTAATAATATGATATTCTAATATTGATCTAAGTTACTGCAATGTGCAACAAGTGTCTCATACCAGCCACCGAGCGAACACACAGAGTAACGTTAACATAACTTTCAACACACTCAAATATATTTTAGTAAGATTGTAAAACAGCGCTGTGTTACCCCATCAATTTTAATTCCTCAGATAAAGTGACCTGTATGAGAAGTAATTCGGCATTTGCGGCTGTTTTATTAGAATGAAATAAAATTAGGGGAATTTAAGTGATCAAACATAACTCAGAATCAGAATCAGAATGATTATGTTATTGATCAAACATAACTGTAACAAAGTTTAAGTTTAAGTAAGGAAAGGTGGTGAACTTTAAATGTAACTTTAATAAAAACAGCAAGGTAAAATGTCCCACGGCTCTCGGCCCCGCCCTGCTTCATACCACAGTAATGTTAATAAGATTAATACATTAGCTCAATCATTAGTCCCGTTGGATTGCTTTCCATCGGCTGTGGAGGTGAAGAAGACAACTCCCATGATTCCATTTTCAGTCACGGTATCATCAAGCTACGCCTTTGTTATTGTTTTGAAAAAGGAACCTCTAGAGGCGTACTGTGCCTTTAAGTGTCTCGAAAGCAGATTCAAAATACATTATAGGAGTCTAAATGTCTTCTGGTGTTCCCAAATCCTTAGGGCAAATTTCATTGTATAATGTATTAATTTAATGAATCTCTCTCTTTAGAAAATAGTGACAGAGCCTCAACTCATTGTAAAGGGGGTTTCCAGGTTTGACTATTCCCAAGGATCTTATTTAGGTATGTTTATATCTGTGTTTATTTACATACTCCAGTAGGTGTTGGTTTTCAATGATACTGTATCTATGCAGTAAATAGCATCACTTCATATAGACCAGAATGCCTTTTGTTAACTCAATGAAAGATCAATTTTTGCTAATGTTTTTGCTTTTACCTTAGGAAACTGCTGGTTTCTTGCTTCAGTTGGAGCTTTAACCTTTCAGGAGGATGTCATGGACCAGGTCATGCCAGTTGACCAGTCATTTGGAGAAGATTATGCAGGGATATTTCGCTTTAGAGTGAGTTCTTTGGTCTTCTTCAAAATAACTTAAATACATTTTATGAAATCAAATGATCAGTCCTTAAGCCTTCTGCTTTATTCATATAGTTCTGGAGGTTTGGGAAATGGATTGACGTTGTCATTGATGACAAACTGCCAACAATCGATGGCAAGCTCATTTTTGTTCATTCAAAAACATCTAATGAGTTTTGGCCTGCCTTGCTGGAGAAAGCTTATGCCAAGTAGGTTTATTCTTAAAATGATTCTTCTTTCATAGTATAAAAGCATGTTTGTTTATTGAACATAAAAATATTTGGTTACACTTGATTTTACAGTATGTGCACTTACAGTGTACTTACCCAAGACAGCACTGGTAATATAAGGTAACTACATGGGTAAAGGTTAAGTTTAGGGGTAGGTTCAGGGTTAGTACATAGTTATCACCCAGTTATTGTAATTGCTATAATAAGTACGTATGTACATGGGCAACAAGATTGTAAATAAAGTTGGTTACACTTTATTTTAAGGTGTCATTGTTACAGTGTAATTATACATTTAAGTACTGAATAATATTAAGCAACTACATGTACTTACTAAAGGGTTAGGGTAGGATTAGTACAGGTATTTGGTTGAGGGTTAGTTGCATGTAATTATGCATAATTTACTGTTATTACTATGGTAAGTACATGTAACAAGGACACTGTAATATAACCTGTTACCATAAAGTGCTACGAAATATTATTTAACCATAATTACAAGAGATTTTGGCCCTTTTTATGTTTTGTATGTACCCTGGTTCTGAAGTTGCCTTACAGATGGAAGTATTGGACATTGTCACAATGATAACATTCCAAACCCGGTCCTGGAGGGCCACTGTCCTGCAAAGTTTCACTTCAGCTCACCTCAACACACCTGTCTGGACGTTTCTAGTATGCCTAGTAAGACCTTGATTAGCTGGTGTGTTTAATTGGGGTTGGATCTGAACTCTGCAGGACAGTGTTCCTACTGGAGCAGGATTGGAAACCCCAGGTCTATTTTAATCATCAACAATTTGAGTAATTCCACAGAATCAATCATTAAAGGCTTGTTGTTCCACTGTATTGAAATGTAGAATGACTTTTACAGGGTGTGCGGCTCCTATGCTGACATGCACGCTGGTCTAGTATCTGAGGCACTGCTGGACTTCACTGGTGGCATCCACGTGCACTTTGAAACAGCAAAAACTTCTATTGATTTGTGGAGCCTGATGAACCGTGCAGCAAAAGCAAAGGCTCTGATGGCCTGTGGCACCTTTCTGGGGGTAAGCGGTGACCTCAGGCTTGTCCTTTCATTACCGTAATAGATGTTATCACCATGTCCAGCTAAAGCTCTGTCACTGAAGTATTTTGCATTAAAGATTTCAATATTCAATTAAATACAAATTACTATAGTGAACATTTCTAAAATGTAAGATGTAGGAAACAATGTAGAGCATTAGCATTATCTTTTCCTATTTCCTAATACATATTTCATCGGGCACCATTATTGATTCAATATTTCTTTTTTTTTCATACCATATCAGAAAACGTCTGAAAACACAGTATTACCCAATGGCATTGTTCAAGGCCATGCATATACAGTGACTGGGGTTTACAAGGTAAGTCTGCACAGAATCAAATGTCAGATTACAGTGCCATCAGATTAGACATACAGACAGACAGACAGACAGGCAGACAGGCAGGCAGATAGACAGAAAAACAGACAAACAGACAGACAGACAGATCTAAAAATACAAGTAAAAATCTTGCTGTCTAGCAACTTTCTGAATTTGTTCTCCATAGGAGCATCACTTTTTCCATTGCATCATTTCCAGTCCATTTAGTTTTAAAACCTCCTGCACTTTAACTTTGTGTTGCATTCAGTAGTGCCCTCAAGGCTCTGTTCTGGGACCTGTCTTCACATGTAACCACCTGGGAAAGTTTTCAATAAGACTGAGGTTGATTTTTATAGAAAGACAGGTGTTTAACTACAACAGGGGTGCCAAATCCTGTTCCTGGAGATCTATCTTCCTGCAAAGTTCAGCTGCAACCCTGATCAAACACAACAGAACCAGCTATTTTAGATCTTCAGGAGCGCTTGATAATTACAGATGGGTGTGTTGGATCAGGGTTAGATCTGAACTCTGCAGGTTTGATCTATACTATAGGAACAGGACTGAGCACCCCTAAACTACAACAATACTTGCTTCTCATATTAACCATTTTTGTTATTGTGGGCACTAGTATTTATTTGCTAATTGCATTCAGCTGTATTCAGCATGAGCTCCACACTTTGGTATGTCCTTTGTTCAGTTTGCATTCATTCCTGTGTATCTCTTACGTCAAGCCTGTGATTTTGCAAGAGAAGTTTCTTGAAATAATGTTGTGTTTAGACACTTCAGTCCTGAGGTAAATAAGTTGTTTCACAATATCCCTGGTGAAATGGCATATTCTGTGTTTAAACTGTGGTGGTGAAATCCAACAGAAGAAGCAAGTAGCCCAAGGTTTGAAAGACTTTTATTACAAGCATTTTGCATTAAAAGTGTTGTGTCATGTTGTTTTCTACAGGTAAAATGCCAAGAAAAACCAGTTCAGCTGGTGAGAGTGTTGAACCCTTGGGGAAAAGGCGAGTGGACCGGTGACTGGAGTGACAAGTAAGAGTCATATCAAATTATAGGTTCACTAATCACAACACCGATCAAGCGCAGCACCGATCAATTCTTTGTTTGTACCACTAGATGATTCATGACTATTATATTAAGTATAAATAAATAAATAAATAAAAAGTCTTAATGAGGTTTGAGAGTTGTATTAAGTTATTAGTATGCTAAATAACTTTTTTCAGTTAGCTGTAAATCTTTAAAAGTAATTTTGTAATTAAAAGTAATTTTATCATGTATGTAGTATATTAGATAAAATATTAAGCTCACCAAGCTGAATACCATATTGTTTTTTTCTAGGTTTCTTTAATCAAAACATCAACATTTTAATAATTAATTTTAAATGATACCACTACTTTAGTTTGCATGGATGCTGCCATTTTTGAAAGCTGCTATTTTTGTCAAGTCCCCATGAATGCAAAATTCTTTTCAATTTCAATCAAGATGATAGCAATTGATGATCAATTTTATAAATCTATTTTTGGGGTAATTCCTTGAATATCTGAAGAATAACCAAAACCTTATGTTAAGATGGCTCCTGCACTGAGAATTGTTTATTAGGCAATGAGGAAGGTTGCATGTGACCAAAACATTTGCTGTTTTTTCATGGAAGTAGTGGTTTTATCTCGCAATTGTCAGGTTTCCTTCATTGTTAGAATGTGCAGGCCTTTTTGAATTTTAGAGTAAGTTTAAAAATCAACAATGTACTAAAAATCTAAAAGTTTTTACTTTTAAAAGTTTAAATCTTTTACGTTTTTTTGCGTACAGACCACAATGTGGTCAAAAGTATTACTATTACAAAAAGTATTACAAAAAGCCTCTGTTGTCATGTAAACAAACGGCCAACACGTTTCCTATTTCTAGGTTAAAATCTTGTCTAGTCTTGTTAAGGAATGTTCACACTAACATTAAATCATTAGAGGTTGTCAAGTGCTGTTGCTTTATAATTTGCATGACTTACATCAACGGTCACTGCTAACTCTCATTCACTGACGGATATTTTGAATGAATGAGCTTTTGTTGCCTTTAGTCACTCTTTTGTTGAATAAAACAAAAGCCAGTTCTTTAGTGACATCATCTTCTGGGAAATTACATCATTTGGGTGGGGAACAAAGCACAAACATACATTACTTAAAAAGAGTTGATGAATTCTGATGTTTTGTGCTATGGTCACTTTAAAACATTTCAGCCTGTTAAAATGAGATAAATCTGTTTGATAATATAAAAAGATGGTTAAACAATATTAAATGGACTTTAAATTGACTCTGAGGTACAATTGCTAACTTTATTTCCATTCTTTTTGGTATCTTATTTAATTCTGTTCGATTGAAAATTCAACAATACCCTTTTAGAGAAATACTAATTACAACAGAAGCTTGTACGTTCAGTTGAAAAGTATATCTGTTTTTTTCCTCTTTATTTGCTGCTGCTAATTTCTCAGTTAGCATAACCCCATACAATATTTTAATATATGCTTTTGCATAACTTTAGGTCATCGTTGTGGGACAAAGTGAGTGAGAAGGAGCAAACCAGATGTCGTTCTTTGGCCAATGACGGAGAGTTCTGGTGAGCATTAACTGTAGTTTCAGATATGATCTCTTGATGCATTAATTAATCAAATGTTCCCTTTTGAGGGAACTCGCGATGCGTCAACGACGCTTTGGGAAAGCCCCCAGCGTAAATGCGTCTGAAGCATCTATGTCAACTAGTCCAATGGGAAGAATGATCGTCGCGGGCGGGTGACATCATGACCAGGAAGTGATTAAAGAGCATCCGGGGGAAACCGGCATTAGCTTCTGTTGCCTCAGCAAGCGATCTGTGTTATACTGTCTGTGTTATTTACTGTTGTCTGTATCTATATATATCGAAAGGATGGCGAAACAGTTATACAAACTCTGTGCTTCTTCCTGCCCGCGTTATTTAACGGGTGGGGACACACACGAGCTTTGTGTAGTTTGTTTGGGAGTGAAGCATGGGGTATCAGCCTTCGAGGGGGCTGACTGCCAGCCTTGTGAGAAGCTTCCGCTTCGCATGCTCCGCTCTCGCCTGGCTCTTATTGAGGAAAGTGGCCAGGCTCGCGATCGTCAGGGTGCAGGACCCACTGCTGCCGAGGCAGCACGGAGAATGCATTCCTGGGGATCGCAAAAGGATCTTTCAGAGGGGTTGGAGACGGGTCCGAGGGCTGTTTCTCCTTCCTTACTGGAAGATCTCTTCCAGTAAGTCGCTCTGCGGCTTCTTCGGCCCGGGGAGAGAACCCAATGCTTTAATGCTCTAGCTCCGAGGAGGTAGAAGTGCTGAGCATTGGTAGTGAAAGCACACACATGGGGAAGGAGATTCGCCACCTCTTTCCCCCGTATATGAGGAGCTGGTGGAGGTGATCACTCGGGCAGTAGATAAATTACATATTGACTGGCCAGCTGAGAAAAGGGGTGCTCGTCCCAAAAGTAAATTAGACGAGCACTTCCTTACATCTTGTGTTTCATCCCCACCACGAGGCCTTCCCTTTTTCCCTGATCTTCACAGTGAGCTGTCTAGATCGTGGAATAAGCTATATTCATCACGATTATTTAGCCCCCAAGTTCATTTATATTCAGGAATAAAAGGGTTGAAAGAATATGGATATGAGTCGATGCCCCAGGCTGAACAGACGCTCGCGAGTTATGTCACCCAGTCCAGCATCGTCTCTGAAGGCTTCATCTTTGCCCACAAAGCCTTTGAATTTAGCTGAGATCAAGGAGATGGACAGAGCATTCCTCCTTGATGCTCCAGTGGCTCCTTCTGGTCTCTTCGGCGATGCAGTAAGCACAGTCGTCGACAGATTCCAGGAGGCAAGTAACAATCCAAGGCTTTTAAAAAATTTCTCCCTCGCCATGTCCACCCAACTGGGGCTGCTGGGCGTGAGCAGACCGTGACTCTTAAGACCATCTTTCTGCTAGCTATTTCGTCCCACAAAAGAGTCGGAGACCTTCAGGCCCTTTCGGTTTCCCCCACTTGCCTTGAGTTTGCACCGGGGATGGTCAAGGCATTCTTATATCCAAAACAGGGATACGTCCCTAAGGTGCCAACCATGATTCCGAGGCCTATTGTGCTACAGGCTTTCTGTCCTCCTCCTTTTACCTCTTCGGACAAGGAAAAGCTGAACCTTTTGTGTCCAGTGCGAGTATTCATTGGACTTCTCTGTGGTGAAGGTCCGATCAGCAATTTGTCTGTTTTGGATCACCCAAGAAAGGTCTTCCTGCTTCTAAACATACAGTTAGCAAGTGGATAGTCGAGGCTATTTCACTTGCTTACGAGTCCTCTGATCAGCCGTGCCCTTTGTTGGTCAGAGCCCACTCTATGAGGAGTATGGCGGCCTCTAAAGCCTTATTATGTGGGGTTTCTCTCCAAGACGTTTGTGATGCGGCGGGCTGGTCCTCACTGCTCACATACGTGACGTTTTACAGCTTGGACCTGGATGCTGCCCCAGGTGCTTGGTGCAGTGTGACAACAGGCTGACACTCAGGCATTTGAAAGTCTGGCGATTTGGGTATTCTCTTTCCTAAAGCATCGTTGAAGCATCACGAGTTCCCTCGAAAGGGAACGTCTCAGGTTACGACTGTAACCATAGTTCCATGAGAAAGGGAACGAGACGATGCGTCACCCTGCCATACTTCCTGCATCCCTGTGATTGGCTTGCTTCGGCAATTTTTGAAGCTAATGCCGGTTTGCACCGGATGCTCTTTTATCACTTCCTGGTCATGATGTCACCTGCCTGTGACGATCATTCTTTCCATTGAACTAGTTGACATAGATGCTTCAGACGCATTCATGCTGGGGGCGTTCCCAAAGCGTCGTTGACGCATCGTCTCGTTCCCTTTCTCAGGGCACTATTTTCAGTAACTCAGACGTTTTCAGTAACTCATATTTTACTGCAGGATGTCAATGGAGGACTTCACCAAAAATTTCGAAGACATTGATATTTGCTGCCTCAGTCCAGATTTTCTGGACAGTTCCTCTGAATGCAGATGGACTTCCACATGTTACAAAGGCAGCTGGGTTGATGGGACTACAGCTGGTGGCTGCCTCAATAATAAAGGTAGCACATAAATATATAATGAGAGAGAGAGGGGCATGTGAGCATTTCATACAATTACATACTAACATGCATAAATATAAATATTAGATACAACATGCAGCATGCTTTGTGGGTGTCTATGCATAATATTGCCCATATGGTTTGTGTATGTGTGTGTGTGTGTGTGTGTGTGTGTGTGTGTCTGTGTGTGTGTGTGTGTGTGTGTGTGTGTGTGTGTGTGTGTGTGTGTGTGTGTGTGTCTACTGCATGTACCTCAAATGTCTGATTCAGTGGATGTCTTGTAGACTCTTTCTGGACGAACCCTCAGTTTCGGGTGAGGATTGAGGAGCTTGATAAGGAATGTAGTGGTCAGTGCCCTGAAAACATACTGGTGTCCCTCATGCAGAACCATGAGAAGAGAAACAGAAGGGAAGTTTCTAACTATGCCATCGGCTTCAATGTTTTTGCGGTCAGTATTAACAAATAACTCTATTGGAGTCACAGAAAATACAGACATTTTGGTTTCCACTTATTAATGATGTGCTATTCTATTTTCTACTTCAACAGATTCCACCAGAGGCAAGTAAAATATATAATTCAAGCTCAAAAGTTTAAAACTTTGCTTTTAAAATGCATAAATTACATGATATTTACAAAATAAATTGGTTGCTTGAATACAAGTTTATATTTAATTCTCCTTTAGATGAAAGATGTGAAGCTCCCGGACAAGTTCTTCTACCGCAAACGCCCCATTGAAAGTAGTGGGAACTTCATCAATGCAAGACATGTGATGAGATTCTTCAAGCTTGAACCAGGAGAGTATCTCATTGTACCGGCCACTTTCAATCCTAAAGAGTGTGCAAAATTCATATTGTCCATCTTCTCAAAGAGTGAATCCCATAGGAGAAATAAGAAACCTGAGATGACATATGTATGAAATGACCTATCAGTGAAACTCCAAATAAATGAAAAGTCAGGACTGCAGTGCTGACAGTTTCATATATCAGTTCTATATTCCCTGGGGATTTTTGTTGTTTACAAGCATTAATGTTTCTCTTAATCTATTGTTATTTAATGTAATATCTGAATTTGGGATCAATTTTATATATTTGTTGGGGGGTAAGTCCTTGAATATCAGAAGAATAACCAAAACCTTATGTTAAAGGTGCTCTAAGCGATGTTGGGTGACGTCACTTCTTGTTGACGAAACAAACAAAATGGAGGCTAGCTCGACCCTCCCTCCTCCTCATCCTGTCCCCTCCCCCTGTGAGTTTGCTTGATCATTTACAATAGAGATAGAGGGTTTGCACCTACGTCACGATTTGGTCAGTTACCCGGATGCCCGGCCATATAGGAGGTACTCCGATGTAAACAACAGCATGGATTGCACTTTTTATGTACTACTGAACACATTGTTTCACTAATTTATAATCTCTAAACCACAGTAAAAAACACATGGAAGCTGCGAAATCATATAGAGAAGGAGTTAGTAAGCAGGAAAGAGCGCAGGATTTTGACGAAGTAAAGTTAATATGTGGTAAAGATGCGAACGAGCTAGATTCTCATTCTTCCTTCTATTTCTAATCCCGACATAGGCTAACTTACGTTCAGATTGTCAGTCCAAAAAATGCACATGAAATCCGTTTCAAGATACATCCATATGTGGTTTGAAATCCTATTCAAATCGCATATCAGGAAATCCGCTTCAGTCTGAATGCTCTGATCGGATTTCGTGTGGTATGTGACCTTCTCACGCCACGTAAAATGTAAACGTCAGACATTGTTATAGGGAACATGCTGACAGTCGTTGCCGAAACAAGGCTGTGTTGTTGCAAAGTGCAGGACAAGCAGAAAATTATTATTTTTGAAACCGCCGCTGAAAAAAAGCTGTTCATACCAGCCTCCTACAGTTCAGCAGCAGCTCGAGACGCAGGAGTCCAGCACGGCGGATACACATTTCCATGTTGTAAAATTTAAACAAGACAACATCTCTATTGCAAATGCAAACCCCTCCATCAACGCAACGTCATTGCCATATTGCCAAAGAGCTGCATGAACACAAAATCAGATCTGAACAGGATTCAGATTCCAATCGGATACAAAAATAATCGGATTTGGACTGACAGTGTGAATGTAGCCATAGTTAACTACTTTACGTCAACATTTTAGCCATAGTCAACTCTTCATTTACGCATGTGGCTGATGCTGTGCCTCTTTCAACCACAAACGGCTTCTTTCATCCATTTTATTGCACTCTTCTCTTTAACTTTTGGCAGTCTTTAGAACCCGAAATGTTTTTCCCTGGTGCGACCGATTAGTACAGACCAAAGCACGACCATTTTTCAGCAGCAATAATCAGCCAAATATGCAAGTCCGTTCAGTTCAGTGGCATTGTTTACGTTCAGTGCCTCAAAAATGGCCTACTTCGAGATTGATGACGTGTAGTGAAAACCCTCTATAGAGATCGAACGCTAGCTGCTAGAAACCTATGTTGTATTCACCAAGGTTAGCACTGACTGCATAGTTCTAGCTAATTATATCCTTGTGTTGGTGAGGCGAACATGAACGTCCATTTAGAAAAAACAAACTGGATTTACCCACCTGTCCAGCAAAAACATAGTCACCTGAATGTTGGATTGGAAGCCCTTCTGCCGGCGGAGTTCTCGCCACCTTTCGAAGGCTTTTCCGATGTAAATTCAGGACTTCACGCGTTCCTTCTCCTTTTCCCTCTTTGCTACTTGTTCATCGGAATATCGTCTCATTGATTGTGTGTCGGCCATATCAAAATTCAAAAGACTATAATTCTAACGTTAGTCATTGTCGTTGTCTAGGAGATCTCTCGTCTAGCAAACTTCCCTCTTCATGCTTCTCTCTCCTCCACTCCCCACACCCCCCTTCATGTGCACGTGCACTAATCCCCCAACCCCCACCCCCAAATCATTCTTGTCGGTTATTGGCTGGAACACTGTTTATGTTTCTTGGTGCAGGATTGACCAGTTTGTTTTTCTTGCCGCTTGTGGAGCCTGGGCTGTCTACAGAGACTGTTTTTTTTTTACAGTGTGTTCAAGGGACAGGCAGCTAGCGGATAGAGATATGTTTCCGTATGAAATGTTTCCGTCTAATAAAACGTGTGACATGGCTTAGAGGACCTTTAAGGGCAGGAACACACCAAGCCGACGCTGACGAACTAGCGCCAATGAAAGCCGACTGTGTTGTCGCCTCTCGTCGGGGTAAAAAGCTGCACTTGAACACACCGAGAGAACTACAGCCGACTGTCATCTAGAAGGCGCGTTCTGCTCTTGTGTGTAAATGAGACAACTGTCTATTTCTGCAGATACATTAGTCTATATTCGTCATTCAAAAAAGGAATCCGACGCTGCTGGCTGCAGATACACATACCGTAAACAAAGCAGTGCGTGCTTACCGTTTTGAATATCAATCCTGCTAAACACTTTCTTTATTCCACTCCGCTCATGTTAATATTAAAATATTCGCCAAGGAACACTCAGGTAAGATGACGATCATGACGTAACATAAGAACAGCCTTCTATCTGTACCGTTTTGACTTCTTTGCTCGCTGTTTTGCTTTTATTCTCGTGCACTGACTCTTTCACTAAGCTGAACAGCCAACCAGAGTTCTCTCTTTCCCCGACGGCCCGACGCCGATTCAACATGTCGAATCGGCCGAAACAAAGCCGACGAGGTCCAATTTCAGCCGACGGTGCGGAACACACTGGGGAAACTTAGTCGGCCGACGCACAAAAACTGCCCGACGGCCGACCGTCGGCTTGGTGTGTTCCTGCCTTAAGATGGCTCCTGCACTGAGTATTGTTTATTAGGCAATGGCATTGAAAAACATTACATGTGACCAAAATATTTGCTGTTTTTTCATTGAAGTAGTGGTTTTATCTCACAATTGTCGGTTTCCTTCATTGTTAGAGTGTGCAGACCTTTTTGAATCTTAAGGTACGTTTACACGACAAAGTAAAAGTTTTTCCTTTGCGTTTTTATTGTACAGATGATGAGTGTGTGCAATCCTAAAGAGTGTGCAAAACTCATATTGTCCATCTCCTCAAAGAGTGAATCCCATAAGAGAAATAAGAAACATGAGATGACATGTATGAAATGTGAAAAAAAATGTATGTCCGCACTGCTTTAAACTCCCATATTTAATATCAGGGGCGGTGCTAGGGCTGGGCTAAGGGGGCTTAAGCCGCGAATGTTTTTAGTAAAGCCCCGAATATTTTGCTACCTCATAGAGCAAAACAATTAATCAAAAAAACAAATGTGAATGAGATTACAGCTGCCGTGATTACGTGATTACAAGACAAGTATGTGAAGTTTATCTGGTTTCAAACTGAAGTGAAACACTGTCTGAATGTTTCCTGAAGAACTGAAAAGCTCTTAAACCTATTGTTGCGCCGGACCGCCGGCGCCAATAAAGTCATGCAGATAGCAGATTTGAACAAAACGAAAAAAATCAAGTGCAAATACAAAAAATGAGTAAAGAAAACAGGGTTCTTAATAATCACCCTTTATTAAATGTATGAACACAGAAACCCCCTGTTAACAGGTTAATGCCACGTATCCCATTCCATGACTACAAAAATAATCGCAATTTATTCTCTGTAAAATTGCGTAATCCGCAGGGTGATGGACACCGAGATGGGTAAAATGGTTGGTGGCTACACATTCTGCAGCGCCGCATCGCGTGTAGGACAACTCGAGGTATTACACACCGGACGCGCACTTTCTCTGTTTATGGCCAGCAGTAGGCTATTCTTAAGACCTCCTAAGACCTGAGTTTTGGTTTGGCATGCATTTTAGATTTCTTCTAGCTTTTTGGGGTTCGGAGGGGCCAATACATATAATAACCATATTATATTTGAACATGAAGCACTTTTTGAAAAAAAAATGATGTCCACATATGTGGACACTGGGTCTGTATTCACAGAAAACAATCAATACACTGTAAGGCTGGTGCCAGTAAGTCTGGTCGACCCCTCGAGGAAACAAAAGGCCCTCCTAAAAATTAACACTTGAACTATCTCTTGCATATGCAACAGGAACTTCTGAGATGCAGAACACAGTGCAGCTCACACCTCACACAAACTACTTACCTTGCATCCCCCTCCTCCTCCTCACCTAAAATACAATGTTAAATATGTACAAGAAGTAACTATACATGTTTGGTCTCATTTTAAGTGTCTCAGTGCGCCTGGTAAAATGGTCTCATTCTCCCAACTATAATGGAAAGCTAAAAGAAGTTATAAACTATGAGAAAAGTGATGTGTCCCTTAAAGGTGTTCCCTCCCCCAGATCCTCCATTCTAACTACCTCCTGTATGTAAAACAAGAACCCTTTCAAGGTGTGAATCCCTCTAGAGGTGACCAAAATCTAATTATAATGACAGACAACACCATTTGGTAAGAATATTAAATTATCTGGGTATATAAGGAAAAGGAGCAGAAAAGTTCGGGGAGTCTGTAGGTTGACTGCACACACAATCGCTGTGTGTAATTTTTGTTGCCAGGTAATACTTTCTCCGAATTCCTCGATTTCTGAATTGTTGTTATGATATGATTAACTGATGATTTCATGAATTGGATTTTGAATTATTGCTTTATGACCTGGTCAATAAATTGTAAACGTTTGATAGTATTTTGATGACTCTGCACTGTTTTTTTTTCCCTACTAGATTATCAGATTCGTATATTTCCACATCTTTTTGGTCAGTTTTAGTGACGGCTAATTTCCGATATCATTTTAAGCGTACTTGAATGAGGAGACAAGTTATTGGTGACTAGTATCAACAAATGTTGATTTGATCTTCCTAGTTTCCGGTGTGTCTTGATCCACTGTTTTAAGTTAATGATTACTTTAGATAAATGTGCGTGGTCTCGGCCACGGGTTTGACTTGAAGCCATTTTAAGAGACGTTAGTTGATCGGCTTGTGTCTTTCATGTGGTGTTGAAGATTTTATTATTTAGAAACTAAGTAATTTAGCTATATAAGAATACACAATTATTTCTTGTATGAGTTATTTCCTCTAATAGGACTCTGTCTAGGTGACTTTGAAAGCTGCAAGACCTTCTGTAAAAATACCCTGAATGTCAATTCTATTCTGAGAAGTCACATGGTATGAGATATTTACACAAAACTATCTATAGGGTGTGTTACCTTCTATAGGAGAAGATGTATGTATAAAGTCTGAACTCAAAAATACTCAGGAGCGCTAGAAGGCCAGAGGGCCGGAGGGCCAGAGCGTTAGAGCGCCGTTCTATGGAACCGAACGGCATTCGAAAATAAAGTCTAATTATTTCTGGCATCAAAGTTCTCTGCGAAGTTATTTTTCAGAACAATTGAAACCACTTCAGTGGTCAATCATCCCTACTAAAGTAATTCACTGATTTAACTTCTAGAGGAGGCGCTTCAAGGGGACTTGAATATATACTGTACAGTATATATGTCTTTGATTATGTGCGTGTGAATCTTAGATAATTAGTCAATTGTAGAGTATCTCTGGTCAATTTGGGGAATATGTATACAATAATTAATAATTGATAATTAATAATTATTCATACGGGTTTGAACCAGATAAACTTTACATTATTAAATCTCCTGAAAAGGGATAATATGTTCCCTGCATCTGTATTCATAGATGTACCTAGACAATTAACCACAAAGGATTATAATTAATTGTATATGTAGACTATATTTTACAGACAGGTTAAAATTATCTCAATTGTATATCAATACTTAATCAAAACGGATTATGATTAAATATTAATATATCAACTAGGTCTATCATATATCAACTCTCGATCGCGAGTGAGCAAGAGTGTGTGTGTGTGTGTTTGTGTGTGTGATCGCGATCGAGCAAGAGAGATTGTGTGTGTGTGTGCGCGCAAGATAGAGTGTGTGTGTGTGTGCGCGAGGGAGTGAGGACGTGTGTGCTTGTGTTAAGCCCAATTTATACTTCTGCGTCGAACTAACGCCGTAGCTACGCCGTAGGCTCTGCGTAGCGCCCGTACCCTTCGGCGTACCCTGACGTGCACCTCTCCAAAAACGTAACAACGCGTCAATTCTACGCGGACGCAAGCGCTGTGATTGGTCTGCTAGAACCCCTCCCTCGGGTTTCACATGTTCCCTCTGCATGTGTAATTGCGCGTCAACGCAGACAACGACGGCTGATTTATACTTCTGCGTCGGACCTACGCCGGAGCCTCTACGCTATACACTACGCGTTGGTTTTCATTTATACTTCTGCGTCGTTGTCCGCGTTGACGCGCAATTACACACGCAGAGGGAACATGTGAAACCCGAGGGAGGGGTTCTAGCAGACCAATCACAGCGCTTGCGTCCGCGTAGAATTGACGCGTTGTTACGTTTTTGGAGAGGTGCACCTCAGGGTGCGCCGAAGGGTACGCGCGCTACGCAGAGCCTACGGCTTAGCTACGGCGTAAATTCGACGCAGAAGTATAAATTGGGCTTTAAGCGATCGCGAGCGAGAGAGAGTGAGAGAGAGAGTGAGAGTGTGTGTGTGCGTACGCACGATCGTGAGTGAACCCCCGTTGAGTGTGTGTGTGCGCGCGCTCGATTGAGTAAGCCAGTGTGCGTCACGAAGCTCAATGCAACTACAAATTTTCTTTTTTTTGCTAACATCTTATACAGTTTCAACGAAGCCCATTGTCCACATACTGTATGTGGACATCAACTTTAGCAGCATAGTAAATCTTTATTGTTACAAAAGTTTGTCAAATCTGCAAGCCATTTTAATCATACAACACTACTATGCATAACTTAACAAGAATCAACAATTAAATGTTTTTAGATTTTTTACCTTGTGGATGTTTTGGTCTGGTGTGGCTGCGTGTCATGTGACCTGTGTTCTCCGCCATCTTTAAATTATTTATGGTAATTTTTTTTCTCTTCTGACGCCACCAGATGGCAGTGTAAGTGACCTCGTTTGTGAAAACATGTTTCAGTTACACAGAATTAAGTATTATGCTGCACACAATCAAAAATGTGATGTCCACGTATGTGAACACCAGGTCTTAGGAGGTTAAGGACATTATGAAATTAAAGTGTGTATGTCAGGTTAATTTTTTTAAAAATATATTAAATAAGGTTTAGATATCTGAGTGAAAATGTAATTATCATTAAAATTATTACCGTAATTGCCCTACAGTAAGCTTTATAGCCATTTCTGTCAAGATCATATTTTTAAAACACAGCTGAGCTGTGACGTCAGAAGAGGGAGACGTGCCAAAAAAGTCCTATTCAAGTATGGAGAGTTTTGAGTCTAAGGAGATCCAAAATCCCCCTCAAACCTTCGATGGCTCACAGCCATACAATTTTGAGCCTCCCAGGCGTGAGACAGATGAGGAGCCAAACAGAAATTTAAATAATTCCTATCGAAGAAACATAAATATATTGTGTGAAGAGAACCAGTGGAGAGTTGGTCAGGTGTCTTGGTAAGTAGGCTATAGGCATAACTTAGAGGTGGAATGGTACATGTATTCGTATTGAACCGAAATGGTACGGGCGTCACAGTTCGGTGCATGAATATACACGGAGAATACATTAGTATAAAAATAAATAAAACTCGCGTGCAAATTAATTAATGCGGATCTACTGTTAGATACACGGGTTATTTAGGGACACCTATTCTGTAGCTCCGCCTTTAATGAACAGGCTGCGATGTGTGTGTGAGAGAGAGAGAGAGAGGTGCGGGCGCGATCGAACAGTGGAAACATAAAACTGGAAGAAATGGGCGCTGCAAATGACCGAAGTCTTGGATACCGAAGCAGCACTGAAGTCAGCGCGTTTGGTCCGAATAAAGTTGACCCAGGCACGGAACACAGACTTGCTTTTTGGGAAAAAGTGGACTCTGTGACCGGTTTTAACAGTGTTTTTGCACCCAGCACAAACGCAGTAATTCACCATCGTGAAAATACGCCTGCGTATACCTAACTAACTACCTAACTTAAATAGCTAACTAAATAAATAAATGTCCTATTTATTAATTCTCTCGCTCGATCACTCGTACAATTATCAACAAAGCTCACAAACTCACTTTCTCAGCGACCTGGGGAGACGTCTCCCTCTTATGACGTCAAGCGATCCGTTTGGGGGAGGAGCATTTTTAAGTGAGTATAGGCAGTGGGCCAAGTCCGTCTATCTCGTTTAGTTTTTGATTTGATAGTTACCCAGCAGCTGTCTGGCTCATTTTTTTAATTTGTCTGTATGAATAATACACAAAAAGATTACCGATTGTTTCCAACGCCAATTGTTGCACATTAAAGTATAAAAATAGATTTAATTTTGCTAGCTGATCACAAACATTGGCCGGAGTGAGATCCAATCAAAGCTTGTGTTGTTACCTTGTTGAATTGATTTGGCCAATCACGTTATCCGTTGAACCGGCATCATTCTGAAGCCAAAGCCATGAGTCTACAACCTGACCTGGTGAGACCGGTGTATCTCGGCAAGACAACGTCATGGTAAGATTTGTTTTACAATGATTATACACCCCTATATCTTAAAGGCCATGTTGCAGGTTTAATTTTTCAACGAATTTGTGCAATATGCTTGTTGGTAATAAACATTTAAACTGTTATCCATTGTATTTTATGTTGTTGGGTATCACAAAACGAAAAAAGTAGGTACTATCTTACAGCGGTTTGCAACGATTCTCCTTTCCCCCACAATGCATTGCATTACGTCACCTTGGGGAGAGAATTTACCAAAGCCCGCTGCCCGCCTTGTTGAGAGCGACGAGTAGTAGACGAGAGTATTCAGATAGCGCAGATTATAGATAAATACATAGATATAGAGAGATAGATAGACAAGATATATATATAGACTAGATATATAGACAGACTAGATATATAGAGAGAGAGAGATAGGCAGACAGCATAACGTTAGCAGATATAGCTAACGTTAGCAGCTAGATAGACATATATACAGTTGTAGGTTACAGTTTGACAAGAGTTTTGAGTGTGACAGAAGCACAATGTTGTGTTTTATTGCGAGTGTACACAAATATAAGTAAACACTTTGCAGTTTGAACGATATCCTGTATGAACAAAATGATGATGTTTTTATGTTTCCACTGTTCGATCGCGCCTCTCTCTCTCACACTCACACACACTACGAATACATGTATAATTCCACCCCTAATAGCTAGCATGATGCTTTCTATTTCTAGATGACAAAGACAAACATTACCAGTACTACGACACTATGACAAAGGTTACCGGTACTTATCTGAACTAACGTCATGATCATATACTGCCACTAGATATAAAGAAAACGTTGATTTTTCACTCGGTGCTATTCAATGACCGTAAAAAAAATATATGTGTCGTTATTGTGCACTGCGGCTCGTAAGTTAAAACGGCTTGCCATAGCTTGTAGACTAGCTCCAGTGTTCATTTCTGCGTTGCTAAATGATAGCAACTCACCGGGACACTTCACCAACTCTCCACTCATTCTCCTCGGACCATGCATTCAATTGGCTTTGACGGCCATCAGTTCTTGGCAATTCTTCATTTGCCCTCTCACGTCTAGCAGGTTCAAAATTATACGGCTGCGGGCCATAATACATGTTAGTTCTTCTTGCCAACTCCTCATCCCAGTCAGTCGCCATAGTTCTAATACTAGGCTGAGGCACCCTTTCCTCCGCTTCTCCCCAACGTGACGTCATCACAGAGTTGCGTAAAAAAAAAAAATTATACCAGAAACGTAAAAAAAAAAGGTCTTTAAGACCATTTTTGAGACATTTTAAAAATTATACACATATCTTGAGTGATTTATGTACCCATTAATCAACAGTGGTGGTTAACCTGCAACATGGCCTTTAATGGTTTTCATATAAGTTGTATTTAAGACGGCAAGCTATACTTCGCCGTGAATATATACGTTGTCGTTGATTAGAACAGTAGCCATGAAAGAATGTTGGTAGTGGAGCAGTAAAGCTAGGTCTAAAGCCTGGTTCACACGGCAGGATAATTAGCCCGATTTTAGCCCCGATTTACCCCTTCCGACAATCTTAAGGATGCTCCGATTATCGAAAAATAATCTGATCAGATATTCCTGCCGTGTGTGGTGTGTTAAGACTGCTCTCGTCTGCTAGGAAGGACGTCGGGACCCCTCCGATCTCAAATCGGGGATATCCAACATGTTGGATTTTTTTGTCCCGATTTCTCCTCGTGTGTGGTGCCCCCCGGGGACAAACGAGCACGCAGCCTGTGGACTGGCGTGTAGCCAATCAGAAAGTCGAGGCGCAGAGGAAGCACCGGGAAACAAAGTCAAAACAGCCGTCCATGCTCGCGTTGTCTCCACTTCTTTGACCATCGCCTTTTCTTTTGATAACGTTTTTTTCGGTTAAAAACAAACTACAAACTATCGCCACTGCATCCTCTTCGTCAGCCATGATTGTTTACTCTGAAGTCACGTTTGATCTCGAGGGATTTTGCAAGATTTTCCATCTGACCTGGGAATGCTCGGGAGTCAAATCGGTTCGTGTGATGTGTTGATTTTGCCGTGTGGCTGCGCACCACACACTGTACGACCAAAACTGTTAGACCCGTGATTTTTTTATCGCCGTGTGTGGGGTCTCTCATGTTTGGAAAATCGGCCGACAATTTTAAAATCGTCCCATGTGAACCAGGCTTAACGTTACGCTGCTTAGGCTATTTCAAAATAAGCATTCGGTGCATGCACAATGAACTAAGCAAAGAGAATTAAAATATGGGATAATTACGGGAAAATATTTAAACGAGAACAAAGCGGGAAATAAGTCTAAATAAGGGAGAATCACAGGGGAAACGGGAGGGTTGACAGGTGCAGGTTGGTTACAGCAAGCTACCTAGGCTACAAGTATGCTAATATACAGACTAATTATCAGCTAAAAAGAGTGCAAACCAAATAAATTATTTCAAATCAACTTTAGTTGTCCGTAGTCACGGAGATATTTAATCCAATTATGGTAGATTGTCACAGTTTACAGTATGACACAATTTATTTGTGGTCAGAAGTGCATTAGTCTTGGCAAGGTCGTTTAAGATGGCTAGTATCAATGTCAAGATGAAAAATGTGGTTTAAAACTATCTGGTAATGTACGCTTTCTGTGTTTATTTATCTGAATATAATTCAGTTGTTGATCTAACACAGACATGAACAGGACAACATCATATCTTTCAACACCCAAA
This sequence comes from Gila orcuttii, assembly GCA_026230005.1. Taxonomy (NCBI): domain Eukaryota; kingdom Metazoa; phylum Chordata; class Actinopteri; order Cypriniformes; family Leuciscidae; genus Gila; species Gila orcuttii. The sequence goes on along the minus strand of JAPDVR010000013.1, from coordinate 8,792,346 downwards.
TGACTACAGAGGGGATCTTTGACAATCATCTCATCAACAGCACCATGATGGAGCAGGTCAAGGTCACGGGGTTGCTTAGTATCCACATCACAGATGACCCATCTTGATCTATCGACACCATCAACAGAACCTGGCTAAGAAAGCCCAAAAACCTCTGCACTTCCTCCCACAGCTGAGGAAGGCTCACCTCCCAAAATCCATCCTCTCAACTTTCTGTAGGGGAATCACAGAGTGTCTTCCTTTCACCCCCACCCTCCAGTAACCTAAGGACAGCTGACTGACAAATACACTGGTAGTTTACACTATCATGCTGCTAAACTTTTTTTTTATTATTAAATTTGCTATGAACATTTGACCCCACTTACACTCATATTGCACTGCCTTTTGCTACTTGTCCCCTTGTTTATTTATGTTATGTCTAGTAATGTCATCAAATTGCACTGATACACAGTGTTCATGCTGTCTGCAATGTTAATGAATAATAGGACTGTTATGATAACATGACACGTAAATACTCCAGCGAAAGTACCTGGTTGACTTCTCAGGTGGCTGTATTGCACCCGCTGCGGCTGACACCTATCAAAGAAGACGCCGCACGGGCCGCACAGCTACTCTGAGAAGAATGTCGTCTGTGCTGACAGTTTTATATATCAGTGCTATATTCCCTGGGGATTTTTGTTGTTCACAAGCATTAATGTTTCTCTTAAACTATTGTTATTTAATGTAATATCTGAATTTGTGAGCTGTGAAATTAATGTTATTAGTCACATTTATTGTTGTTTATGTGTAAGGTTTTCGATTTTCTGTCATGTTGTAATGTATTTGGGTCCGGTCAGTCAGTAACATAATGACACCTTGTTAATGCCATATCAGTGAGTGCCCATCATGTCTTCAAAATTATATATATATATATGTATATGTATATATATATATGTGTATATATGTATATATATAATTTATATATATAATTTTGAATCGTATAAACTGAAGTGTCAGAAAAGTTCTAATACTAAAAAAATAAACAATGTTTTTCAAATAATTATTTTCCCATATATTATTTCAAATGTCTGATTACAATTTTAATATTTGCAATCCTATAAGACTGAAAACTGCTCCAAATCCATAAAACTAGTTATTCTTGGATAGTGTTTTGCTCCATTTAATTTCTGGAGGAATAAGTGAAGTGCCCCTGTGAGTATTGAACTAACACTGCAGCTGCGGGGTTCTTACAGTAGAGGGCAGTAGTTTACTAAAACAATGGACATCACACATTCACAAAAAAACACAGGTAGAAATGTGAGAGCATTTACTGAGATCAGCCGACAAGTATCGCTGTGTACACCTGTAACATGAGTCTCAAATGCGTCTCCTTTGACGGTTGACCTGGTATAAGTCGGATTCGGGTGAACGTCTCTGGTTTCGTAACTAAATCATCACTAAATCAAAGTGTTTCCCGGTGTCAGAGATTGACAGGCTATCGTCCTCACCATTGCCCCTGTTGATGCCATAACTAATGACAGAATTGTAATGCCAAAACGCTTGTCTTTTCATTAACGGCATTCAAAAGTAGCACTCTATTTCAAATTAATTTGTTTTCACGAATGACACCATATGTTCACTTCAAGTATTTAATTTATTTGGAGAGCATGAACTTGACATATTTACGATCCCAAAATGTCTCGGGGTTTATTATTGTAGGCTATTTAGCTCGCCACTTTTGATCACCTCATATGGATCTTAATAGGCCTACCAGGTGTAATTGAGGTCTTAGAGAGCCAATAGAATTGGAAGAAACTTTATTTATTAAAGTTATTATTCAAATATTAGAATTAAATTATTAATATTACAACATTGTCCCTCAAGCGGTTAAAAACAAAATTGCATCCATTTTGCAGAAGAACATTGTTTTGGTTGTGCTTTGGCTCTGTGCGGATGAATATGGTTCTTTCTCATTACTAAATAAAGTAGACAGGGATAGCCGCAGGTCGGAGTAATGAGTGAAGTGCTACAACAGAAACTAACACTACCCCACACACACACAGACACGTCCATTACTCAAACCTGCAGATACTCACACTTGGAGAAAAGAGATAGATATTATCCTACTGCTCATTAAACATTCACTACTAAGCTTAAGAGTTATGACCAGTTATTACACAGCTCTGTGGAAAAGTTAATTCTGATTGGTCAATAGCGCCATCCAGCGGTATGTTATTCCCAGTACAACTGCTCAAAACAGACGCAGACTGATCTGGGTTACTGAGGTCAGCAGCGCCTGGAACGCTTTTTCTTCGTGGAAGTTTTGCATTTGGTGAGCGAATAAAGTATTAAAACTCAGTCGAATCAATATTTTGTGTACAGTTATTTAATGTTGCCATCCAGTAGCTGTTCAGCTTGAAATCCTTTCCATCTTAAAGCTACAATATGCAGGACAAGTTTCTCAAGTTTTATCAAAAGCTTGGAGTGAGATCACATGCAGTTAGGGGAGTAGCCCCAAAGGAGCCCAGGAGCCCCCGCCCATCCCCGCCCCCCAATTTTACCCATTGTTCATAATTAACCATATATGATAAATGACAGAGCAATTCATCACATCAAATATAGCCTACTCTTTAATGTTATATTTCAAAATTACAAATATACAAAAATATAACAAATTGCTCCAAACAGTTTGGAAAAACTTTTCTTTTTGCATTTTGAATGTGTCTAGTCGAAATTATATAATGATTTATTGTGTGGTCTGGGACATTGTGAACAAATGGACATATTAGAGTATTAAGGTGTTTGTGTGTGTTTGTGTTACACAAATATCTTTTTGGTTTTTCCCTGACATCTTTGAAAAATACAAATGCAATGGCAATGATTAATGTATGTTTTGACAGGATATAAAATATTACCCAGAGCACTAAATTATATATATTATAAATTATATATAAATTATATACAGTATAATATATAATTTAAAATAAAATGAAGAAATACATCTTCATTCCTTCACATACCATCACATTTCCCTTATAGTTTCAGGCAATGTAAGCTAGCCAAACTGAGCCACAGCTTCTGGCCTGGTCTGGTTGCAAAGTAGTTGTAGAGTTTTTGACTGCATCAATAATAATGTATACGATGGGCTATATTAAATGTTCTAGCCTAAAAATGTTAGACAAGCTTTCTTCCCTTCTCCATCATGACGTGTGTTCGCGCGATTGTTGTTGGTTACCTAGCAACGAACGTACGGTGGCCGAGAATGTTCCGTCAACTTCCGTGTGTTCGCGCGTCTATGTTGCCTAAAGCCTAGTTCACACTACATGATTTTTAGCCCGATTTAAGGCTGATTTGTAAATATTTGAGGTGTTATCGTGGTGCAAATCGCGGGGGATTAGCGGGCGATGAACGCTTGTCAATCTGTTAGTATGAAAGAGCCAACAACGCATCAAAGACGCTTGCAGACGCCTCGCAGAAGCGTCGCCGATCCCAGAAAAATATCTAGCATGCTAGATATCCAGAGATGTCGCACGACTCAACCTCACGTGATGTCATGACATACAGCCAATCGTTGAGTGACAGAGTTGGTGTCAACTCATGTAGTACGTTACCTCCTGTTGCGGATCAATCATGTTGTGTCGTGTGGTGTGAACAGCTCAACAACTTGAACACTCCTGATTTCACAGAGAGCAAGTCATGTAGTGTGAACCGCACAGTTCAGCCCGACGTTTTAAAATCATGTAGTGTGAACTAGGCTTAAAGAACGCAATCTGGCCGAGAGATATGTGCTGGCGGCAGGAAACTTCACTTTGTGTGCCTGCGCCTCGTATACAACGTTATATATAAAGCTTGCAGGGCAACTTGGTTGGCATGTTCAGAGTGAGAAATACACGGTGTGGCGTGTAAACGTGTGAACTGGTTGAATTGAAGGTGTCTCACGGCCAATGCGTGAGACTTGAGAACCCTGATGCAGGAATTTCCGCCACCAGGGGTCGCTAACCTCTTACAATAACAAAGGTGTATAATGATGACGTATATTCCGAATTAAGGGTAAATATGGATCTTGTCGTCAAGCTGATGGATCTTTTATGGATGAGTGAATACATTGATGTTTTTAACATGACTGTGGTATCAAGCAGGGCGCGATTGCTAGACGTATACCTGTAACGGATCACGGAGACGGATGTAAATGCAAAAGACTCTTTATTAAGGTGTACACAGACACGAAGGTCAGACACTAAACACAGGAAGAAGCTCTTCACAGATGCAGGTCAAGCGATCCGCGCTAGGTGGAAGGTGACACAGGGACCTCGGTGAGCGACTGGTGCTGGTGATATACCGTGAAGACCCAGTGCCGTGCTTGGTAATCCAGTGCAGGTGAAGAATCCAGATGAGACGAAGTACACAGGGAAATCCACGATCCAACACGAACAACGATCCAACACGAACAACCATCCAAAACGAAACACAGGAACACACCGGGGAAACCACAACGATCTGACAACATGAGACACCAGTTACTGAACTTATAAAGAGACAAACGGATTGAAACCAGCTGGCGCTGCTGATCAGCAGTGATCAGTGACCACGCCCACAGACACACACACACACACACAACAACCGCACGCGAGACAAGAGAGAGACAGTGAATTCATAGACCGTGACAGTACCCTCTCCCCTAGGAACGCCTCCTGGCGTTCCCCGATGGCCTTACCTGTCGATTGTAATCATCGATAAGGGAGTGATCCAGAATGTCTCTAGCAGGAACCCAACTTCTCTCCTCCGGACCGTAACCCTCCCAGTCCACCAGGTACTGAAATCCGCGTCCCCTCCTTCTCAAGTCCAGAATAAGATTAACCGAATACGTTGGTTCCCCATCTACGAGACGCGGCGGGGGGGGGAACCGGGACCGGCGGATTAATTCGTGAATGAAACACAGGTTTGATCTTTGACACATGGAAGGCGGGATGAATTCTCCTGTACGCAGGAGGAAGTTTGAGGCGGACTGCCACCGGACTAATGATCTTGGTGATAGATACGGACCGGAGAGGAATGTTCTTAGTAGAAAGCAACACCTTTTGACCCATGACGTATACGGGAGGCTTCGACCGGTGGCGATCGGCCTTAGCCTTGGTGCGCGCCCCCACTTGGAGAAGAGTCTCACAGGCCTTTTTCCAAGTGTGGAGACACCTCTGGACGAAGGCGTGAGCGGAGGGAACCGCAACCTCGGATTCGGTACTAGCAAAAACTGGTGGCTGGTAACCTGGACTACATTCAAATGGAGTGAGGCCCGTGGCTGACACTGGCAACGAATTGTGGGCGTACTCCACCATAGAGAGTTGCTGACTCCAGGAGGAAGGATTCCTGGAAACCAGACATCGCAACACTCTCTCCAAATCCTGGTTGGCTCTCTCGGTCTGACCATTGCTTTGGGGGTGAAAACCCGAAGAAAGACTGACAGTCGCCCCCAGTAATTTACAAAACTCTTGCCAAAATTTGGACACAAATTGGGGACCCCTGTCGGAGACCATGTCCATCGGGAGGCCATGTAAGCGAAAGACGTGATCTACAACAGTTACCGCTGTCTCTTTGGCGGAGGGTAATTTAGGCAAGGGAATAAAATGGGCCGCCTTCGAGAACCGGTCCACGACAGTCAAAACGACCGTCTTGCCCTGGGAGGGCGGTAATAAAATCTAGCGCAATGTGGGACCAGGGTCTCGAAGGGACAGACAACGGTTGGAGTAACCCATCTGGGGGTCGATTGGAACTCTTACCAGTGGCACAGTCCGAGCAACCCAAAACAAAACTGTGGATGTCACGAGCCATCAAAAGCCACCAGAATCGTTGTTTGACCAAAAAACTGGTGCGATTGACCCCAGGATGACAAGCTACACTGGAGCAATGACCCCAACGGATGACGTCGGACCGATACCCCTCCGGCACAAATAAACGATTCGCTGGGCAATCGGGCGGAGACGTTACCCCTTCTAAGGCCTTCATGACCTTCGATTTGACCTCCCATCTGAGAGTGGAGACCACTAATGTCTCAGGTAAAATACACTCGGGAGTAGCCGGGCGTTCGGATTGGTCAAAAATACGAGATAAAGAATCGGGTTTGATGTTTTTAGAACCCGGGCGGTACGAGAGAGAAAAGTCAAAACGTCCGGAAAAAAGTGCCCACCGAGACTGCCTAGAGTTGAGTCTTTTAGCGGTTCTGATATATTCTAGGTTCTTATGATCGGTCCAAACGATAAAAGGTACCCCCTGACCCTTCTAACCAGTGACGCCATTTCTCCAGTGCCAACTTGACTGCCAACAACTCTCTGTTGCCAATGTCATAATTACGTTCGGCAGGTGATAAATGATGAGAAAGAAACGCGCAAGGATGCATCTTGTCATCTGAAGGAGAGCGTTGGGAGAGAACTGCTCCTACCCCCACCTCTGACGCGTCGACCTCCACCACGAACTGACGTGATGAATCAGGGGCAACGAGGATGGGAGCCGAACTGAAGCGGCTCTCGAGTTTGATAAATGCAGCCTCAGCTGCATCAGACCACCTGAACGTCGTTCTGGGGGAGGTCAAGGCAGTCAGAGGTGAGGCTAGTTGGCTGAAGTTGCGAATAAAACGCAGATAAAAATTGGCAAACCCCAGAAACCTCTGTAGGGCCTTACGGGAATCTGGACTAGGCCAATCTATCACAGCCTTCACCTTGTCAGGATCCATACGCATTCCCTCAGATGAGACGATGTACCCTATGAAAGGAACAGACTGTGCATAAAAAACGCATTTCTCCGCCTCGACAAAAAGCCCATTCTCTAGCAACCTCTGAAGCACTCGTCTGACGTGCTGAACGTGTTCCTGGAGAGAAAATGAAAAAATCAAAATGTCATCCAGGTAGACATAAATGAATTGGTCAACCATATCTCTCAGCACGTCATTGACGAGGCCTGGAAGACCGCTGGGGAGTTGGTCAGCCCGAAAGGCATGACCAAATATTCAAAGTGCCCCCTAGGGGTATTGAACGCGGTCTTCCATTCATCGCCCTTCCTTATGCGAACCAAATGATAAGCGTTACGTAAATCCAATTTTGTGAAAATGGATGCTCCCTGTAACCGCTCGAAGGCTGAAGACATCAACGGCAAAGGATAAGTATTCTTTACCGTGATGTTGTTCAACCCCCGGTAATCAATACACGGTTGCAGAGATCCATCCTTCTTTCCCACAAAAAATAACCCCGCCCCCGCTGGAGATGAGGAAGGTCTAATGAATTTGGAAGCTAGAGAATGAGAAATATACTTCTCCATAGCCTCCCTCTCTGGAACAGAAAGTGAATATAACTTGCCCTTGGGCGGAGACTGACCTGGCACTAAATCTATGGCACAGTCATAGGGACGATGAGGAGGAAGAGAAGCAGCCCGAGACTTACTGAACACTTCCTTCAGATCCTGGTACTCCTCGGGCACGTTAGACAAATTCACTGCCTCCTCCTGAAACACAGACACAGGAACAGACGAACACGCTGACACAAGACATGACTCATGACACGCATTACTCCACATGGAAACAGAATTGTGACCCCAATCGACTCTGGGATTGTGTTGCAGTAACCAGGGGTGACCCAGCACCAAGGGTGCCAGTGGAGAGTCCATGAGGAGAAATGTTCTTGTCTCAGTGTGGTTGCCTGATGTTATGAGTGTGATGGGTTCAGTAGTGTGAGAAATCTGGGGAAGTTGTTGTCCATTGAGAGCATTAACAGAAATCGTGTGTGTGAGCCTGGAGATGGGAAGATGAAGACGTTGAGCCAGTCCAGAGTCCAAAAAATTACCTTCTGCTCCCGAATCCACCAAAGCCTCAGTGTCGTGCGTGAGAGTCGCCCACCTTAGTCTTACCGGAAGGAGAGTAGATGATGATGGTGATGATGAGGTCTTCCCAGCGGAGATCCCACCCGATAGTAGCCTCATTGTTACTACCGGGCTTGATCTTTTACCGGGCAAGCAAAGATGAAGTGGCCCGCTTTCCCACAGTACAAACAAAGTCCCTGGGATCTCCGCCGTTCTCTCTCCTCCCGGGAAAGCCGAGCTCTACCCACCTGCATGGGTTCAGAATCGGAAGCGGGGCTGACCGTGTCTAGATTGTCGACGCGCAGGGTCTCCATGCCGCGAAACGGGTTCCTCTGCTGAAAGCAGCCCATGAGATCCAGTCGTGCGTCTACTCTTAATGCCAGTTCGATCAGTCCATTAAGGTTAGTAGGAAGGTCCAGCATATATATCTCCCTCTGGACACGATCAGCCAACCCATGCAGGAATCGGTCCCACTGCGCCTCCTCGTTCCAACGGCACTCTGCAGCCAGGGTGCGGAACTGAATGGAATACTCCGACACCGAGCCGTTACCTTGGCGGAGATCAGCGAGTAGTCTGGCCGCCTCCCTACCCGCTACCGCCCGATCGAACACTCGTTTCATCTCCTCAGAGAGTGCCAGGAACGAGGTGCAGCATGGGTCTTGGTTCTCCCACACCGCCGTTCCCCAAAGAGCCGCCCTCCCAGACAACAGGGTGAGAACGAAGGCCACCTTGGTCTGTTCCTGGCTGAACGTCAGTGGCTGTAACGAGAAATACATCGAACAACGAGTCAAAAAGGCTCTACAGTACTCTGGTTCACCTGCATAGCCCTCAGGCGTGGGAAGACGAGGTTCACGTTGCTGGTGCTGCTCCGGTGGAATGGGTTGAACAGGCAGTGTGGGTGGCGCAGTGGGAAATCTGAGTTGTTGAAATTGCTGGGTGAGCTCGGACACCTGTGTCACGAGCGCTTGAATCGCCCGACCTGAATTGGCGATGGTTTCCTCTTGGGTATCCATCCTCGAGATGCTTCGAGCGGCGAATTCGTCCCAAGTCGTGGTCTCTGCTACATCCATAATGCAGGTCAGATCGTTCTGTAACGGATCACAGAGACGGATGTAAATGCAAAAGACTCTTTATTAAGGTGTACAGAGACATGAAGGTCAGACACCAAACACAGGAAGAAGCTCTTCACAGATGCAGGTCAAGCGATCCGCGCTAGGTGGAAGGTGACACAGGGACCTCGGTGAGCGACTGGTGCTGGTGATATCCCGTGAAGACCCAGTGCCGTGCTTGGTAATCCAGTGCAGGTGAAGAATCCAGATGAGACGAAGTACACAGGGAAATCCACGATCCAACGCGAACACGATCCAACACGAACAACGATCCAACACGAACAACGATCCAACACAAAACACAGGAACACACCGGGGAAACCACAACGATCTGACAACATGAGACACCAGTTACTGAACTTATAAAGAGACAAACAGATTGAAACCAGCTGGCGCTGCTGATCAGCAGTGATAAGTGACCACGCCCACAGACACACACACACACACAACAACCGCACGCGAGACGAGAGAGAGACAGTGAATTCATAGACCGTGACAGTACCAGCGCCACACGCAACGCGAGTCCCGCGGATATAAAGGAATAAGGACATTTCATTCTACCGAACTACACGCAAGTGCTGAATTAATACTCACACGGGTCAGTTTACTAGACGAATTAAACTTGAGGTAACGCAGCACTGTTTCACTTGCTCTAACAGTTACACTATCACACTAAACGGCATTTGAGTGTGTTGAATGTTGTTAGTTAGGTTTTTTGTTGGCTGTATGAGACTAGCAGTAAGCTAGATCAACATTAGAATAACATACAGATCATATTCTAACATTTCATCATGTTGAACTAAATAACATTGATTAGTTTTATGTGCATTTGCTCACCTGTCTAATAAAGTACATGCAACACTCGCGTCTCCGTCAAGTCAAAGTTAGTCGCGGACGTGGAGCTCTCGGCATCTCGAAAGATGTTGATCTTCGTTTTAGTCCTCTTTTTGTCTCAAAGTCTGCTTGCCATGGTCCATAATGTTTAAACAAAACAACAGCGTGAGCGTCTTGCTAGGCATGACGTCTGTCGCCATGGTTACTATCGCAGTGCGAGCGCAAACCTGGCGGAAACCGAGGCTAACACGGATATGACGCCATTGACTGGCGACTCCTCACCCCTACTCACACGCCCCGTTTCCTTGGTTAAAATTGCAATTTTCTCACGATTTACAAATAGTTGGAAACATTTGGGATATTGTAAGTAATCAACAAAACAAAATATATAACATTGGCCTAGTGGTTTTTGGATATTTTACTGCAAAAATCCTGCATATTGTACCTTTAAGTAAGGGATGATGTACATCCAGACGGTTGTTTCAGAATAACACCCTTCAGGCTGATTAAGGTGTTACCCTCCGCTTCGCATCGGGGTCCATCACCCTGTCAGTGGTTATTCTCAAAGAACAACCGGCTGGATGTGCATTATCCCTTACTTAAGATGGAGAGGATTTCAAGCTGAATAGCTAAAGATATTAGCTATATACATTAAATCTCCAGTAGGTAGCTTTTGTAAACAAATATTTGTTAAAACTGTCATTATGTCCTGACAGTAGAATATGAGACAGATAATCTGTGGAAAAAATCAAGCTCCTCTGGCTCCTCCCTGTGGTCCTATTGCCATTTGCAGAAATACACCGCTCCCGGTCAGAAACAACCAATCAGAGCCAGGAGGAATGTCTTAGCAGTGTCAATCACGCTCGTGTACGCGCTGATCACCCCTCTCTTGCACAGCGCGAGCGCGTACTGTCGTTCGTGAGTCTCCTGTTCGAACTCGTTCATCCAAATGAACGAATCTTTTTTCGAGTCATTTCGTTCATTCAACGAACGAAATGACTCGAAAAAAGATTTGTTCATTTTGAACGAGTCTTTTTTGGAGTCATTTCGTTCATTCAACTAATGAAATGACTCGAGAAAAGATTTGTTCATTTTGATGAACGAGTTCGAACAGGATCACGAACGTGCATCACAGAACAGAGCAAGGCGAGCATTTGTGCTTATAAAACTTAAAGTTTTGTATTTATTTTTGAAATGACCGATGGTTTCGCTAGATAAGACCCTTATTCATCCTCTGGTATCGTTTAAAGCCCTTTGAAGCTGCACTGAAACTGTCATTTGGTCCTTGAAACCATTGTGTCCTATTGAAGTCCATTATATGGAGAAAAAGCCTGGAATGTTTTCATCAAAAACCTTAATTTCTTTTCGACTGAAGAAAGAAAGACATGGACATCTTGGATGACATGGGGGTGAGTAAATTATCAGCAAAAGTTTTTTTTTTAAAGTGAACTAATCCTTTAACGTTATCTTACTAGCTATTTATAACTTATAGAAAGAGTGCAACGTTATAAAGTTACATGTATTGCAAAATACATAATGATTTGAGGACCAAGTTTGTAGTCAAAGTATGGGCAGGCCAAAGTCAATGTAAAGCATATTGTTGATGTTTCGTCCCTATTAGTGAATGTTCCATAACTGTTTATAATCCGCCTTTCATCGGTGGTCCTGCTTACTAGCCTGCGCGTTCACGGCAGGCTCCGCTGTGGGGGAGGAGCTGTGGAGGGAGGGATGTAGCCCAGCAGAGAGCAATGGGGTTGGACCTGGAAGTTGTGCTTGTTCAAATTTTCAGGCTAAGTCAACATTTTCTCAAAACTCCCTACTGCAACTTTAATAGACACAATATTTCCTTGAAAATAAATTCCATCACAGCGCTACAACAGCCATAATGAAATGACCCTTCACAATAGATAATGCTTTACAATCAACTCTGTTAGTGTCAGGATTCAGACGCGGACAACGAGGTAAGTGATAAACAGAAACTTCTCTTTATTTAAATAATGAGAGAAACCCGTGGGTTTGTAGGTGTTCGTGCAGAGAATTCGTGGCAGGAATCTCAGGTGAGTAAATCCTCTTCATAAAGTATAGCGTGAATGGTGAGGCACGGCAATGACGTTTTCTTTTTGTTCTTCCTTCTTCAGATCGCTCGCGGGCAGACCAGGTCCAAGGAGAAACTTGACGTGAGTAGATTCTTTGTGATGCGTGCAATGGTGAATTTAACCCGTTCAGGGATACTTGCTTCTTTTCCTCTTTTCAGATAATCCAGAAAGGAACGTGACTCAATACTGGATCCAGGGCACAGAGAACGGAATCACGGAACAGGTCCTGGGAACATCAGAGCAAGAACACAGAGGTTAGTATCATAGGTGAGTAAACATTACGTTCCAGACTCGAGGTAGTTTTGAGGAAGGCAAGTGGAATTGGAAGTAGTCCTTTCCTGTCGGAGGCTTGACAATGAGTGACTGTGAATTGGGTGCTTTTGTGCTGGTTGTGAAGGGCGTGCTGAATGGAAACAGGTGCAGATGATTAGTACTCTGGGGAAAGTGATCGTTGCGTGGTGGTTTGTGAGGGTTCTGATTGGCTCCTGACATTACCCCCCCCTCCAGAGTCCGCGCCAGCGGACCCTGGACCTCGACGTCGTGGGGGTCTGCCTCTGGGTCGTGGTGCAGGTTTCTCAGGATGTTGGGCATGGAATTCCAGGAGCAGATTGGGATCAAGAACATCATTCCGATGCACCCAACTTCTTTCCTCTGGCCCATATTCTTCCCAGTCAATGAGGTACTCGAGTTGATTCCCTCGACGTCGAGAGTCCAAAATTTCTTTAATTAGATAGATGGGCTCTGGTTCTATGAGTGGTATAGGAGGAGTATCTTCTGGTTCAACCTCTGTGACTGACTGGGATACTGGTGGATGGTAAGGCTTCAGAAGGGAAACATGAAACGTGGGATGGATGCGGTATTCTGGAGGGAGTGGGAGCTGGTAAGTAACTGGATTTATCTGGCTGACCACTGGAAATGGTCCAATATACTTGGGGTTTAGTTTCTTACATGACCGGCGAAATCTGATATCTCGAGTGGAAAGCCAAACGAGCTGTTCAGGCTGAAACACTGGGCTGGGTCGGCGGCGTTCATCAGCGAATCGTTGTTGCCGATTGACAGCTTGCTGAATGTGTTGGTGTGTCTGATCCCAGACCCGTTCGCTTTCTTCGAACCATTTGTTGACTGCGGGGACCTCTGAGGGTTCACCGGACCATGGGAATAACGGAGGCTGATAACCCAGGATACACTGGAATGGAGTCAACTGAGTGGATGCTTGTTGAAGAGAATTTTGCGCGTATTCAGCCCAAATGAGATATCTACTCCAGATGTCTTGATTGGAGTGGCAGAATGTCCGCAAGAATCGCCCGATATCTTGGATCTTTCGTTCCGTCTGGCCGTTGGTTTGAGGGTGGTACCCGGAAGACAGGCTTACTGTCACATTCATTAACGTGAAAAAAGATCGCCAGACTCTAGATATGAACTGGGGCCCCCTATCGGAAACGATGTCCTCAGGAAGACCGAAATTCCGAAAGACGTGCTCCATGAGTAACTCAGCGGTGTTAAAAGCTGTTGGGAGCCCTTTCAATGGAATTAGCTTACAGGCCTTAGAGAAGCGATCGATGGCCACTAAGATGCAGGTATTCCCCTCTGAGCTTGGAAGATCAGTGACAAAGTCTACACCGATGTGAGACCAAGGTCTATTCGGGACAGGAAGGGGTACCAGTTTACCCACAGGCAGGCTTCTGGGGACCTTCGAGATGGCACACGAGATACAGCCTTGAATGAACTGTGTGATATCTGCTCTCATGCTGGACCACCAATATTTGACCTGAAGCGTAGCTAGAGTCTTGTTCACTCCTGGATGCCCAGTGGCTACCGAGGAATGAGCTGATGAAATCAAGGAGGTGCGGAATTCTTCAGGAACGTATATCTTCCCGACGGGACATCCGGGAACTCTGGGTTGCTGATGGGACAGTTCTTGGAGTTGTTCGTTTATCTCCCATTGGATGGGGTTCACGAAGAGGCTCTCTGGCAGGATAGTTTCGGGTTCTTCAACCGGGATTTCAGAGACATGAAGACGAGACAGAGCATCTGCTCGGGTATTCTTTGAGCCTGGGCGGTAGGCAATCTTAAAGTGGAATCGTGTGAAGAATAACGCCCATCGGGCTTGGCGAGGGTTCAAACGCTTAGCATCTCTCAGGTACTGAAGATTCTTGTGGTCGGTGAGTACTAGAAACGGATGTTTTGCTCCCTCTAACCAATGTCGCCATTCTTCTAAGGCAAGTTTTACTGCCAGAAGCTCACGATTTCCAATGTCATAGTTGGCTTCAGCTGGAGAGAATTTCTTTGAGAAGAATGCACAGGGTAAAGGTTTAGAGGAGGACTCAGCACATTGGGATAGAATCCCTCCGACCCCGGTGGTGGATGCATCTACTTCAACCACAAATGGTCTTTCAGGATCTGGATGGTGAAGCAGCGGTGCCTTGGTGAAAGCAGATTTCAAGGAATTAAAGGCATATTCCGCTTCGGAGGTCCATTTCAAGGTCTTGGGTTTTCCTTTCAACAAGGAGGTTAACGGTGAGGTGTGCTGACTATACTGGTTGATAAACCGCCTGTAGAAATTTGCAAAGCCGAGGAACCTCTGAAGCTCCTTCACTGAATTCGGAGTTGGCCATGACATGATGGCTTCTGTCTTTCGTTGATCCATCTCTACTCCCCGATCACTAAGAATGTACCCCAGGAAGTCGACAGTGGTCTGGTGAAAGGTACATTTTTCCGCTTTGACGAACAAGGTGTATTCTCTGAGTCGTTGGAGGACTAATGACACATGCCGCTGATGTTCCGTTGGATCGTTGGAGTAGATCAAGATATCATCGATATATACTAGGACGAACTTCCCTAGAAAGTCTCTGAGTATCTCATCCATGAAACTCTGGAACACGGAGGGGGCGTTGACCAAACCATACGGCATTACCAAGTACTCGTAGTGCCCTGCAGGTGTTATGAAGGCTGTCTTCCATTCATCTCCATCTCGAATCCGGATGAGATTGTACGCACTACGCAAATCAAGCTTGGAGAACATCTTTGCTTCTCTGAGCTGTTCGAGAGCAGCTGGAATGAGAGGGAGTGGGTAACTGAACTTCACTGTGACTTGATTTAGAGCTCTGTAATCGATGCAGGGTCTCAAACCACCATCCTTTTTGGCCACAAAGAAAAAACTGGCTGCTGCAGGTGATGTAGAAGGCCGGATGTAACCATGATTTAGAGCCTCCTCGATATATTTCTTCATTGACTCTTGTTCAGGGATGGAGAGAGAGTAAATTCGACCCTTGGGGAGTCGTGCGTCAGGAACCAGATCAATAGCACAATCCCATGGTCGATGAGGTGGTAATTGGGATGCAGTGACAGGGTCAAATACATCAGAAAACGTGGAGTAACAGGCAGGAATATTCGTAGACATCTTTTCAGCAGGGCTTTCAATGGACGTGGAGTTTACTGTGACGTTGTGGTTTCGTGATTTGCTGGATAGACAAGGTGAGTGAGTCTTGTGAGTTGAGCATCGACACCCCCATTTCAAGATTTTTCCAGACTTCCAATCAATTGTGGGTTGATGGCTGATTAGCCACGGGCGACCTAGGATGAGATCTGCCTGACTATTCGAGAGTACAAACGGTGCGAACCATTCTTGATGCGTGTCCTCCACACACAGTTTAATGGGATGAATCTGGGTAGTGACATCTTGCATGTTAATCTGCTCACCTGTCACTGCGTAGATGGAGTAGGTCTTGGGAGTGCTGATTTCTCGCAGTCTGAGTCTCTCACAGAGCTTTCCCGAGATAAAGTTTCCCGCGGACCCCGAGTCGATGATAGCTGTGACAGATATACAGGTTTCTTCAATTTTTAGATTCACAGGAATCGTGAGGGGTGCTGAGACTATCTGGTGATCTAAAACTGAGCTTACCATCATATTCCCAGGTCTGATGGGGCAGCGAAGTCGAAAGTGTCCCTTGCCACCGCAGTACATACACAATTTTAATTCCCTCCTCCGGGAGCGCTCACTCTGGGAGATTTTGAAGGAATCGATTTGCATTTCTTCATCTTGACTCTCGGCCGCGAAGCTCGTAGCTCTTTGATGAGGAACAGGAGGATAATAAGACTGATCGGTGTAGCAACTCTGAGATCTTTGACTCACTCTCATGGCCTGTTGCAAAAATTTCTCGAGTCCTAAAGTGTCGTCATAGATGGCCAATTGGAGGCGTAGAGCTGGATTCAATCCCCGACGAAAAACAGAAATAAGAGCTCGTTCATTCCAACCACTGTTGGATGCTAGAGTGCGGAATTCCACCGAATATTCTGATAATGATCTCCTCCCTTGCCGTAACTGTAACAGTCGTTCTCCAAACGAGGAATCCTCCACAGGTTTACCGAAAACTTCTTTGAAATGTTTCTCGAACTCTTGACTGTTTGCAACCACAGGTGATTCCTTCGTCCACAAAGACTCAGCCCACCTCAAAGCCGCTCCAGATAGTTGTTGGATGATAAATGCCACCTTTGATCGTTCAGTGGGATAGAGCTGTCTCTGCTGTTCCAGAGCGAGCGAACACTGCAACAGGAACCCATTGCAGTCCTCCGCCCGGCCAGAGAAGGGCGCTGGGCGCGACGGTGGATTGGCAAAGCAGGTGATCGAAGAAGTGACATTCCCGGAAGGAGCGGGGGCTGGTGAGGGACTGACTGCATCGGCTGGTTGATTTGGGTTCATAATGGTCTTCGCCTCTTACTGTTGTTAGGTCAAGCCTTCTGTCAGGATTCAGACGCGGACAACGAGGTAAGTGATAAACAGAAACTTCTCTTTATTTAAATAATGAGAGAAACCCGTGGGTTTGTAGGTGTTCGTGCAGAGAATTCGTGGCAGGAATCTCAGGTGAGTAAATCCTCTTCATAAAGTATAGCGTGAATGGTGAGGCACGGCAATGACGTTTTCTTTTTGTTCTTCCTTCTTCAGATCGCTCGCGGGCAGACCAGGTCCAAGGAGAAACTTGACGTGAGTAGATTCTTTGTGATGCGTGCAATGGTGAATTTAACCCGTTCAGGGATACTTGCTTCTTTTCCTCTTTTCAGATAATCCAGAAAGGAACGTGACTCAATACTGGATCCAGGGCACAGAGAACGGAATCACGGAACAGGTCCTGGGAACATCAGAGCAAGAACACAGAGGTTAGTATCATAGGTGAGTAAACATTACGTTCCAGACTCGAGGTAGTTTTGAGGAAGGCAAGTGGAATTGGAAGTAGTCCTTTCCTGTCGGAGGCTTGACAATGAGTGACTGTGAATTGGGTGCTTTTGTGCTGGTTGTGAAGGGCGTGCTGAATGGAAACAGGTGCAGATGATTAGTACTCTGGGGAAAGTGATCGTTGCGTGGTGGTTTGTGAGGGTTCTGATTGGCTCCTGACAGTTAGAGAGTTTTTATCAGCGACAGCAATTTATCTGTTCAATAAAATACCTTACTGACCTGTTGAGAAATAAAATTTCACACCTGTGGGGTTCGTGAGGAAGAGAGGGGGTGACAGAGGAAGTCTTATTTTGTTGACCGCTGTAGAACATATTTCTAACGCTGTTTAATGCAGTTTGGACACCATTTCATATGCAGAGAAACAAGTATGGAATGTATTGGACACACTACCTCGTTTGTTTCTAACACAAATAAATCTACAAAACGCAGTCTTTGGATTCACGTTCATTGAGCAAGCGCGTCTTGCAATTAGTTCTCTTACGAGAGTATCTCTCGTACTGCGTAATAGCTTACGCTAGGGGAAAAACTCTAGGGGATTTCATTCTGCCTCTAGCTATTCACGCAGATGCGTGGTCAAAGCTTCCCGGGGTATCAGAATGGGTGCTGAACACTATAAAGAGAGGCTACTCGCTACAATTCGCACGACGCCCGCGCCGTTACACGGCGCGCGTCGAAACTACGGTGAAAAACGAAGTATCTCATCTACTTCGTGCCGAAATAGCGAAACTACTGAGCAAAGGGGCTATAGAACCTTTATCTCAGGCTCAGAGCGAAGGGGGCCTATACAGCAGATATTTTCTGGTACCGAAAAAGGATGGGGGTCTCAGACCCATTTTAGATCTGCGACAGCTGAACAGAGTGCTTGTGAAACGCCAGTTCAGAATGCTTAGGACCAGGAAAATCCTCGCGCAGGTGCGCTACGGGGACTGGTTTGTGTCGATAGATCTGAAAGACGCCTATTTCCAAATACAAATAGCGTCCCATCACAGGCGATTCTTGAGATTTGCCTTCGAGGGCCAGGCATATCAATACACAGTCCTGCCGTTCGGCCTGTCCCTAGCACCTCGTACATTTACGAAGTGCATGGACGCGGCGCTCGCACCCCTGAGACTTCAGGGCATGCGAGTCCTGAACTACTTGGATGATTGGCTGATTCTAGCTCGATCGCGATCGGAGCTCATAGAACACAGGGCCGCATTACTCGAGCACCTCGAGAAGCTGGGCCTCACAGTCAATTGGGCGAAGAGCTCACTGTCTCCCAGTCAGAAAATTTCCTTTCTGGGAACCGTGTTGGACTCGCTGTCCATGACAGCACGCCTGTCACCAGAGCGCATACTAAATATTCAGCGCGGCGTGAAATCCTTCCGCCACGGCGCGATAGTCCCGCTCAAAAGGTTTCAGAAAATGCTGGGGCTGATGGCCTCAGCAGCCTCTGTACTCCAGTTGGGCCTGCTCCGCATGCGCCCACTGCAGATGTGGCTGAAAGCGCGGGTTCCACCCAGGGCATGGACAGCGGGTCTGTTTCGCCTCAGGGTCGACCTTCAGTGTGTGTCAGCTCTGGAACCTTGGAGAAAAACCGACTGGTATCAGTCAGGTGTGAGCCTGGGGACCGCTTCGAGTGTAAAGGTGGTGTCTACGGACGCCTCCACCTCGGGGTGGGGAGCGCTGCTCGAGGGCAGACCGCTAGCTGGCCTGTGGTCAGAACGGGAAAAGCTCCTTCACATAAACTGCTTGGAGATGATAGCAGTCGACAAAGCGCTACGGCGTTTTTGTCCCCAGATAACAGGCCACCACGTCTTGGTCCGGTCGGACAACATGTCGGTGGTGGCATACATAAATCGCCAGGGTGGCGTCAGGTCACGAAACCTTTACAGGTTGACGGAACGCCTCCTGGTTTGGGCTCAGCACAACCTGCTCTCACTGAGAGCAGCGCACGTGCCTGGTCACCTGAATGTGGGACCAGACAGACTGTCCAGGAACAATGTTCCAGCAGGGGAATGGTCGCTGCACCCGCAGACGGTCCAGCTGCTGTGGAAAACGTTCGGCAGAGCTCAGGTGGACCTATTCGCGTCCCACGAAAACGCTCATTGCCCGGAGTTTTTCTCGAAAAGCAAGGACGCGCTGGCTCATGTTTGGCCCCGCTGCCCCCTATATGCTTTTCCTCCTGTCTCGCTCCTGCCTCAGGTGTTGGAACGAATCAGGGAGAACGGATGCCCAGTGCTGCTTGTAGCCCCGCTCTAGACGAACCAGACGTGGTTCCCTGCCCTGATGCAGCTGGCCAGCACTGCCCCATGGCCTGTACCATTGAGGAGAGACCTCCTCTCTCAGGCGGAGGGCTCGATTTGGCACCCTCGCCCGGAGTTATGGTCCCTGCACGCATGGGCCATCAACGGGTACCCGCTAGCCTCCCAGAGGGAGTGTTAAACACGATCGCGCAGGCTAGAGCTCCGTCTACCAGGCGGCTCTACTCCTCGAAATGGTCTGTTTTCTCTGCATGGTGTCAGGCCCAGAGCCTTTCACCTGTTGAGTGCGGGGTTTCGGAAGTGCTTTCCTTCCTTCAAGAGCTACTGGATAAGGGCAGGACCCCATCCACGCTCAAAGTATATGTGGCGGCCATAGCAACGTTTGCAAAACCGGTGTCTGGCCAGTCGCTGGGGAAAAACGACTTAGTCGTGCGTTTCCTTAGGGGAGCTCGGAGGCTGAACCCTCCAAGGCCCCCTTCAGTCCCGACGTGGGACCTTTCCACGGTCCTGGAGGCCATGAAAGGCGCCCCGTTCGAGCCAATCCAGCTGGTGGACATGAAACACCTGTCGTTCAAGACAGTGTTTCTCATGGCTCTCGCTTCAGTGAAGCGCATAGGGGACTTACAGGCGCTTTCAGTGAGCGCGTCGTGTATGGAGTTTGGGCCTAATGACTCGAAGGTCATTCTCAAACCAAAGCACGGGTATGTCCCGAAATCCCTCAATACGCCGTTCAGGGCCAAGGTAATTTCCCTGTCTGCCCTTCCGGTTCTCAGTGAGGAGGAGGATGCAAGTCTCCTTTGCCCCGTCAGGGCATTAAGAGCTTATGTGTCACGCTCGTCTGTTTTCAGTTCAGTTTCAGTTTTTTGTTCGGCGGGCGTTCCAAGGGACTCGCCGCCTCAAAACAGAGCCTATCCAGATGGATAGTGGATGCCATTGCGCTCGCTTACTCTGCGAAGGGCTTACAGTGCCCCTTGGGTGTCAGGGCGCACTCCACGAGAGGCGTGGCCTCTTCGTGGGCATGGTCTAGCGGGGTTTCCCTGCAAGATATCTGTACGGCCGCGGGCTGGGCCTCGCCGTCTACATTTATAAAATACTATAACCTGGAGGTACCCGCCTTACAAGCTAAGCTTTTGGCGGTCTAAATTCAGTGCTATCTGCCCCGCTGTGCGGCCCAGATGCTGAGTTTACTGCAGCCCCATGAGTATTGACTCACGTATGGCCACCCAGATCAGGCTGAATGCTTTCACCCTGGCTGCGCGTTTGATTGTCATATAATAGCCCCGCTGGGTGCTTTTTTATAGGGAATGACGCTTCCAGCCTCTCTTCCTCTACTCTATGTGAGTTTATGGTGATTATGCACTACATGAGCCCTGGGCTTCGGCCCTTGGGACTTTGGTGTTGGATCCCTGTACGCACGGCGTGTTGCATTGTGTTCCCCTAGCGTAAGCTATTACGCAGTACGAGAGATACTCTCGTAAGAGAACGTACTCGGTTACTTACGTAACCTCGGTTCTCTCTAGAGAGGGAACGAGTACTGCGTATCTTGCCGTGCGTGGAATACGCTCTGGTTCGCTTCAGCGATAAAAACCAGCTTGTATCAGCCTAACGAGCATATTTATAGGGCGAGACCACGCCCCTTCTGGCGGGACGTGACGATATGGGCGCGAATTGCCCCCATTGGTCATTACGTCACGCAGAGTCTCTCTCGATAGGCTGCTGCATTTGCTGCAGAGCAACCAATAGGCGCGCGAGCTGTTTCGCCTATGTTTGCTTGCTGCTGCAAAGCGTTTTACATTAATAAAAAATTAAGGATAATTTTTGGCTTCAATATCTCGCGGAAAAGAGTTTTTCCCCTAGCGTAAGCTATTACGCAGTACTCGTTCCCTCTCTAGAGAGAACCGAGGTTACGTTAGTAACCGAGTACGTTTCCCCTATTCAGTCTCTCGGCCGACTAATTATTTTGGCTTTTAGATTGTCGCCCACAATTATTTTAAATTGTAATAATATTTCACAATATTACAGTTTCCTGTATATTTGATCAAATAAATGCAGGCTTGATTAGCATAAGAGACTTTTCAAAAACATTAAAAATAGTAACACACACACACACATAATAGTCGATGGTCACCAAAACTGTCTGGTTTTCCAACATTCTTTAAAATATATTTTGTGTTTCGCAGCAGAAAGAAAGCCGTACAGGTTTGGAACAACTTGAGGGTGAGTAAATGATGACAGAATTTTCATTTTGGGTGAACTATCTATATTTAATGCGCAACATAGCCTTATACATTGAGGAAGTACCCAATGAATATAGAATTTGAAAATATACAGTATATCAAAACAAGGTTTTTGTGTTTTCCTGGACTTGTAGCTCTAATTGAATAAAACAGTTTTAAGTGGTTCCTCTAAAAGTTTAAATATTCTATTGTATTGCTTGTAGAATTATTTTTCTGTTACAATTTTTTTTAAGTTGTGGTTCTCTCTGTCCAGTTTGACATCAGTGTGATGTTCCGCATGAAAGTAATTTGGGCAAAGTTTCAGTTATATGACTATAGTATCGATTCATTGTTCTTTTAATGAAATGATCATGTCAGAAAAAGCTAAATGAATAAGGGCTGTACTTGCCTGTTCCAGCAGGACACAACAATAAGTATTCTATTGTGCTGAATTATAATTGCCCCACCTCAAAAAAAAAAAAAAAAAAGGATTGGAATGCCTTACTGCCTTAATTTTATTTTTATTTGTTTAATTTTATTTCTATAGATGAATTCTAAGTTTTATGTAGTTTGTTGTTAGACCGATGTCATTATTGTGTGTCCCTTTGTGATCTTATCAACCAATCTAACACACAAACCTTTCCGTCTAAACATTAATTGGCTTAGCAACAATCTTAAAAAGACATTTGGAGTTCTTGAGCGCTTTCCGCCCTCATTTGCATATTAAATTGTTTAGAGTTAAGGCTATATTTGTTGGAACTGTTAAGCAACTGCACAGGTGGGAGGAATTTGGAAGTCTTTTTCAGTTTACGCAATATTGTTCCTGAGCAATATAAAACCTACACACTGCTCTACACCCTTCCTGAAAACACCATTCGCTCTGAGGAAGGAAAAGCAGTGCCTAGGGCAGAACAAGGAGAATCGGTCAAACCTAGTAAGAGAAACCTGCTCAAAGGTGAGTTGTTATCCTTGAAGGTGAAGTATATCATTTATATCTTAAAAACTGAGTTTAATCACTAATTATATTGCAAGTCTCTTAAAAGCCATCAAGATGTGTCTTCAAAAAGGGACAAGAAAAACATATTATAGCATAGTGTTGTGTCATCTCACCAGTAACAGATGGCAGATGTGAAATTTTAATCTGTTTTTCTCTTTATATTTTTTCCTAAAAACCTGACTTTTACAGCTGTAAAAATGCCACCACCTCGTGTGAACAGAATACCCAGGGATGAACAGGCCAAAATAGACAAAACGGGCACTCTTGAGGTCCCTTTGAAATTCTTGGATCAGGACTACCAGGAGTTGAAGAAGAGCTGCTTCAAAAATAAGAGGAGATATGTTGATGAGAAGTTCCCTTCAGACAGCAGCTCCATTGACCCAAAGAAGAAACTTGGATTGGATATGGGACAAATCAAATGGTTGAGGCCATCAGTAAGTCCTGTATTGACTTTCCATCTTCAGACCTTCAGAAACTTTCAAGAAGAGTATGTAGCTATTATTGTTTGAACGGATCTAAAATAACTTGTTGAAAATTACCTGTTATCATCATATGTTGCAAAATGTCTCTTAGGGCTTATAAGAACAGGTTTATCTGTAGGATTTCCCAACATATTTTTATTTACAATTGTGGCAAGGCATCTTAAAGGCACGATATGTACGATTTTTGGATTAAAATGTCCATAAACCACTAAAACTATGTTATATATTTTGTTTACGTGTTTCCAACAATGTTTAAATCAAGAGAAATCAGGTATTTCAACCAATTTAATGGCCCGTGTCATTATGTAGTCTGTCAATGACATATCCATGTTACTGGTAGAAGACGTCTTAATATATTGTAACACATGTTATGTGTTAATAATTATTATGCTTTAATATATTATGTGTTTTATTAGATAGGTGAGCAACTGTTTGGATACTTTTATTGACAGAAAACTAATAATTGTTATATAGTTCAACACGGTTAGTCTTATTGCTTGAATCTCTTGTTTTCTTGATTTACCGCGAGTAACATGTTTGTACCATGCCTCATAGACAATGTAATTTATTCAAGTGGCTAACATAGCAAAACCAGAAAGAGCTTGTAGTAACAGAACAGCATTTTCTCCACCATACAATATATTTTAAAAGGAAGTGCATTCCATTTAGCAACACAAGTCACCCAGCTTTTAATAATATGATATTCTAATATCGATCTAAGTTACTGCAATGTGCAACAAGTGTCTCATACCAGCCACCGAGCGAACACACAGAGTAACGTTAACATAACTTTCAACACACTCAAATATATTTTAGGAAGATTGTAAAAAAGCGCTGTTACACCCCACAATTTTTATTTTCTCAGATAAAGTGACCTGTATGAGAAGTAATTCAGCAAATAAAATTAGGGGAATTTAAGTGATCAAACATAACTGTAACAAAGTTTAAGTTCAGGAAAGGAGGTGAACTTTAAATGTAACTTTAATAAAAACAGCAAGGTAACAGCTCTCAGCCCCGCCCTGCTTCATACCACAGTAATGTTAATAAAATGAACAACATTCTCAGCTCAATCATTAGTCCCGTTGGATTGCTTTCCATCGGTGTGGAGGTGAAGAAGACAACTCCCATGATTCCACTTTCAGTCACGGTATCATCAAGCTACGCCTTTGTTATTGTTTTGAAAAAGGAACCTCTAGAGGCGTACTGTGCCTTTAAGTGTCTTGAAAGCTTTAAGTGTCTTGAAAGCAGATTCGAAATACATAATAAGAGTCTAAATGTCTACTTGTGTTCCCAAATCCTTAGGGCAAATTTCATTGTATAATGTATTAATTTAATGAATATCTCTCTTTAGAAAATAGTGACAGAGCCTCAACTCATTGTAAAGGGGGTTTCCAGGTTTGACTATTCCCAAGGATCTTATTTAGGTATGTTTATATCTGTGTTTATTTACATACTCCAGTAGGTGTTGGTTTTGAATGATACTGTATCTATGCAGTAAATAGCATCACTTCATATAGACCAGAATGCCTTTTGTTAACTCAATGAAAGATCAATTTTTGCTAATGTTTTTGCTTTTACCTTAGGAAACTGCTGGTTTCTTGCTTCAGTTGGAGCTTTAACCTTTCAGGAGGATGTCATGGACCAGGTCATTCCAGTTGACCAGTCATTTGGAGAAGATTATGCAGGCATATTTCGCTTTAGAGTGAGTTCTTTGGTCTTCTTCAAAATGACTTAAATACATTTTATGAAATCAAATGATCAGTCCTTAAGCCTTCTGCTTTATTCATATAGTTCTGGAGGTTTGGGAAATGGATTGACGTTGTCATTGATGACAAACTGCCAACAATCGATGGCAAGCTCATTTTTGTTCATTCAAAAACATCTAATGAGTTTTGGCCTGCCTTGCTGGAGAAAGCTTATGCCAAGTAGGTTTATTCTTAAAATGATTCTTCTTTTATAGTATAAAAACATGTTTGTTTATTGAACATACAAATATTAGGTTACACTTAATTTTACAGTATGTGTACTTACAGTGTACTTACCCAAGACAGCACTGGTAATATAAGGTAACTACATGGGTAAAGGTTAAGTTTAGGGGTAGGTTCAGGGTTAGTACCTAGTTATTACCCAGTTATTGTAATTGCTATAATAAGTATGTATGTACATGGGGGACAAGACAGTAAATAAAGTTGGTTACACTTTATTTTAAGGTGTCATTGTTACAGTGTACAGTAATTATACATTTAAGTACTGAGTAATAATTAGCAACTACATGTATTTACTGGATTAGGTTAGGATTAGGATTTGGTTGAGGGTTACTTGCATGCAATTATACATAATTTACTGTTAATACTATGGTAAGTACATGTAACATACGTAACAAGGACAATACAGTGTATTGTTGTACAGTGTGTTACAATAAAGTGTAATCATAAATTGCTACCAAATATTATTTAACCATAATTACAAGAGATGTTGTCCCTTTTTATGTTTCGTATGTACCCTGGTTCTGAAGTATTGGACATTGTCACAATGATAACATTCCAAACCCGGTCCTGGAGGGCCACTGTCCTGCAGAGTTTCACTTCAGCTCACCTCAACACACCTGTCTGGACGTTTCTAGTATGCCTAGTAAGACCTTGATTAGCTGGTGTGTTTAATTGGGGTTGGATCTGAACTCTGCAGGACAGTGTTCCTACTGGAGCAGGATTGGAAACCCCAGGTCTATTTTAATCATCAACAATTTGAGTAATCCCACAGAATCAATCATTAAAGGCTTGTTGGTCCACTGTATATTGAAATGTAGAATGACTTTTACAGGGTGTGCGGCTCCTATGCTGACATGCACACTGGTCTAGTATCTGAGGCGCTGTTGGATTTCACTGGTGGCGTCCACATGCACTATGAAACAGCAAAAGCTTTTATTGATTTGTGGAGCCTGATGAACCGTGCAGAAAAAGCAAAGGCTCTGATGGCCTGTGGCACCTTTCTGGGGGTAAGCGGTGACCTCAGGCTTGTCCTTTCATTACCGTGACAGATTATCACCATGTCCATCTAAAACACTGGCACTGAAGTATTTTGCATTAAAGATTTCAATGTTCAATTAAAATCAAATTACTATAGTGAACATTTCTAACATGTAAGATGTAGGAAACAATGTAGAGCATTAGCTGTACATAAAACAATCTTTTCCTATTTCCTGATACATATTTCATCAGGCAGCATTATTGATTCAATGTCTGTTTTTCATACCATATCAGAAAACATCTGAAAACACAGTATTACCCAATGGCATTGTTCAAGGTCATGCATATACAGTGACGGGGGTTTACAAGGTAAGTCTGCACAGAATCAAATGTCAGATCACAGTGCCATCAGATTAGATAGATAGATAGATAGATAGATAGATAGATAGATAGATAGATAGATAGATAGATAGATAGATAGATAGATAGATAGATAGATAGATAGATAGATAGATAGATAGATAGATAGATAGATAGATAGATAGATAGATAGATAGATAGATAGATAGATAGATAGATAGATAGATAGATAGATAGATAGATACATAGATACATAGATAGATAGATAGACAAACAGACAGATAGATAGAACGGACGGACGGACGGACCATGGTTCATGGTTAAACTCACCAGGGTTCACTTTTTCTTTTGCATCATATCCTGTCCATTTAGTTTTAAAACCTCCTGGACATTAACTTTGTGTTGAATTCTTGAGTAATGCCCTCAAGGCTCTGTTCTGGGACCTGTCTTCACATGTAACCATCTGGGAAAGTTTTCAATAAGCCTGAGGTTGATTTTTATAGAAAGACAGGTGTTTAACTACAACAGGGGTGCCAAATCCTGTTCCTGGAGATCTATCTTCCTGCAAAGTTCAGCTGCAACCCTGATCAAACACAACAGAACCAGCTATTTTAGATCTTCATGAGCGCTTGATAATTACAGATGGGTGTGTTGGATCAGGGTTAGATCTGAACTCTGTAGGTTTGATCTATAGGAACAGGATTGGGCACCCCTGAACTACAACAATACTTGCTTTGTTCTCATATTAACCATTTTTGTTATTGTGTAGCCTATTTATTTACTAATTGCATTCAGCTGTAATCAGCATGAGCTCCACACTTTGATTGGTCCTTTGTTCAGCTTACATTCGTTCCAGTGTATCTCTTACGTCAAGCCTGTGATTTTGCAAGAGAAGTTTCTTGAAATAATGTTTTGTACTTTATGTAACTCAAAGCATTGTGTTTAGACACTTCAGTGCTGAGGTAAATAGGTTATTTCACAATATCCCTGGTGAAATGGCATATTCTGTATTTATGCATTAAAAGTGTCGTGTCATGTTGTTTTCTACAGGTAACATGCCAAAAAAAACCAGTTCAGCTGGTGAGAGTGTTGAACCCTTGGGGAGAAGGCGAGTGGACCGGTGACTGGAGTGATGAGTAAGAGTCATATGAAATTATAGGTTCACTAATCACAACACCGATCAAGCGTCATTCTTTGTTTGTACCACTAGATGATTCATGACTATTATATTAAAAAAATTCTTAACAGGTTTTAGAATTGTATTAAGTTATTAGTATGCTATATATAACTTCTTTCAGTTAGATTGTTAGCTTTCAAACTGTAAATCTTTAAAAGTAATTTTGTCCCCATCATATATGTAGTATATTAGATACAATATTAAGTCCACCAAGCTGAATACCAAATTATTTTTTTCTAGGTTTCTTTGATCAAAACATCAACATTTTAATAATTAATTTTGAATTATACCACTACTTTGGTTTGCATGGATGATGCCATTTTTGAAAGCTGCTATTTTTAATCAAAAATAATTCCTTGAATATCGGAAGAATAACTTAAACCTTAAATGTTAAGATGGCTCCTGCACTGAGAATTGTTTATTAGGCAATGAGGAAGGTTGCATGTGACCAAAACGTTTGCCGTTTCTTCATTGAAGTAGTGGTTTTATATCGCAATTGTCAGGTTTCCTTCATTGTTAGAGTGTGCAGGCCCTTTTGAATCTTAGGGAACGTTTAAATGACAAAAATTTATTAAAAATATAAAAGTTTTTACTTTGCTTTTTGTGCGTACAGACGACAATGTTGTCAAAAGTATTAACATTCACGGATCCGCAAAAACGATTAAAAACGCTGTATTATTCATGCCAGGCCAGTAGTTGGCGCTGTCACTTTGTAAAGAAACACTACACGCCTATAGACTGAACATAATACACATGCGCATGACATCACCGGTTTCACAAATTAGGGTTTTTGTACTTTATTACACAGAAATTATAACATTATCGTTTATAAAAACTTGCACCGGCCCCCACAACGCTGTTGTCATGTACATAAACGACCAAAACGTTTTCTGTTTCTAGTTTAAAATCTTGTCTAATCTTGTTAAGTAATGTTTACACTAATATAGATTAAATCGTTGGAGGTTAGAAGTGCTGTTGATTTTTAATTTGCATGAGTTACATCAACGGTCACTGTCATTTAAATCGCCGGAATATTTTGGATATTTTGAATGAATGAGCTTTTGTTGCCTTTAGTCAGTCTTTTGTTATAGAATATACCTTTAAAAACAATAGCCAGTTCTTTAGTGACATCATCTTCTGGGAAATGACATAATTTGGGTGGGGAACAAAGCACATACATCAATTACTTTTAAAAAGAGTTGATGAATTCTGATGTTTTGTGCTATGATCACTGTTTCATTCACATTTCAGTTAAAATGATAGAAATCTGTTTGATAATATAAAAAGATGGTTAAAAAATATTAAAATGGATTTTAAATTGACTCTGACAAAAGCTAACTTTATTTCCATTCTTTTTGGTATCTTATTTAATTCTGTGCCATTGAAAATAACTATACCCTTTTAGAGAAATACTAATTACAACAGAAGCTTGTACGTTCAGTTCAAAAGTATATCTGTTTTTTTTCCTCTTTATTTGCTGCTGTTAGTTTCTCAGGTAGCATAACCCCATACAATATTTTAATATATGCTTTTGCATAACTTTAGGTCATCGTTGTGGGACAAAGTGAGTGAGAAGGAGAAATCCATGTGTCGTTCTTTGGCCAATGACGGAGAGTTCTGGTGAGCATTAACTGTAGTTTCAGATATGATCTCTTGCTGCATTAATGAATTAAATGTTTTCAGTAACTCATGTTTTACTGCAGGATGTCAATGGAGGACTTCACCAAAAACTTCGAAGACATTGATATTTGCTGTCTCAGTCCTGATTTTCTGGACAGTTCCTCTGAATGCAGATGGACTTCCACATGTTACAAAGGCAGCTGGGTTGATGGGACTACAGCTGGTGGCTGTCTCAATAATAAAGGTAGCACATAAATATATAATGAGAGAGAGAGGGGCATGTGAGCATTTCATACAATTACATACTAACATGCATAAATATAAATATTAGATACAGCATGCAGCATGCTTTTTGGGTGTCTATGCATAATATTGGCCATATGGTTTGTATGTCTGTGTGTCAATGTATGTGTGTTCCTACTGCATGTACCTCAAATGTCTGATTCAGTGGATGTCTTGTAGACTCTTTCTGGACGAACCCTCAGTTTCGGGTGAGGATTGAGGAGCTTGATAAGGAATGTAGTGGTCAGTGCCCTGAAAACATACTGGTGTCCCTGATGCAGAACCATGAGAAGAGAAACAGAAGTGAAGTTTCTAATTATGCCATCGGCTTCAGTGTTTTTGTGGTCAGTATTAACAAATAACTCTATTGGAGTCACAGAAAATACAGTAGTTTTGGTTTCCACTTATTAATGATGTGCTATTCTATTTTCTACTTCAACAGATTCCACCACAGGCAAGTAAAAATATCATTCAAGCTTAAAAGTGTTAAACTTAGCTTTTAAAATGCATAAATTACATGGTATTAACAAAATAAACTGGTTGCTTGAATACAAGTTTATATTTAATTCTCCTTTAGATGAAAGATGTGAAGCTCCCGGACAAGTTCTTCTACCGCAAACGCCCCATTGCAAGTAGTGGGAACTTCATCAATGCAAGACATGTGATGAAATTCTTCAACCTTGAACCAGGAGAGTATCTCATTGTACCGTCCACTTTCAATCCTAAAGAGTGTGCAAAATTCATTTTGTCAATCTTCTCAAAGAGTGAATCCCATAGGAGAAATAAGAAACCTTAGATGACATATGTATGAAATGACCTATCAGTGAAACTCCAGATAAATGAAACGTCACGACTGCAGTGCTGACAGTTTCATATATCAGTTCTATATTCCCTGGGGATTTTTGTTGTTTGCAAGCATAAATGTTTCTCTTAATCTATTGTTATTTAATGTAATATTTGAATTTGTGAGCTGTGAAGTTAATGTTATTAGTCACATTTATTGTTGTTTATGTGTAAGGTTTTTGATTTTCTGTCATGTTGTAACGTTGTGTAATGGGTCAGGTCAGTCAGTAACATAATGACACCTTGTTAATGCCATTTCAGTGAGTGTCCATCATGTATTCAAAATTATATATATATAAAATCGTATAGAATTGAAGTGTCACAAAAGATCCAATGCTAAAAAAAAAAACAATGTTTTTCAAATAATTATTTTATTTTCCCATATATTTCAAATGTCTGATTACAATTTTAATATTTGCTATGCTATAAGATTGACTGCTGGTGCGGCTGCGTCGAGGTTTTTCAGTTAAACTGCTCCAAATCCATAAAACTAGTTATTTATTGGATAGTGTTTTGCTCCATTTAGTTTCTGGAGGAATAAGTGAAGTGCCCCTGTAAGTATTGAACTAACACTGCAGCTACGGGTTTCTTACAGTAGAGGGCAGCAGTTTACTAAAACAGTGGAGTTGCTACTTGGGCAGAGTGATTAGCAAACACTGAGCGAACTCTCTCCTCATCACCACGGGGCTTCTCAGGTGCTGCGAGCAAATCACTCCGCCCCAAGTAGCAGTGCTTCGCCTTCTGAGAATATAGTTCCCAGTAGGTATACTGTTATAATAAAAGATGCCTGTGTCTCATATGACCTTGTTATTTGTAGACACTGTGACTATACAAATCACAACATATAAATAGGAAAATGTTGGCTTTATTTTGTCACTTATTGGGAGCAGTATGCTAGCTGAAGCCATTTACTTCCAGTCTTTGTCCAAAGCTAGACTAGCGGTGGGTGCGTCAGACAAAGTTACGACACGCACAGAGATGAAAAGAGTATGTATGGACTTATTTAACTCTGAGGGATACAGTGAATAAGCTAAAGTCCCAAAAAGTCGGCGTGTTCCTTTAAGAGATATAACCAGTTTAGATGGAGAGCATCTCAAGCTGAATAGCTTTGTAGTATGCTTTTTTTTTTTTGTAGTAATTGTAGTATGCACATTAGCTATAGGCTATCCATTAATAGACACAATTTTTCCTTGAAAATAAATTCCAGCACAGCACTACAGCAACTATAATGAAATTACCCTCTACAATAGATAATGCTTTACTATGAACTCTGTTTTACAACATTTCAAATCCCTCAGTTCTCGCCATCTCCAAAAAGCCCAAAACAGAGTGGATTGTTGTTTTATTACAAGCTCTGTCGCGTTATCTTTTTGCCAACAGACTTTTCCCAGAGATTGGAGATTTAGCTGCTCCATGTCAACATTTCTTGCTCGTTGTGACAACTAACCTCGGGTGCGTTTCCTGTACAACGACGTAACTCGATGCTTCACTACCATAGTACGATGCATTGTTGAAGAAATAAACTAGCTAGTCCCGACTGTTTCCCGAAACCGCATAGAGGTTCGGGATCGTGTCGTCACGTCACAATGCATTGTGGGAATCACGGAAGTAGATGTACTGTATAGAGCTCGGGATTGTGTCGTCACGTCGCAATGCATTGTGGGAATCACGGTACGGAAGTAGATGTACTGTATAGGTAGTTAGGTAATTAAAATTGTAACGTTTGATAATATTAGTTTTAATTTAGGTTATTTTAAGGAAAATGGTTCAGAATTGCTGTATTGTGAACTGCTGTAATCGGTCTCACGATCGACAGGGCAAACGCCTCATAAATCATGTTAGTTTTTTTTCATTATTATACCGGATTACAGAACTAACCGGACGAAAACAGTGGATTATTGCACGTATGATAGATGAGTAATTACTCCTGAAGTGCAGGGCTGTAGTACTCGAGTCCGGTCTTGAACTCGAGTCCGGACTCGAGACCGTTTTTCTATGGTCTCGGACTTGTCTCGGACTCGCTGGTATCCGGACTCTGACTTGTCGCGGTCTCTGCCACTGGTCTTGCCAAATATGGCTTTTGGTCTCGACCGAGTCCAGGTGTCTTTATTATGTTCCCAGTAATGTATTATTGTAGTATGCACCCGCAGACTTCCGCAGAAACCTCCGCAGATTACTGCAGATTGTAGTGCCTGTCATTGACAAGTACGACCTGCGCGTGTGTGATTTATTTTCTACTATTTGCTACTGCAATACCGGCGCATAGCTGAAATAACAGATCTATCTATTCACTGCCGATCATAATATGAAATTGCTATATGGACTAGTGACTGTGAATATTAAAGACTGCTATCAAATCTGATTGTTCACAGAGTCTCTGCAAATGAGTGCCGCAGGTTCATGTACTACACATTCTCAACGTTTATCTTCAGCATTTCATCGTCAGATACACTCAGAAACCCGTCAAAATAAAAGTTCGGTTTAACGTGAAGAAATTACCACAGATATATTTTACTGGAGTGAAGCTATATTGTCATTTAGTTGCTCAAATGGTGCTTGTGTCAGTTGGTGTTTGTATCAGTTCTAACACTGCTATTATGAGGTATCACCATATGTCATCATTCTTTTTTCTTTAGATTAGAAGATTATATGATATCAAGGGGAATGTTTATACTTAAAAATCCTGGGTGTTGTGACACTGTTTTTGCTTTTAGATCAACAAATAATAACCCAAAATGATTGTCTTGATAATGTCATGCATAAGACTTTTTTTCCTGTCCTGGACTCGGTGTTGACTCGGACTCAAACCTTTTTGGACTCGGTCTTGTCTTGGACTCTAACCTCTTTGGACTTAGTCTTGACTTGGACTCGACTAGTCCTGGTCTTGGACTTGTCTTGGACTCGACAAAGGTGGTCTTGACTGCAGCCCTACTGAAGTGTAACAAACCCGCATAGACAAGCTTCATAGCTCACAGAATCTGACAAGTGTGTATGTGCGTGCATGTGAAAAGCAGAGCAGAAAGATGGTGCCGGGATGTTTGCCGGCTTGCCACAGTCTGTCCTTGTCTCTTTTATTTGTAATGTTTCTTGTTTGTTTTATCACGCGCTCTGTTTGCTCCCCTCTGATATATGATCGCATGACGCTATTTAATATTCGATCGGCTGTGTCCGATTGTTTATTTCGTTATCCCAGAGATGATTGGCATCTGCACTTGCATTATGTGCCAGTCGCATTGAGGAAAATGTGTTATCTGCCGGGATGTCTGTGCATGTGGAGGAAATGGCAAAGGAGGCGTGAGAAGCGTGCTGGAGTCCTTGTGAGATCGAAGAAGATCTGGAAGTTTCCGGTCATCGGACCAGCTTCTTCGATGGCGGAGGCCGTGGTCGTGAACCTGAGATGTTCATACATTGTGCTTGTCTTTCCGTCTTCGGCGTTGATGCCTCAGTCTTCGCGGATGGTTTACGTAAGGCAACAATCTGCAGATCGAGGAGCTAAATCATCGGAATCTTCGCTCTTTAAGTGACGGGAGTCCGGTAACATTTTATGATTCCTCTCTGCAATCCTCTTCCGATTCCACTCCCACTCCAGTGACAATGGCGTTGATTAACGCGAGATCTCTGGCAAATAAGACTTTTATTTTGAACAATCTTTTTCTCTCTCATGAAATTGATTTTTTATTTGTTACTGAGACTTGGCTTAATGCTGGTGATATGACTTCTCTCTCTCTGAACTTTCTCCTCCTGGTTGCAGTTTTTTTAGTACCCCTAGTTGGCCGTGGCGGGGGTCTTGCAGTTGTTTTTAAAGACAAGTTTAAGTGTAGATTTTCTCCTTTTGTGTATTTTTGCACTTTTGAATCTCAGTTAATTACACTGTATTCTTTTAAATCTGTGCTGTGTGTTTTGATTTATAGACCTCCAAACTTTCATGGGGATTTTATACAGTTTTCTGAATTTTTATCTGGTGTTGTCCCTTCTTTTGACAATATTTTAATTTTGGGGGACTTTAATATACATGTGTGCTGCCCTTCAAAGCCCCTGGTCAAAGAATTTTCAAATTTATTATAGTCATTTAATTTTTTACAATGCGTCTTGGGCCCAACTCATGAACGTGGTCATACGCTTGACCTTGTATTATCTCTGGGATTCTCTGATGGTAGCGTGAAGATCGTTGATACTGTTTTTTCAGACCATAAGACTGTTATTTTAAATACTAACTTTTCTTGTGGTGCGCCGGGTAATATTGTTTCTTCCTCGGTTTCATCTCGCATACTCAATCCATGCACACCCAGTAGTTTTTCAGCTGTTTTTAATGCCTCTCCTTTTTTTTCATTGATCGAGTCACAATCTCCCTGTATGGGTTTAGAAGAGCTGGTTGATCAGTTTAACTCTTCTTGTTTAGAGATTTTAGATTTTGTGGCTCCTGTCAAAGTCAGGGGGAAAAAAGTCAAATCGCAGCCCTGGTTGAACAGTACTACCCGTGCTCTTAGGCAGGAGTGTAGGAGGGCTGAACGCAAATGGGTTAAAGATAAATTACAAGTCTCTTATGAGATTTTAAAGAATTGTTTGAACGTGTATCAAAGAGCTGTTAAATTGGCTAGATCAAATTATTTCTCTGACATCATCTCCAGAAACTGTAATAATTCTAGAGTACATTTCTCTACTGTAAATGCTGTTCTTCATCCTACTGCTACTCCTTCATTCACTCCTTCTGCTGACATGTGTGAAGAGTTCTTAAACTTTTTTATTGGTAAGGTTAATGGAATTAGATCTCAGATTTCATCTGTTGGCAATGATTTTATTGCTTCCGTTGATCCTCTGAACCAACCAGTTGTATGCCTGTTTCTTTACAGCAACTTAATGATATAGCTGCTCATATGAAGCCCACCAGGTCTCTTGGTGATGTGCTCCCTTTTTCTCTGTTTAAGAAGGTACTTGATTCAATTGGCCCAAGTATTCTGTCTATTTTGAATATTAGTTTGTCATCTGGTGTTGTTCCGGTTAGTTTTAAGCATGCGATTATTCAGCCCCTTCTAAAAAAAAAAAACGTCTTAGACCCCTTTGACATGAGTAGTTTTCTTCCGATTTCAAAATTGCCTTTTATTTCTAAGATACTGGAAAAAATTGTGAATGCACAACTTAATGACTTTTTAATGAGGAATAACATTTTTCGATAGATTCCAGTCAGGCTTTAGAGCTGGTCATAGTACAGAATCTGCTCTTTTGAGGGTCTCTAATAATATCCTACTAGGTGTTGATTCTGGAAACCGTGTTGTTTTTGCTTTTGTTAGATCTTACAGCGGCATTTGATACAGTTGATCATAACATTCTCATTGATCGTCTTAGGGATCAGGTTGGTATTCAGGGCTTAGCCCTGAAATGGTTCTCTTCCTATTTGAAGGATAGGACTTTTTCAGTCAGTTTAGGGGATTATTTTTCTTCCGTTGCCCCTCTTGTGTGTGGGGTTCCACAGGACTCTATACTGGGACCAACTTTATTTTATGCCTTTATATGCTCCCTCTAGGTTTGATTTTTGAGAAATTTGGGATTCAGTATCATCTCTATGCGGATGATTCTCAAATTTATTTAACACTGAAACATGGGCATGAATGTGCCATTCAGTCTCTTCATACATGTTTGGCCAAAGTTAAGTGTTGGCTTGCGAATAACTTTCTCCAATTAAATGAGGATAAGACGAGATGATTTTATTTGGAAATAAGGGGTGTGTGGATGATGACTGCCTGGGGTTGTTTCCTGGGAAAAAACTGTCTAGCGCAGTGTTTCTCAACCTCTCCTGCAGGGACCCCCTGACAGGACATGTTTTTGTTTTAACCCTGAAATGGCACACCTGATTCAATTAATTAAAGGCTCAAAGGCTTAATGTGTAGCTGACTAATTGAATCAGGTGTGCCATTTCAGGGTTAAAACAAAAACATGTCCTGTCAGGGGGTCCCTGCAGGAGAGGTTGAGAAACACTGGTCTAGCGTGAGGAACCTTGGTGTCATTTTTGACTCTGAGCTTAAATTTAACCGGCAAATCAATGCTGTCGTTAAGAATAGTTTCTTCCATCTTAGATCAATATCTAAATTGAAATCTATCCTTTCTTTTAACGATATGGAGAAGGTTGTTCATGCCTTTGTGTCATCCCGTTTGGATTATTGTAATGTGTTGTATCTGGGTGTGAGTCAGGCTTCTCTCTCCCGTTTGCAGCTCGTTCAGAACTCAGCTGCCAGACTTTTAACGGGTACTAAGAAGAGAGAGCACATTACTCCGGTGTTAATTAAATTACATTGGTTACCCGTACGTTACAGAATTCAATACAAAGCGTTGTTGTATGTTTTTAAGTCCCTGCATGGCCTAGCACCTGAGTATGTTACTGATTTAATCAGCCGCTGTCAATCCAGTAGATCCTTGCGCCCTAATGATCAATTGCTGCTCATGGTTCCATGATCCCGTTTAAAATGTAAAGGTGATCGGGCATTCTTTGTTGCAGCTCCTAGGCTCTGGAATGACCTTCCTCTGTCTGTAAAAATTTGTCCTTCATTGGGTGTTTTTCAGAGTGCGCTTAAAACTTATTTGTTTTCTTTAGCATTTGATAATGCTTTGTAAGTTGTGTATGTCATATGTTTGCATAGTTTTATGTCTTTGTTTTTATTTTCTCTTTTATACCTTCTGTACAGCACTTTGGTTCCACTTGTGGTGTTGAAAGTGCTCTATAAATAAAGTTGAGTTGAGAGTTGAGTTGAGTCACCACTGATACTTGGTTAACGTTAGTGCGAACGATTGTTTTCTCCACGTTTACTTTGTAGATCTGCAGATTTTGCATCCATCCATTTGTAAACTGCAGGTGAGCCTCCAGTGACTTGAAGTTTTTAAACTGATCGCAGGTGTAAGTGCTCACTCCACAGACCAGGTAATGTTAGGAGAAAATATCAGGGATCGATTCCGCCTATATCCTCAATTTTTTTAAGTAGCGTTGTTTGGCTTCATTATTAAGTTTATCAGTGTACGGTTTTGCCAACTTTTTTTGTCACGGTCCATAACTCTTTCTCGGTGCGGATGGAAACCGTCCGGTTAAGCTATTAATTATTCCAAACTAAGGGGGTAATCCATCAGCCGGAAACTGAAGCTTGGCTTGGGAGCCGCCATTGTAGGTGATTCCATTGACTCCCATTCATTTTGGCGTCACTTTGACAGCGAATAACTTTACATCTGAGGCGTCCAAAGACTCTATTTGTCCATTATTTATTTCTAAAGAAACACGACAATGTCTAAAAGGCTCCATTACTTTGTATCTTACGTTATGGCCCCGTAGAAGCAGTTTTTGTAAAAAAAGGCTAACGATTGGGTCATAACCATGGGACTATCTGT
This sequence comes from Gila orcuttii, assembly GCA_026230005.1. NCBI lineage: Eukaryota > Metazoa > Chordata > Actinopteri > Cypriniformes > Leuciscidae > Gila > Gila orcuttii. The sequence continues at coordinate 8,754,702 of JAPDVR010000013.1, read as the reverse complement.
CGCACATTAGAGAAATTACCGTATAGACAGAAGGAGAAGCTCGTAGGCAATCTTTTACTGTCTATGAGGCAATCGGGTGGACATGGAGGCATAAAGTCAAGGGAGAAGCCCATAGATAGAGAGTACATTAAACCAAACCAAAATATTTCAACAACAGATTTGTTTCAAATATCAATTCAGATTTGTCTCGGCACAGCTACTAGAAGGTCAGAACGGTTGCTCACGTCACATCTACGTCGTCAAGCTCAGTTTGAGCCTGCACAGTACGCTTGGCTATCAGGAAGTGAGTGCTTCTATTGGGCTTCAATTCTCTCCGTTGAAATCAAGGGGGTCGCTGTGTCCATTTCTTTTACTGTCTATGTTCCAAACCGGCCTTTGCGTTGCCTCTAAAATGGCCGCCGTTACCCACAATGCACCGTTCCATAACGTCTACGCCCGAGCTCTATACAAACAGTGCAATCCATACTGTTGTTTACATCCAAGTACCTCCAATATGGCCGCGCATCCGGGTAACTGACCAAATCGTGACGTAGGTGCAAACCCTCTATGCTTTTAACCATTGCTCGAGAGCTGTCGTTTCAACCACACAACTTTGTGATGCTGTTTGCGAATGTTTGTTGGAACGATGGTTTCAGGAAACACTGACTCGTTCAACTATGCTGATAATGACGGAACTTGCGACCATAGTTGGCTAACGATACTTTCAGGAAACACACCCCTGTTCCATGATACATGTGTCAAAGTCGCTGAAACAACTTTTCTCTATTCACAGATATGACGAGACACGTACAGGCGAGTGACATATACACTCACCTAAAGGATTATTAGGAACATCTGTTCAATTTCTCATTAATGCAATTATCTAATCAACCAATCACATGGCAGTTGCTTCAATGCATTTAGGGGTGTGGTCCTGGTCAGGACAATATCCTGAACTCCAAACTGAATTTCAGAATGGGAAAGAAAGGTTATTTAAGCAATTTTGAGCGTGGCATGGTTGTTGGTCGGTTGTTGTGGGCCGGTCTAAGTATTTCACAATCTGCTCAGTTACTGGGATTTTCAGTAACAAAAGCATTTGTGAAGCCACAACACGCACAACCTTGAGGCGGATGGGCTACAACAGCAGAAGACCCCACTGGGTACCACTCATCTCCACTACAAATAGGAAAAAGAGGCTACACTTTGCAAGAGCTCAACAAAATTGGACAGTTGAAGACTGGAAAAATGTTGCCTGGTCTGATGAGTCTCGATTTCTGTTGAGACATTCAGATGGTAGAGTCAGAATTTGGCGTAAACAGAATGAGAACATGGATCCATCATGCCTTGTTACCACTGTGCAGGCTGGTGGTGGTGGTGTAATGGTGTGGGGGATGTTTTCTTGGCACACTTTAGGCCCCTTAGTGCCAATTGGGCATCATTTAAATGCCACGGCCTACCTGAGCATTGTGTCTGACCATGTCCATCCCTTTATGGCCACCATGTACCCATCCTCTGATGGCTACTTCCCGCAGGATAATGCACCATGTCACAAAGCTCGAGTCATTTCAAATTGGTTTCTTGAACATGACAATGAGTTCACTGTACTAAAATGGCCCCCACAGTCACCAGATCTCAACCCAATAGAGCATCTTTGGGATGTGGTGGAATGGGAGCTTCGTGCCCTGGAAGTGCATCCCACAAATCTCCATCAACTGCAAGATGCTATCCTATCAATAGGGGCCAACATTTCTAAAGAATGCTTTCAGCACCTTGTTGAATCAATGCCACGTAGAATTAAGGCAGTTCTGAAGGCAAAAGGGGGTCAAACACAGTATTAGTATGGTGTTCCTAATAATCCTTTAGGTCAGTGTATGTTAAATAGTGTACCTTTAAGATTCTATTTTAAATGGTTTAATATGGAGGTTTTTTTTTTTGTCAAAAAGATGGTGTAAACCCATGTTCAGTGGTGGACAGGAGGCCATATGGAGGATATATAAACACTGGGATAATATTTTACAGACCCAAACCCTCCCGTTTGCATGCATGGGCCTCTTACTACAATCACAACATGCATGTGTTGACACAAAACACAAAGCACACTGAGCCCCTGCACGTGTACAGCATTTACTTGTTTTCTCTATTGTAATGTTTTTCCTTTGGACATTTTGAGCCAATTTTTTGTCATATGTGACCCTGGACCACAAAACCAGTCGTAAGTCGCACGGGTATATTTTTAGCAATAGCCAACAATACATTGTATGGGTCAAAATTATCGATTTTTCTTTTATGCCAAAATCATTAGTATATTCAGTAAAGATCATGTTCCATTAAGATATTTTGTAAATTTCCTACCGTAAATATATATAAAAAATATTTTTGTGAATGGATGCAGCAAAATCACGCAAAAAAAAAGTCAGAAAACACGCCTACAAACTTCGCTTGCTGCTGCCCGCTCTTTAGGAATTGACCCTTCGCTAAGCCCCGCCCTCCTTAGTTACTGTTGCTACGCCTGTCAAGCTTTCGCGTCTAGCATGTCTATTACAGTGTGTATGCACCGGTGTCAGACATTCCCAATGAGATAATTAGTAATTTTTGGCGAACATGTGAAATATCTGAGAGAGCAAGACAAAAGGGACTGCAGTATGCATTCGAGGGATATATCCACGACATAATATGCAACCGATTAGAGAATAATTTCATAAAAATTGAAGCTAAAGCCTATAGTCGCAGCAGCAGCCGCCTCATACGCTGACCATTCACATGGGAAACACATAAATCGAGGAACAGCTATGTTCGTGCACAGCAGGGTAAGTGAAATGTGAAACTAATCTAATAATTATAAATCAAAGTTTATCCATAAATCTTGTGGAATAACACTAACACCGGGAGAGCTGCGATCGGACTGGGTTAAAGTTACTCAGTCAGGGCCAACAGTAGGCCGTCGATTAACAAAATGCTGAAATATATTTTAAAGTATGTCAGTGAGCCTCCGTCTTGTCTTTAAACGTCTTATTTTACGTTAATATAAACAGGAAAGAGGCCGCACTATGCATAACTTGTTTTATTTAAATAAAACAATTTATGCATAGTGCGGCCTCTTTTCTGTTTATATATTCTAATCATCAGGCCAGCATTCCTGTTAAGTGTCACCCCCCCCCTTTTTTTGAATAGACATGAAAATGCACATTCCGAACTTAAATGGTATAGGATAAGAATCCTTTGGAATATAGACATAACATTGGTCTTGTTTTAAAGAAGACATTTGGCAGATTTTTGTAGAAGTGAAATAAATTAAGAAAGTGAAACAGAAAAAAAGTTACAGAAGTTTGAGTTTATGAAAATGATTTAAAAAATTAATTATTCATATTTTATATAAAATATATATATTCAAAACCTGGACAACTCTTAAACTGCAAAAAAATCAAAGCCAAAAATCTGAACAAGTTGTGTTTCAAATTTTAGGTTGATATCTCAAGAAATGAGCTTTCAGTAAGATTTTGTTTGGGCGCAGTACCAAACTTTCTCACTAGGTCACAACCAGACTCCATTACTACCCATATAAGGGCGCCTCCATTACCATATGTGGTTTGAGTGATCTGAACCATCATTTTCACAATTTTCATACAATTTATAAAGTAGACATCCTATTCAGAAGTAGTATTGGAAGTTTGGCAGATTTTGATATGAATTAAACCTCGAATAAACACATAAAAGAACACATATGTGTGTTATAGCTCGCGGCCACATCACAAATGGTGAATCTATTATTTTTTCTTTATATTTAAAACATTTTCAGACCTTTTTTCTAAAATAATTGAATGCTTGCCATCTTTTGAACTCTTGGCATGAAAATAAACTATGGTTTCTACCCTTCTTTCATGATTTTTCATGTTCATTGCTATTTCAAAATAAAGGTCTGAACACGCCTAGGAGTATGAAAATATTCTTGTTGCAAATTAATAAATTACGGCTCCTCTGTAATTTGTTTTGAGAATCAGTAACCGAATATGGAAACTAGAGATTGTAAGTTTTGAAATGATATATAGTTTGTCAAGATTAGTTTAGGTTTAGTATAGGTTATTACTGTTTTAAATATTTAATGGATTTGGGCCCACCGGTGGGCCCTTGACACTTAAGAGGTTAAAGTTTAAATTTAATCATTGAGTGAAGCCTGCTCCTATTTCCATTCATTCATTATTTTATGTTAAAACATGTGCATTATGAACAAAGAACCGTAATTATTTCCAACTTTCAAGGAATAGGTGTTTTTGTTAATCCTGTCGACACTTAACTGTTAGTTGTGAATGGGGTCTCACACACTGCTTGATCCACGCCCATCATTTCTCCCCTTGACTTTTAGATTTTCGGGAAGGAAAAAAATTCCACTCCCCCGTCCAAACTTTTAGGATACCGGGTATCAGATTTGCACAATCCACACGCACAACGCTTCAGCATGTTTCCCTCGCTCGAAAGCTTGCCAGACCTCCCGCGCCTAGTTACGGTTGCTAAGACACGATTGGCCAGTGGCGGTTTTCGGGCGTGGCTTAGCGAAGGGTCAATTACTCACTCAAGTTTGGTATCTATGTCAAGCTTAGATTTCCCTCTTTCGGGTTCATAACTCTCCACAACGTCATTAGAGCAGTAAGCCAATAGAGAGCGTTAAAACAAACCCTTCTCGTGTAAAAAAAAACAATTTTCTTCTTAGCAACGGTCTGCTACAGCGCCTCTCATTGGCTGGCGACTTCTTTGCGTGCAGATTGTACACAATCCGCAATGGTAATGGTGCAAGCCATGGATTCTGAGATAGCGCGTTTGCTCAATTTAAACTTTAATTACAGCAATAATTTAACTAACATAGTAAATGATTTTTTCGCAAATGATTGGGAAGATGATACAGAATGTCCAGAGACTGGCTTGGCAAAGGAGGATGGCCTGAAAGACGACGAATTCGATCAATGTGTGGAACAGTTTTGTAACCACACACACACACAAACACACACACACACACACACACACACACACACACACACACACACACACACACACACACACACACACACACACACACACACACACACACACACACACACACACACACACACACACACACACACACACACACACACACACACACACACACACACACAGACACAGACACACACACACACACACTTGAATTTAGTGGTGGGGAACTCACAATGGTGCAAATTTAATTTATTTCCTTTCATTAGTAATGCGTAGCTAAGGACTTCATTAAACTTTAAAGGCGATTTTCTCAATATTTAGATTTTTTGCCCCATCAGATTCCAGATTTTCAAAAGGTTGTATCTCAGCCAAATATTGTCATATCCTAACAAAACAATAGATCAATGGAAAGCTTATTTATTCAGCTTTCATGTGATGTATAAATCTCAATTTAAAGAAAATGACCCATAAGACTGGTTTTGTGGTCCAGGGTCACATATTTATTGTTATTAATGTTTGTGCTTTTTTTTTCAGAAAACTGAATTTGTCTTGATTAGCCTCTTGCTTGATGTCACTATAGAAAGTCCAAACCTCAGATGACCTCTGACCTCCTTAGCCAAGATGAGTACAGGAAACAGAATCTGATTCAGGACGTCCAGACTAACTTCATGAAGAAACGGGTAGGATACATGCAACAGTGGTGCAGAAACATATTTGTAATGTGACACACACACTCACACACAGAGGTGGCCTTTGCAATTTTAGAGGGCCGTTTCAAAGAAACAGTTAGAGGCCCACATATGAGAAAAATAAAGACAGACAAAAGCATTTCATGCAATGCGAATTACTTTATTATCTCTGTTATATTTAACAATGTTATCTCATATTTCACTAGTAATAGTCTAATTATAAACGCATTCAATCTACCACTATCCACGCATTTCTTTAACCATAATGAAATTGTACTTTTAAATATGAAACTAAACTGCCAGGAGGTGGCGGCAAATCATTGTCTTAACGAGTGAGTCATTGAATCATTTAATCAAACGATTCGTTCAAAATGGCTGATTAATACAGTTGCTGAATTCGGAACCACATACTACTCTTGCTATTTCTTCCGTAGAAAGATATGGTAAACGTAGTATGAGTAGTAGGCCTATACTAGTATTCGGTTTCAAATTAAGAGAGTGACTAAAGCTGCATCCCAATTCTCACACTACCCATCCTAAATAGTTTTCGAAATTAGAATAAGTGTGTCCCAAATCCCAGTTTGTTTTTCCGGTTAGAATCCGAAGTGCAGATCCGTGCACTCTCTAACGGCTAATATTGCCCACAACCCATTGTGCCTTGGTTGAGGATTTGATAGAACTACAAACACGAATAAAATGTGTTAAGAAACTACAAACATGGTGGAAGTGTGAGTGTGATTTCTCTGTGATACAGTATGAAATTAAATTAAATTGAATGTTGACAATTTTGTCTGTGATAAGATGCTTGACGTAACTAAGCGACCGAGCTGTTTGTTAAAGATGCAATTATGATGAAGTAGTATGTCCTAAGGCTTGCCTAATATTCTGCTACACACTCAAAAGTATGTACTTTTTTTCACAAAAACAGTACACACTTTTAGGGAATAGCCTATATGTAGACGAATTGGGATGCAGCAACTGTCCAAGTGAGTCGTTGAGTCATTAGAACGATTTGTTTAAAAACGCAGATACATTAAGTAAAGAAATATTACTAGGACTGCTAGATTGCTAGTGGATACTGTGGATTTATTTGGAATTATGAAATAAATGAATAAATATACACATTTTCACCACCATACCCATTTTTGGGATTAGCCTTTTACATGACTCCAGAATGTGACGGCTCAGCCCTCGGGCTCTCAGTGCTGGACATCAGCTGTGAATAACTCTCTCTGTCAGGTCAGAGAGTTTGCTGAGGTTAAAGCCCATGTGGAGCCATCTGTGCTGTGTCACCGCAGCTCATTCTCAGTGTAATCTTATAAACATAGCCTTTCAGGTTTTAGTGCATCTGTTGCATCTACAGACACTGGAAAATCATATTTACAGAAAACCATATTAAGGCTGGTCAAACCATGCTATCTCTTATATCTCATCACTTTCTAGGTTATATTCTTGCACATTTTACTGTAAATAAGAACCATGAGTTAATTCTGGTAACATTACAACACACTGTGTGTTGTAATGTTACCAGAATTAAATCATGATTCTTATTTACAGTTTCAAATGTGCAGGAATTATAACATAGAAAGTGATTAAAAAAATAATATAAATTAAAAAAAAATCTAAATAAATAAATAAATAAATAAATAAATAAATAAACACTGTTATGGATGAAAAAATAAATATAAATTAAAAAATATATAAATAAATAAATACCTTTATAGATGAGCATCCACCTCTTTCCAAGTAAAACCATTTATATGATGTTAACTCCTTATGCTTTTCCCCAAGGCAACCAACAGGTGGCGCTGTACAGACTACAGCAGTGCATGTGCAAGATTGCTTTGGTAAATTAAAATGAGGTTAAATTCAGGGCGACAATTTCTGGTTTCATGTAAATGGCTATGACTCAATACTAGTTCTCATTTTTAACTATAACAGCTCACATTTTCACCCTGAAGATGCCTCACTTCCCCTGCAACAGTTACCATGGGAAGCAAACACTTCCTCTTTCTCTCTGGCTTAACCATGGCAGATGTCAAAGGCACTTTCTACAAGTAGGGTACAAAACAGGACCTGGAACTCTTAAAGTAGCCTATTACAAATTACATTTTTTTTTTTTTCAACAAACGGAGAGTGCAAGTAGGTGCTTAAACCTTAGGCCAACTTAATATTAGATATGGGTGATTTTATTTAAGCAATAAACATTGACTCTCAACACAACATCAGACTGGGTAACAGGGTTGAAAATTCAGTCCAAGCCAACTAAGAATGAATCTGTCTTCCAACCATGTAGAAAGAGTCCAAATGTATAACACTTCGTTTTTGTGGTAACAGGGTTGTTCAGAAAATATAGAACACATATACAATATATTATGTTTAAATGAATTAAATTCAATAAAAAATATGTTTTAAATAATTAATTTACTTACTACAATGGATTAAATATCATTATTTAATTAAATATTTATTTTATTTATTTAAACATTTTACTACAATTAATTAAATATCAATTCAACAGACTATTTCCCAACTAGCTAATTTTTATGGTCATTTTAATAATTGTATGTTAGTTCTCACTACAAAAATTGGGATTTGTGCCTCTAATGCATGAAACACACTTAGCTGAAGGCAATGACCTAAACTGTGCCTCCTAGCCATGAACCGGGGACTGCAGAGAAGCACAACAATAAATAGGTTCTTTTAAGTGCATACACACAGATCACTAATGAAAGTCTGTGTAGACAAGCAGAGCCTACTAAAATGGTAAGTGATAGGTTTTTTAAATTATTAATAATACACACAAACTGGATGGCTGGCTTTGACAATGAGCAGGAAAGGATCTGTGACATATGGTTTTACATCATGGACCATCTGGGCCTCTGATTGGTGGACAGTGACATCATGTGGTCTGGTTCTGTTCTGCTTTGCAGGTGTGAAAATGTGCATGCTCAGTTTGCTCACACATTCACAATGCAAAAAAGAAAAAGAAAAAAAAAGAGAAGAAAAAGTTAAATGAACATACAAATCAAGCAATTTATTTTATTGGGCTGAAATAATGCATCTAATCTTAGAAACATATTACACACACATTCCATTTCACAGCTTTTTAAAAAGAATATTCTGCGTTCAATACAACTTGAGCTCAATCGACAGTATTTGTGGCATAATGTTGACTCTTAAAAAATAAATTTAAAAAATCACGGTTTCAAATATATAGCCACATGTTAACATGATTTTACTGATGATTTTACAACTTTGCTGTCATGGCAGCGTAACACATAAAATCCCGAAATGAATATAAAAATTACTAGTACAACTGTACAGTTCAAATAATACTTGAGTTTTAACTGAAGAAATAATGTAAGCAATCTGATGAATTATATATATAAATAAATTGTGATGTATTAATGATATACAGGTCCTTATCAAAAAATTAGCATATTGTGATAAAGTTCATTATTTTCCATAATGTAATGATAAAAATTAAACTTTCATATATTTTAGATTCATTGCACACCAACTGAAATATTTCAGGTCTTTTATTGTTTTAATACTGATGATTTTGGCATACAGCTCATGAAAACCCAAAATTCCTGTCTCAAAAAATTAGCATATCATGAAAAGGTTCTCTAAACGAGCTATTAACCTAATCATCTGAATCAACTCATTAACTCTAAACACCTGCAAAAGATTCCTGAGGCTTTTAAAAACTCCCAGCCTGTTTCATTATTTAAAACCGCAATCATGGGTAAGACTGCCAACCTGACTGCTGTCCAGAAGGCCATCATTGACACCCTCAAGCAAGAGGGTAAGACACAGAAAGAAATTTCTGAACAAATAGGCTGTTCCCAGAGTGCTGTATCAAGGCACCTCAGTGGGAAGTCTGTGGGAAGGAAAAAGTGTGGCAAAAAACGCTGCACAACGAGAAGAGGTGACCGGACCCTGAGGAAGATTGTGGAGAAGGACCGATTCCAGACCTTGGGGGACCTGCGGAAGCAGTGGACTGAGTCTGGAGTAGAAACATCCAGAGCCACCGTGCACAGGCGTGTGCAGGAAATGGGCTACAGGTGCCGCATTCCCCAGGTCAAGCCACTTTTGAACCAGAAACAGCAGCAGAAGCGCCTGACCTGGGCTACAGAGAAGCAGCACTGGACTGTTGCTCAGTTTTGCATGTCATTCGGAAATCAAGGTGCCAGAGTCTGGAGGAAGACTGGGGAGAAGGAAATGCCAAAATGCCTGAAGTCCAGTGTCAAGTACCCACAGTCAGTGATGGTCTGGGGTGCCATGTCAGCTGCTGGTGTTGGTCCACTGTGTTTTATCAAGGGCAGGGTCAATGCAGCTAGCTATCAGGAGATTTTGGAGCACTTCATGCTTCCATCTGCTGAAAAGCTTTATGAAGATGAAGATTTCATTTTTCAGCACGACCTGGCACCTGCTCACAGTGCCAAAACCACTGGTAAATGGTTTACTGACCATGGTATTACTGTGCTCAATTGGCCTGCCAACTCTCCTGACCTGAACCCCATAGAGAATCTGTGGGATATTGTGAAGAGAAAGTTGAGAGACCCAAGACCCAACACTCTGGATGAGCTTAAGGCCGCTATCGAAGCATCCTGGGCCTCCATAACACCTCAGCAGTGCCACAGGCTGATTGCCTCCATGCCACGCCGCATTGAAGCAGTCATTTCTGCAAAAGGATTCCCGACCAAGTATTGACTATTGAGTGCATAACTGAACATAATTATTTGAAGGTTAACTTTTTTTTGTATTAAAAACACTTCTTTTATTGGTCGGATGAAATATGCAAATTTTTTGAGACAGGAATTTTGGGTTTTCATGAGCTGTATGCCAAAATCATCAGTATTAAAACAATAAAAGACCTGAAATATTTCAGTTGGTGTGCAATGAATCTAAAACATATGAAAGTAAAATTTTTATCATTACATTATGGAAAATAATGAACTTTATCACAATATGCTAATTTTTTTAGAAGGACCTGTATTATTCATTTATATTAATTAATATTAATCATTAATGCTGTCAAATCGATTAAAAGTGATTAATCAAACATAAAAGTTTGTAAATATATATATATATGTATATTTACACACTTTTATGTTTCATGCAATTATTTGCTTTTAATCGGTTTGACAGTACTAAACATTATATATTATGTGTTTTTAAATACTCAAAAAAAAATTTAATAAGTGAGTAATAACTTAATCACATAATGCATGTAATGCTTAAATTTAAGGTTTTGAAAAATCAACAATGAAGTTATAGTGATTAGCAAGCAGCACTAATAAACTGACTGCTGGGTTAAATACACCTCAACAACAACATGAGAAACAGCTTTGATCAAGATCTTGACTTAAAACTGTCAACCACAGTCAATGTAGACCCACCCAAACAGGGCCTTATCCCTTCTGCAGGGTTGCCAGATCTCACCGAAACAAATAAGCATGATGGAGAAAAAGAAAAGAAAGTTGCTTATAATAAGCATACATGGCAACATTGCCATTATGCCCAAAACAATTACATTGGCCTAAGGTTAGAGTTACTGACTGCAATCTATTGTTTACTGTAGAGATAATGTTCTAATGTTCTTTGCTCTTGCTTCAGGACACAGCCTTCAAAAGAAGAAGGTCCTAATAGCAGCCCTGCAAATAAATAATATATCTTACAGTATACTAGACAAGCACAATGACTAGAATCAAGGCAGCCCTAACAAAGTTATATAACACAGCCAACATCACAAAGCAGTGGCGTCTCCAATGTGGCATTACATATGCCTGTCAGTGGGTGGCCTACAGACACATCTAAAGCTGGTGTGTGTGTGTGAACTAACATTAGGAAGTGTGCTGGAGCCTGTCAGAGCCTGATGATGTTCTGTGTGCCTGAGAGTGTGTGGGCAAGGCAGTTATAATCAAACCATGAAACTTAACCCACAGTCTGAAGGAAGTGGTTGATAGGATCCTCAAAACCGTAATTTCCCAACTGTCAGTTTTGTGTTTAATTGTTCTATATAAAACACTATTGTACACTAGGGCTGTTAAAGTAATGCATTCATGTTGTACAGTGTACAGCTTTAAATATATTTGAACTTCTTAAAGTGCCCCTATTATGCAATTTTAAAGATTTCAAACTTTGTCTTGGAGGGGTCCTGCAAAAGGTTTACATTGCATTCAAGTAAAAAAAAAAAAACATTCTCAGAATATACATACTCATAACAATATACAAACCTTATCTAAACGGTTTAATAAGGATTCAGTCTCTCTAAACCCCTTTCTGAGAGCATACTCTGCTCTGATTGGTCAGATGGCCCAGTGTGTTGTGATTGGTCCACCGTGTCTAAAACGAAATGCCTATTACCATATCTGAATTTCAGCTCCAGAGGCTTCCTCAGCGCTTGATACACAGTGATACGAACAGTAACAATGGTGTTGGTTTTACCGTATCAGTTCAAGCTCAAGTACTCATCCTTTGTTAGTGCATGCACAGTGAATTTGTTTTTGAAGCGCAGAAAACACAACACAAACCAAACTCTTCCAGTCTCAGCTACAACTCAAGTGTTTGAGGGCAGGGCAAAGTAGACATTGTTCACTGGCAGTCAATGAAGATCATAGGGGAAGATCCCCCCCCCACCCCCCCGCCCAAGGAAAAAAACGTTTATTTTTGCCAGTTTAACTTTAACTTTTTAATGCGCAATCCAACGGACCACTGAGGCGGCAGCGGCGGCACCATCATTACTTTGTAGAGCAATTAAATACTCTTGTTCCGCCTATTTTGTTATACATCCCTAAAAAGTGCCTAATAATATTTCTTATAATTATTATGACTATGATATGATGATTGATTTTTCATTAGGCTATTTTTGGTGCCCCCTCAGCGCTTGGTGCCCTACACAGCGTGTGATGTGTGTGGTGGGAGCGGCGGCGCTGGTCATGCAGGAAGTAAGACTGGAATTCCCGATGACTCGTTTCAGGCAGTTCAGTTGCGTGATTAAAAAAGTTGCATCTTACATAGCATTTGGATTGTATTTTGGCAATAAAAAAAATGTATATATATATACGATTTTTCATGTAAGGGCTTTTGAATGTAAAAGACAGTGGGGCTATGGAGAAATTCATTTGTAAAATAAATGATTAAGATTTAATGGTTAAAATACATATCACGGACACCACTAAAACATTTCTGTCAGTGTACAGCTTACAAAAGAATAAATAATAAAATAATTCCCCATAGACACTGTTTTCTCCATTCACAGTTCAGCTTTTCTCAAGGCCTCGGCCAAAACTGAATTTCAATAAAAATATTGTATTCTAGGCCAACCATTCAGAACTCTTTCCCTCCGCATCTGTAATGGCAGTTGAAAGAGTCAACTCCCTCCTCCCTTCCTGCCTGTGGCTTCTGTTTGATCTAAGCTCTTTATGGATGACTTTTGGCACATATCAATGTCTATAAACTGGGTTATGTTTGCATGGTTACCACACAGAAATGTGCCACTATAGAATGCAGATTAAACATGGGCAGATCTTTTTTTTTTTTTTTTTTGGGACAATTTAAGATACTCTTTCTCAAGAATTATTCCACTTTTAACCCCCAAGCAACATTCACACAACCTTTGCATAAATGCAATAACTCCAGTTTACCATTTGCATGAAATACTCAGACATGAACGGAAACACGGGGGCTTAAATGATCTCGGTGCTTGCCTTTGCATGTGGATAAGTCGAGTTTTCTAAAGGTCTGTAATTATGAGTTGTTAGGTGTGAAAGATCTAGCCCTAATTCCTCTTTCAAATCAATAACAGCTCAGTTTGACTATGGCCTGCTATGGGGTTTCAGTGATTATTGTCTTCATTCAGCCTTCTGAACCTCAACAGGAAGAGCGCTAACTATAAACCACTTCCTGTGTCAAATGAGGAGTAATGCTATGCAGTGTTTATGAGCACTTGAAACAGGGCAAGACACTTATTACTAAACTCTGAAACAGATCGACGCCACCGTAGTATCTCTTCGGTATAAAGTTTTAAATGTTGACCTTAAGCTTAGCAAGATGAAATAATAAGATAATAAAAATTAGAAAATATATGTGGCATTAGAAGAAATAATTTACACGGCAGACTTGCCTTAAACCTATTGAATTGTATGGAAGCCTGTTTCCGCCACTGAATAAAAAAAAAGAAAAAAGGTAATTGAAACCTTTTATCCAACAATTCTGACTATTTTCTCAGAATTGCGTGATTAAAAAAGTCTCATCTTACATAGCATTTATATTGTATTTTGGCAATAAAAAAATGTGAAATTAGATTAAAAAACAACAGTAAACAAAACAAAATGTAATTGGGACTTACAAAGAAATAATAATGAAATAAATTAGATAAAAAATAAAAACATAAAACAACAACAAAAAAGCAAAAAATATGTTTTTAACCCTTGTGCCTCATTTAAAAAAGTTACACAGGTCCATAGAGGACAAAAAATGTCCATGTCAAAAAACTGTCAGAAATTTGAAGCTTGGGAGCACAGACTTAAGTTTGGTATCATTTTAAAGAAGAACCTTGGCAGATTATTGCTGAAGTAAAAAAAAAAAAGTTATATAGGTTTAAGTTTATGAAAATTATTTACGAACGTTATTTTATATAAAATATATATTTTATAAAACAAGTTGAAAAATCAAAGCCATACATATAAATAAGTTGTGTTCCAAATTTGAGGATGATATCTAAAAAAATGAGCTTTCGGTAAGATTTTGTTTGGGCGCAGTAACAGATTTTCCCCATTGGGTGCAGCAAAACTCCACTGGTCACACAGTAATTGGATTTTAGATTTGCAGTTGAGTTTTTCCTCTCTCAATATTACAAGCACACAAACACACACAATTTTTTTTATTACACACATACAAACTACACTCAGACATCCATACCAACACACCCACACAAATATCGTTGCATAATTTATCCAATTGGCTCTATAATATGCCGAAGCAGAAAACAGGAATAAAACGAGTATTTGCTTTATTGGCCAAACCTGAAAAAAATGGCACCATCTGATAAAAAATAGTAAAAATGTAAATTTTGAAGCCTTGCCAACAGAATGAAAGCCTCTTATCAAAGATTGCATCATTTTATAGTTAAAATGGCCCTGGGATAAAAAATTGCAGTTTTAATGGGGTTCAATGGGGCCATTTTTGTCCAAAAGGCGCTGAGAGGGAGTATTTTGTGTACTGTACCTAATGCAAAAAATAGTCAAATTACAATAAAAAAATTAAAAAATAGTAAGGTGAAAGAGTAAAATTACAATAAAATACACACCTGTGCCAAATTTTATGCAGTTAGCATTAAGACAGGCAAAGTGATAAAAAAAATAAATAAAAAAAAAACCCCTGAAAAGGCCAAAAATGTCCCTAGGGAGGCACAGGGGTTAAAAAATTGGATTCAAAACAATAAACTTAAAAAAAAAAAAAAAAAAAAAACGGAAAATTGGATTATAAACAAAGCAAAAAAAAAAAAAAAAGTCACCACCACGATTAGAGGGTTTTTTCCGGGGTGTTAAAAAAATGTTCTGCGTGGCACTTCTAGTGTGAACTGAGTGTTTACTATATCAAAAGAGTTCACTCAATGTCTAAGCACAGTCACATTTAACAGAAATGCTACAGAAATTATATTAGATTACAGTTCTACATTCTAAAGCATGTATGAGGTATCGGTTCAGATGACAGCATTGAACATTGTTAAACTGTAGACTCATAAGTACAGATTTGACCTGACCAGCCCTCTGAACAGAATCTGACTCACTCATACTCACACTTTACAGTAAGAGTCTCGTAAGACTGTTGCTACAGCAATGGGGAAATCAAACAGGCCTCTGAATGAGTGTATTCTATGTAAAATGGGTGGGTCTGCATGTGCCCATGGTTACACCCTTTAACCAGACTGAGTTACCACTGAAAGAAACGCCAACCGATTAACACGACATTAACGTACTTTGCCTCAGTGAGTTGACTCACATGTACAAACAATATCACGTTTGTAAGGACTAGACAAAGAAATGGGAAAGTTATGCAAGTGTGCTATGGCATGTTTGTTTCAATCAAAGCCCAGCTTTAAATGTTAGCTATGGGATTTATTGCGATTTGCGAATCAAGTTTTTTTTATGGAGGGAACAGTTCTCTACTAAAGGAATAAATAATAAAGAGATGAACTCTCACTGGCTAACAGATCCATCAGTGAGTCACCTGGGAGGAACCTCATTGGTTACGTAATCCATCATGTCTGAACAGTGAAACAACAATTCTCACATTCCGCCTCCCCATTCATCTACTTTCCCTCTGACTATTTTCCACTCAGGAAATCCAGCTACAGAATTCCAAATATTCCCATAGGAATGCTTCCTCTAGCCAACAATCCTCTAGCTGCACAACATAATGTGAGAAGAAGTTTCTGCATAATGTAACCATCCACATAGGCTGCTACCAAAGTAAAAGAGCATTCCAGTTTGGGAATTAATGGACACTGGGTTTGCTTGCAGTGAAAGAGTTTATATGGAAAGAGTTTATATGGTTTGGAAAGTGCCACAAAGTGTTCAGTAGATTCCCGAGAATGGAGCTGGAGTCGGTGCTATTGGTGGTTTCCCAAGTCATCATTGCTAATATTGATCCTAGAGGTCGGCCTTTGACCTCTCCCACCATATCCAGTGTTATCCGAGAACATCTGCAGCAAGGGTTTACCAGGGTCAGAGTACACAGAATATAAACACTGCACAGAGCCACTAACACAGCACTGTACTCCGCACATATTCATGTGAGGTGTTCTACTTCTGTGAAATGAGTAAGAGTGTGAGCATTTATCGTTGTGTTCCTTTCCTACTGGCAAAACATTTGGGAAACACTTTATTTTGATGCTTTAGACATTCTACTAACTATAAGTAACAATAATGATTTGACGCATGCAGAAACACTAGTATGTTTTGCTTGTTTTTTGTTATAAGTGAAAGATGAGAAAATAGCTTAAGGCTGGAATACACTACATGACTTGTGACCAAGTTGCACATTAATGGAAAATAGCTTCTACATGACAAAATATTAAGTATTGCAGTTACCAAACCTGTCCTACAGAAACTAGCATACAGAAGCCAACAGTAATGCTGTACAAACAATCATATTTACTCTTACTGACGGAAAGGTTTGTGTGTTAGATTGGTTGGTTGATAAGATCACAAAGGGACACACAATAATGACCATAATTATGAAGAGTAACTAAGAACATTGTGGCACCGGTAAAACATAAAACTTAGACTTTATCTATAGAAATAAACTTACTGTTAGACAGTAACATTCCAATCCCTTTTTTTTTTTAAGTGGGGCAGTTATAATTCAGCACAATAGAATACTTATTGTTGTGTCCTGCTGGAACAGGCAAGTACAGCCCTTATTCATTTAGCTTTTTCTGACATGATCATTTCATTCTAAAAGAACAATGAATCAATTCTATAGTCATATAACTGAAACTTTGCCCAAATTACTTTAATGTGGAACATCACACTGATGTCAGACTGAACAGAGAGAACCACAACTTAAAAAAATTGTAACAAAAAATAATTCTACAAGCAATACAATAGAATATTTAAACTTTTAGAGGAACCACTTAAAACTGTTTAATTCAATTAGAGCTACAAGTCCAGGAAAACACATAAACCTTTACTAGTTTTGATATATATATTTTAATAAGTCAAATTCTGATTCATTGGGTACTTATCCTCAATGTATTAGGCTATGTTGCGCATTAAAGGGATAGTTCACCCAAAATTAAAATTCTGTCATCATTTACTCACACTCAAGTTGTTCCAAAAACTGTATGACTTTCTTTCTTCTGCGTAATACAAAAAAATATATTTTGAAGAATGTTGGTACCCAGACAGTTTTGGTGACCATTGATTTTGTGTGTGTGTGTGTGTGTGTTATAATGTTTTTGAAAATCTCTTATGGTCATTAAGCCTGCATTTATTTCATCAAATATACAGGAAAAAAATGTAATATTGTGAAATATTATTACAATTTAAAATAAGGGTTTTCTATTGTAATATACTTTAAACTATAATTTATTTCTGTGAAGACTGGAGTAATGGCTGATGAAAATTCAGGTTTGTATCATCCTTCAGAAATCATTCTAATATGCTGATTTGATACTCAGTTATTATCAGTGTTGGAAACAGTTGTGCTGCTCAATATTTTTTTATTACATATGATACTTTTTTCAGGATTCTATGATGAATAAAAAACACAAAAAAGAACAGCATTCATTTAAAATAGAAATATTTTGTAACAATATACACTACCATTCAAAAGATTGAGGCCAGTAATTTTTTTCTTTCTTTTTTGGAGAGAAATTATTTTTATTTAGCAAGGATGTGTTAAATTGATATAAAAGTGATAGTAGAGATTTGTATTGTAAGAAAATATTTCTATTTTGAATAAATGCTGTTCTTTATAACTTTTTATTCATCAATGAATCCTGAATAAAATAAATGAATAAAAAAATTAAGCAGCACTGTTTCCAACATTGATGATAACTGAGTATCAAATCAGCATATTAGAATGATTTCTGAAGGATCATGTGACACTAAAGACTGGAGTAACAGCTGATGAAAATTCAGCTTTGCATCACAGAAATAAATTATATCTTAAATTATATTAAATTAGAAAACCATTATTTTAAATTGTAATAATATTTCCCTTTTTTTTAATCAAATGCAGGATTGATGAGCATATGAGAAAAACATAAAAAATAGTGTTGTTTCCAAAATATTGACAAATACTGTATAATATTTGATGTTTCACAGAAGAAAGTCATACAGGTTTGGAACACATGAGAGTAAGTAAATGATGACAGAATTTTCATTTTTAACAGAACCATTTCTTTAATATGACACAGTTCTACTGCACAAGGAGGTCTTCTTTCTTCTTTTGCACTGACGTGTTAAAGATTTGAAGTGATGTTTCGTTCACACTGGTATTCTGAGGGGTGCATTTTTGCCCTCTTACACATAGAGACGACTATTAATAGTGTGTGTGTCATTAACACACCACCAGCATCAGCAGAGCCACATGAGCACCACCCAACCTCAGCTCAGGCCTGACGTCACACTGACCACTTCCCTTTAGATATGACAATGAAGCCAGCTCGGCACTAAAACTTCCTGAGCAGGCAAACATGCACACACTGGATGTCATGAAAAACTGCTGATATGAAAATGGAGAGGAAACATTTGTTACTATATTTTTGCATTCATTTATCATGTGCGTGTATATAAAAAATTAGGATCCTTTCACATAATACAAGCATAATAAGCATTTCACATAATACACTATATCACACATACCCCCATATTTATATACTTTCTATTTAGAAAACAAAATAAAAATATTAAGCAACCGTTTTAAACCTTGATCATTTTTTCTTAAGCAAATCAGCATATTAAAAAGATTTCTGAAGGATCATGTGACACTGACAGAAATGATGCTTTACCATCACAGGAATAAATTATGTGCATCCAAATAGAAAACATTTTCATTTGTAATATTTTATATTATATTGTTTTTACTGTATTTTTGATCAAATAAATGCAGCCTTGGTGTTTGTGTGTGTGCATGTATGTATATGTATATCCACACAAGATTTTGGATGAAACATTGGCTGAAGGGCATGAATGAGATCATCCACACTTTTGGCCTCCACAGTTATTCATAAACCCACATGCAGCACACTACATGCCAATGAAGAAAGATAAGACGCAGCCATAAAACGCATGCAGTGTGACAATCACCTGCTTTGTAATTCAAACAGTTCTGATCTTGTAAATGTGACTAACAAACATGCAAATGTCTGTATTTTGGTATAACAGCGAGTCTCAACAAGTTGGACCACAACAGTAGCTGCTTTATCCCTCAGGATTGGTTACAGTATCTGCTCCTATGCCGTAAGTACAGTATTTCTCGCTTTAAAAAGGAAGCGCACCAAAACTTCAGCTAAAACAACCGTCAGTACGTCAGCAGTCAAGCTCATTTCCGGCATTGTGAGCGGCTGATGTGGCTTTGACTGATTTGAATACCGTTGAGTGTGAGAGGAGAAACAGCCAAGCGGTTTAACAATCATTCAAGATGGCGTGCAAAGCAACAAGTGAGCACAGCACTTGTTATTAACAGCTGTGTCAGCAAGAGCAGCATTTGTGGCGTCCAGCGCCGACCGCCCATTACTCTTCTCTGTGTGCAATAGTTTAGCAGCTGTGCGGCCTTTAGAGAGTTAGCGGGAGACATCCTGTTTTTACAGTGGGATTTGCTGGGGGGTGTGTAGAGCTGACCCGTTTCCAACACGCCACTTCAAAACAGCCTTTTTTTGGGAGATTAACTACATTGTAAATATAACAAATATTTGTGATAAAACGTTAAAGGAAGATCCAAGTGTACCGCACTGTATAAATTAAATCACTCACTGAAAGTGTGCCATTTCACATGTTCCCTTTAGAAAGGTGTCTGGATTCCTGTGTGCAAAAGCACATGATGAGGTCAAACATTAAACCCAACAAACATTCTTTACAATCTTATCTGCTGTGGATTCCAAAGTGCTTGGATTCCCAGGTTTGGAAAATTTTGTGCAAATATATATGGGCCTCAAACTCCGGGAAAACAAACAGAAAAAAAAAAAAAAAATGTCCACGTGCACTACCTAGAACAAACCGAAAAAGAATTTTCTAGCAATGCTTAACACACTTTCCATCTGACTTTGGTTTGGCTTCGGTAAATGACAGTGGAAACTCCCGTGCATTGATAGGCATCAAAGACAGCATGAACTGGTCAGAACAAGAAGGAACTAAAAGCATTAAAATGACTAAGTTTAATTTGAAGTTACACTTACATAGCTGTTTCTGTACATGTTTCTCAAAATGATTAAAGCAAAGAGATGAAATGAATAGAATGAAACATTTCTCTCCAAAATGAAAACTTCAGTCCACTCTACCGCAAGCACTACACTTAAAATGCAAGAAATGTAAAAAAACCCACATTTTAGAGACATATGAGTGTAAGTCAAAGACAATCTGGTCAATGCAATTAGCCTAAATGGTATTAGGGCTACAAAAGGCAGCCATCGATGTTTAAAAAATGAAGCATCTTTAACATTGAACTTGTTTTGGGCTACACTGCAATGCAAACAAAAAACTTTCAGAGGATTTTCAAGCTTTCGAGAGCACAATACATCACCTGTTTTGATTATGCTGTTTGAATATAAGTTATGTCTGTGGTAGTAAGCCCGCCTTCCACAATTAGACTCTTGCATAAAATGTTCCATGGATTCATTTACATGTTGATTATCATTGGATGTCAGTGATATCACTATGGCACGGTTTAAAACCTGTTACACCACATGAGCTACTTACGATTAGTATGCTACAACCTCCACAGCAAAACTGTGCTTTGCTACAGTGGATGCCTGGACAGTTTCGATACTCGGTATAAAATGCCTTTAACACACTATTGGACTGTTTGCTGGAGAAAAACTTCATTTTTTGACTCTGAAATCTCAAAGAAAGAAGCTGTAGAAGAGACAACAAATATAGAAAACCTACAATCAAACAAAAAAAATAGATAATCTTCATTCAGGAATGCTTTATCATGTTAAGCAATAGTCCAATGTGTGTGACACGGCTGTATCACAGTAGACAGGAAACTAAAAGCAAGCCAAACCCATTAACGACGTTATTTCAAAAAAGGGTCATTTGAAAACTAACCAAAAATAAATGTTAACTCTAAATCAAAACAGCACAAATATAGGGTGATGTCATCTTATTTTCCCCATATTGAGTTAATTT
Organism: Gila orcuttii; assembly: GCA_026230005.1. Taxonomy (NCBI): domain Eukaryota; kingdom Metazoa; phylum Chordata; class Actinopteri; order Cypriniformes; family Leuciscidae; genus Gila; species Gila orcuttii. Next base: position 8,733,200 of record JAPDVR010000013.1, on the reverse strand, counting down.
GTCCTAAACAGTCAGTGCCAGTATCATTAAGACTTGTAGTTAGATGTTAACCAAGTTAAGCCTTCGTACAGTCCATCTCCAGTGGTCGCACATGAGGGCTGCACGTACCAATTCCTATCTCGGATACGTGTCAGTCCCAGCTTCTCCTGGATCTCGTGCGGCTTCATGGCATCCGGCAGGTCTTGCTTGTTGGCGAAAATCAAAATGATGGCGTCCCGCATCTCGCGGTCGTTGATGATGCGGTGGAGTTCCTGCCTGGCCTCGTCTATGCGATCTCTATCAGCACAATCCACCACAAAAATTAACCCCTGCGTGCCCGTGTAGTAATGTCGCCAGAGGGGACGGATCTTATCTTGTCCGCCCACATCCCAAACGTTGAACTTGACGTTTTTGTAGGTGACAGTCTCCACGTTGAAACCGACAGTTGGGATGGTGGTCACGGACTGGCCGAGTTTCAACTTATAAAGGATGGTGGTTTTCCCTGCGGCATCCAGACCGAGCATCAATATTCTCATCTCCTTGTTCCCAAATATCTTTGACAGCATCTTCCCCATTTTGCAAACTGTTCATAAATGGTTACTTTCCTCCAAAAGAAAAAAAAAAGTTTTATATGGGTAACTTAGTTCAAAAGCAAAATAAATGGGATTTTTCTTTAAGATTTCTTCTTGGGAATGTCAAATTTAGAAGTGAACAGAACACGTGTATAAAGTAATCACGCTGCTGGGCATAAAGTCACTGTTAATAAAATGTATTTCCAGCCGATACGGGCCACTGTTCAGCTGATTCAATGACAGTACTGAAAACTTTCAGTACTAGACGAAAAGGTCAAAGCTCGATTTGCAGCGCTTCTGCTTCGGTTGTAGGGAGGTGCCCGTTTGAAAAATGCCACACTCACTATTAATCCACAGAGATGCGACAAAAGCAGCGATTTTGCGGTGCTTTTCCCGTGGCTGTTAAGTGCTGAGGCCTCTTTAAGAGCCTGCGGTCTTTCAAGACTTCCTCTTGACGTGTGAATGTCCGTCTCGGGGGCTCTCTCACGTCCGTCCCCCAAAAATGTAACTGGATAGCAGCTGAAGACGTTCAGAGCCTCGGCGGGAAAGTGTTCATTTGGCCGGCCGGAGGGTCTGTCATCTGGACCGTCTGAAACGGAGCCGCATCGATTTCAACCGTCCTGAATTCGACTGTCTCACGTGTCCCTGAGAGACAAGAGAGGCTCAGAGGGAGTGCCAGAAAAGAGCAACTTAGCCTGCTAGCTTAGCCGTCCGAACAACCCACACAAAATCGCTACTACAGACTTTTTACACATATTTTCGACAGGATATGTAAAATATAACATATAACATGTTATTTTCATTCATTTTAGAGCGACTAAATGCGTTTTAGTTACCTGCGGAGGGCCACCATTCTCTAGCGGTCTCAACCCCGGTGTTCACTCCTAAAATCAGCCGAGTTCGGTGTGAAACTGACTACGTCAACGCAAACCAGAGGAAATGACCGTTACAGCCCGTATTTCATAATAAAGGTCTTTGCAAACATCAAAACCCCACATGCTCTTCTTCTGTTTTGTACTGCATTTTAATTATGTAATAAAACAAAAGACTTTACTCTAAAAAACACATTTCAAAATACACATAAGTTAGGCTACAATATTCAGAATCTCACAATCTGATAAACCGTGTTACTTATATAGTGATAGTAGCCTATTAGTTATTACAATACAAATCAACAATAACAACACTAACAGACAAATCTACTCTAAAAGTGAACTGAAAAAGATCTTAAGCAATAAACCATAAAATAGTTGTTATGAATTGAGATGAGAAAAAGTGGACTGTGCTTATGAATGGCTTGACTTAATTGTTAAAGGGATAACAAATCAAAAGTACAGTTCTGTCATTATTCACCCACCCTCATGTTGTTTTAAAACTACACAAAACGGTGAACACAACAGGAGATATTTTGAAAAATGTTGATAGCCAAACCATTCTGGTGACCATTGACTTATAACAAACAAACAAACAAGGCACAGACCCAGCCATAACTCATGAAGACTGAAGACAGTCACTTGTCACCATCTACTGGCGTAACAAAGTAGCTAACCTACAGAAAGAGTCACATCCATCTATCAATTCCCACATCTCTAGAACAAACATGAAAAATTAAAGTAATACAGTACAAACAGTAAAAAGTCCTAGTACTGTTTGTCTGAAATTCAACACTCTTGGAATTAATGACTGGAAGTGGAACATGCAAAACAGATATAATAATATCTGAATAAAGGCCGCTTCCCACCAAGGATGATAACTATAATGATAATGATAGAGATATAGTTTTAAAAAGTCGTTCTTAATTTAAAAGAATAGCTGAGTTCACACTCCACACCACATCTATAACGATAACAATGATATAGAAAGTCGTCCGTTGGTCTGGACACTATTACAGTTATAGTTAGTTATCTTTAGTTATTGTTCTTGGTGTGAACGGGCCTTAAGAAAGAGCAACAGGTTAATGGCTAATGAAAAATTGCACACAGAGTTCTTTCCTGGGACTGTCTACATTCTTACAACTTTCAAGGAGCCAAAAATATTTGTTATGCATATTGCTCTCTTATTGGTCCAAAAACACACATTTGCATGATGTCTGCAACAAATAAGAGAGTAAATGTTATCTTTACAGTGTGTATTTCGTGTGATGGAAATTTTAACTAATCATGAACTAACATTTTTTTTTTTATTTACAGGTTAAAATATTTAACCTTTGATTTCTCTTTACATGCCTAACATTTGAAAATAATAATGTATTAGCAGTATTTTTTAAGCAAGGTTGCGGTTTCAGAAACTCTGAAGATACCCTGGCTATACAGTTATTCTGAATGTAATAGTCCCATAATGAGTAATCGACGATGAACTATCAATGAACCACCAACCCCATTATTTTGTTGATTCAAATTATTTTAACATCTAAATTTGCTCTGCCATTATCAGAGGGTATGGGTGGGTGCATGCTGTTTTACACAAATTGAACCAATCAAACACGAGAAAAATTACACAATGATCACAAGTAGTATGTCATGTTATTTTGCTGTGTTCTGTATTTCTATCCTTTATAAATTTTTACATTTTGGATGAAGCTGGGATTCTCTCTGAAATTTGTCTGAGGTCCTCCGGCCATGATTAAGGAAGGCATTGCCTGGAGTCTGTAATGTTGTGCAGCAGGTTAATATAACACTAGAGATCTTAATCACAAAGTGATAGTGTTCAAAAAGGTCTAGAGGTCATACAACTCAGAGTGAGACTCTTAGGCGGGGTTCCGATGCGGTCAGGTAACTAAGGCGTCTTATGTGGTCAGAGTAGATACACTTAGGCGTCAACCAACGCGGTCAGATTGGGAATAATATTGTGTTTGTCTGGGACACCCGGTTTAACTTAAGTCAGGTGTGTAGGGGATTATTTTAAAAAAAATTTACTACAGTGGTCAAGGCTACAAAACATGGCAATTCATGGATGAACTTCAACTAAAATGACATGGGTTCTTCTCATTGCTTGGTAAGTCTAAGGATTGAGAAAACAAGTTATTAAACATTATTTATTGTTATTACTGTTTTTTTTTTATTATTTATTTCAACTAATTGTTCTGATAACGATATGTTCATTTGTGTGCGCTGTCTCTTTAAGAAACTGTGTCGTTTGGTTTTGGGATAGACATTCGTGTGTCCGATATGGCGGAATGGAAACACACTATCTCTGCTCAGTCTTCAACAAGCATGACCTCGCTGGGTCGAGCTCTTTCTCGCAGTAGGTTAAGTCAGCCTGATGTGTTTCAGTCGCAGAAATCTCTCAGCCGGAGCGTCACGGGTCAGAGCAGGAGGTTCTCCAGCAGCTCGGAGTCTCCTGATAACAGCCCGAATGTCGAGGCGAGGGTCCTGGTCATAAACACCGGCGGAACCATTGGCATGACGTATCATAATAACGGTAAACACTATTATCAGCAGCGCTCACTCACACACCTGCCTACACGAGGGTTTATATATGATATACGAATAATATTGCGCACTAGGTAGTATTATTTTATGACACGTTTATGGGATTATTTGTTTGCTGATGTCATAAAAAAATATGAATGTTGGGTGTAAATATCATGAACCTGGAATGCATTAATGCCGTTATATGTGATACATATCAAACCAAGTTGAAGTGGCATCTGTAATTAAATGATGCTTTGCCTTTCTTTAATACAATATAAATACTGTATATATATATATATATTATAACTTAAAACGTATTTATGTATTTTCAGAATAATTTTGTGAAAATATTGTATATCTTACAATTAATGCCCCTTGATTATGCAATTTTTTTATGTTTACATAAGGTTTCCTTGGGATAGTCTGTGTTAAGTCAAAACTACTATAACAGTACAATTAGCCTAGACATGCAAACAACTTCACAGTGAGTGAGTGATATACCATGAATTGTCATTAACCTGTTATGCATTTATTTGGTGGATGATTTGGTAACTTCATCTTTAATTTCCCATCATCAGACTTCTAATTATTTTAAAGATTATCATTTAATATATATATTTTTGCTTTTCAAGCATGACTTGTCCAGCCAATGAGGATTTTTTTTTGTTTTCACCAATTGCTGCATCTTCAGTGGATGTATATTAGAACCAGGATGCATATCAATGGATGTATATTAAAAGCAGGAGTGGATTACACAGCTGAAAGTCTGAAAAATGCACACATGGTGACCTGATTATGTAAAGTAATAAATGGGGATGGGAAAAGTGCTTGAAGAGGATGCTGATCTTGTTTTATGACTTAATTAGCAAATTCTTTAAATAGAATTGTTAAATATTTGCCTTCTGTAAACAGATGTTTGTCTTTTCCGACAATGGCCTTAGTACCATTTTCTGCAAAATACTTTTTTTAAATTTTTTTTGTACTGTAATCGACTTACAAACGTGAATCTTTATCTTTAAAAAATCTTATCTAAAATGAGCACTGATAAAAAGGATATAATCTTTTAAAGAATTTGCAAGATCAAACACAAAAACATTCAGTTCTATTTATCAGAGTTCAAGGACAGAGAGTGTACTTGCATAACAGAAATACAATAAACGTTTTATCCTTTATTCTGCCATAAACACAGGCTCTGAAAATCAATCTTCATGTGGACAGAGGTCCTGTTTGAAAGTCCTGTGGGTATTTTTTCATCCCCAGTGGAAACCTGGACACATTTTGTTCCGAGACTCAGTTCCGTACAACAGCTGAATTGGCTTGTTGAACACATGAACAACACTAGTCAAATGAGAAACAGTCCACTGCTTTTTTTCTGTAGACTCCTTCCATTACAGGTCTTTAGATGCAATTTTTCTTTCACCTCTCCGGACATAAAAAAATAGATTTTTAATGAGATTGTTAGTGTTTCGGGGTACATTTAACTTAAACCACATAGTTTTTACAACATTATCACATAGTTAGGCCTGTCACGATCATTCATTTTGTGCCGACGATTAATTGTCACACAAATAATTGTGATCAATGATTTATTTCTGTTTTGACATGTCACACACAGTGTAAGCCTAATACCTTTTTCTTTTTTTTTTCTTTTTTTAACTTGGAATCGTACATAATTAAATAGGCCTAAATATTATAATGTTATATTATCTTTATGCACTGTGTATTTATATTCTTTGGCAAAATAACCACTATCATATGATTAATCAATAATCACGACAGGTCTACATAATTATTTCATATGTAAAACGTTTTTTCATTGAACTTCTAGCTTAAATAATATAAAATTAGTTATACTAGATACAATATTTTTTTTATTCCATCCTGTAAAAGGGAATGTGGTTCAAAATGTGTAAAATGATACAATATTAGCCTAGTATACGTAGTATCAAATATTCAAGATGGTCTTTTTGGCTTCATTGCTGATGCTGAATTCTGGTCAAAAGAATCCGAGGGATGCAAACGTGAAAAAGTTTGTACAGTGTGTATATGAATTTGGTGCATTTATTCATAACTTTTTACAGGCTGTTCGTCTATATTTGCAGTTCTCTCTCCAGAACCTAATGCTCTTGTTGAAACTCTACGCAAACTCCCAGTTCTGCACGATGAGCAGTACGCACAACATACCAGACTGTATGACTACTACAAGCCCCCGGAGAACACGCTGGTGCTGCGGTAAGTTTCCACACCGATGCACACACATGTGCCATCAAGTTAGAAATTTGGAGGTGTTGTCCTGTTTATAGATCCAGACACTAACTACATTCTTCTATTTGTATACAAAATACAGGTTTGAATAGTTGGTTTCTACTTCAATTACAGTTTTAATGGAATAGTTCTCCCATACATTAAAATTTACTTGCCCACATATTTTTTTGGTTGTTGTTGTATTTTTAAAGACTATGCACTCTTTTACAATATAAATCTAAAAAAATGAATCTTTAAAAAAAAATTTTCACGCTATGAAAATGGCAGATGATTGATGGTAGGTTAAACTGTGTTTCTGTGTATCCCGTGTAATTTACTGTGGCGTCAAATGACTAAATGACACCATCTAAAAAAATTAATATAGCATAATATGGCAATTATAATATAGTTAATATATAACAATTATAATATAGCATAATTATAATAAAGTTTTTATATCTGAGAATAAGAAATAATGCTTGCTTTCTCTAATAAATATTATTCCACTGGTTTTATTACTGTATTTTTTTCTTTAGTTTTTTTTATAAGCAAATTGGATTTGAGATGCTGCATATATATTTCACAAATGGATGGGTTAAATATGTCAAATAATGTCTTAATAATAGAAAGGAGCAAGCAAGTAAATTTTATGTTTGGTGCCTTAGTTCTGTATTTTGCACATTAAAGGTGCACTATTTTTCTTTTTAACGATAATATGTGTTGTAGCTACAGACTATATGTCATGTAAGTGCATGCTATAGATGCATCATTGCAAAACTTTTAGCTTTAAAAGAAACTAATAATAATTATATATGAAAAAAAAAATCCCACATATTTGACAATCTTAAAGTTCCCCTATTATGCTTTTTCGAATATTACCTTTGATGCAGTGTGTAATATAGCTGTTTGTCAATGTAAAATGTTTGCAAAGATCAAAGAATTCCTAATCCTAAAAGAAAGAGTTGATTCTGAACTGCCAAAACGAGGCGTCAGCAATTCCAGTTTCACTTCCTGATAGGTTTGAAAAACACATTTGTATAATACCATCCTATGATCTTCATTGGCTGCCCGTAAACAGCATCTACTTTGACCCGTCCCTAAATACTGTAGTTGTAGCTGAGGCCTGGAAGAGTTTGTTTCGTATTGTTGCTGTTTTCTGTGCTGCAAAAGCAAATCCACTTTGCTTGCACTTCCAAAGTATGAGGATTCGTGCTCGAATTTATGCTGTAACATCGACCAGATTTGTTTGTATCTCTGTGTATGAAGTGCTGAGGAAGATCTAGAGCTGAAATTCAAATATGGTATTATGCATTTTATTTCTGACAATCACAACAGACTGGGCTATCTGACCAATCAGAGCAGAGTAGGCTCTTGGAAAGGAGGGGTTTAGAGAGACTGACAGCTAGAAAAAAAGGTTATGCTGCAATGTATATTATGAGAAAATTAACGTGCCTATTGACCTTGGAAGCATGTAAAACTTTTGGTGGAGACCTCCAAAAAATGTGGAACCTTTAAAATAGCATAATAGGGGCACTTTAAGGGGGTTTAAACTCATACACTGCTAAACCAGGCCTGGGCTGCATCCTCCTTCATGTCTTTAGTAGATTTTTTTTTTCTTTTTTTTCTCTAAATCCACTAGATCTATTGCTCTATTAGCTCATCTGTGCGACCAACAAGGGTGGCCCAATATAACATCATCATGAATATGTATGTGGTTTTAGAATATACCGTCCGTTTTTAATTAAGAGAGGTCATGCTAATTTGCTCAGCCTCTGTTCTTAAATGTGTAAAATCCCCCAGCGCTCCCCTCTTCATTACAATATCACCATGAGCCGCCCCAGACCATGAGCAAAGTCTGAAGTCTGCTGCTTCACACCATTTACTCATCCATTGACACTCACATGGTTTTCGTTTTAACTACAGGAAATCAGTCAGTCTCTTGCTGTCAATAAATAATCTATCTTTTTTCTTTTTTTCTTTTTTTTTTAGTTGATCTAGCTAAACTAACCAGTGTTTGCCTAATGGTCTTTGCTGGTTTAAATAATAAGTTTTGCTTTACTTTTAGAGCTTGTTGTCAATGTTTGTCAAACTTTAAAATTTAGCTGTTTTTTAAATGTGTTCTCTCTTTTCTTTTCCACCCCAGACTTTCCAAACAGAATAAGAGGATTGTATATACAGTTTTAGAATACTCTCCCCTCCTCGACTCCTGTAATATGACCACAGATGACTGGGCCACTATTGGAAAAGACATTGAGGTTCTTCCTTTATACCCATCTTTATGTTTGGCTTGGAGTTGCAGGGCTTTTTGCTTACATTTAAATATAAAATTCGCTGGCTTGCGAACATGACTGAAATGGTCACACTGTCTAGTACTGAGATGGACATGACTGAAAATACTGATTTGTGAACAGAACTGATCTGATAAATTATTTTTTTATTTACTTTAATTTTTTTAAAACAATTTGTAATTGTAGGTAATATTCAAATGTCTTGAAGGTAGATCAGTGAACAGGTCAACAATTTTTTAGATGGTATGTGAAAATCAGTGCTGAAATTTTCAAAGTTTTTTCCCTCGTATTCACAGAAACACTATGAGCAATACGACGGTTTTGTCATCCTGCACGGCACAGACACCATGGCTTACACCGCCTCTGCCTTATCCTTCATGTGTGAGAATCTGGGAAAGCCTGTCATCCTCACTGGCTCACAGGTAACGTGTCTTAAATGGATCATTTACTCGCCTTTGTGTTGCACAAATTAAGCATTTTAAGAGCATTTTCACACCTGTCTCGTTTGGAACGGGTTTTTTTTTTTTGGAACTTGGTATGTTTCTCCCTAAGTTCGATGTGTTTAGGCACATATGAACATGGCAATCGTGCTCGGATCCGCGCCAAAATCGCTCCGAGATCGCCTGAACGAGGTGGTCTCTCCCCTGTTGAAAACTAACTCTGGGCCGGTTCGGTTGAGGTGAGAAGGCAATCTGACCCAGCAGACCAACGGACCAAGCAGTAATAATTCACTACGGGAAATGTGTTATATAGAAAGCAGTGTGCGGTAGCTTATTAGTTATCATATTTCAAAACACAAAAAAGAGCGGTTCTTCATCTTAAAATGTTGAGGAATTGCTCTTCTCCATGCATTGCTACCCTAACAAAGCCTTTATTCCCACTCTAACTGCATTATACATATAAAATTGTAAATATAATTAAATGTATATAATTTATCAGACCGGGAATGGCGGATACATATAAATGTTACATGTGTCTCGACAGCTACAGATAAAGCCACAATAACGTCGCGAACCGAACTTGTCAATCCATCTTTATTTTGATCCGCTTTGAGTGTGTTTGGGAAATGTCACACCCCTTACCATAACCGCAAGTTTCAACACACTACTAACGCAACTCAACCATGACCCTTTATTTCGAGTATGCCTTGGGCATGAGGGATATTGTGACGGGTTTGTTCTCGGAAGACAATTTAAGACAACAATCGAGGCGTTTCAGGGAGTTCAGAATCAGTGCTTACTGAAATAGAGAATAACTCCCTTTGGAGTAACTTTGTGCTTCTTTGCAGGCGTTTTTCATGCTCATACAGTAACATTAGTTGAAATTGTAAATTGTAAAAACCTCCAGTATAAACATTTAACTAGTGGTCATCAAAAAAAGCATCATGTTAACTTCACTATTAGCTTCACAACCATCTTTATGTTGCAGGTGCCGATCTATGAGATGAGGAATGACGGGCGGGACAACCTCTTGGGGGCGCTGTTGATAGCAGGACAGTTTGTCATCCCTGAGGTGAGTTTTGTAATCTCTGTGAGTGACTCCTTTGTAGCAATTACAAATGCGTTTTAAAGGAGGATGTTAAGACTGCAGCTTTAAAATAGTTGACAATTTCATTATCAATTAGTTTTGGCATTTAAAACTATTTCAAATTTAAATAATTTTATTTTAAATATGGAATTTAAAAAGAAGAAAAAAACAGGAAATGATATTTGAGTAAATGTGGTTCTAAGTGTCCTTTGAAATGATTGTTTTTCTGTACATTTTGTTTCTGCCATGCCAATGAAGGACATTAAAGATTCTTTGTTATAAAGTTATTGTAATAAGAATAACATTATTGTAATAATTTCTTTGATAATTACTGTGGTAAAAAAAAAAAAAAAGAGTAAAGGACCAGAAAAAAGCCCTTTGTGTCTTTCTTCACAGGTTTGCCTGTATTTTCATCATAAGCTGTACAGGGGAAATCGTGTCACCAAAGTGGACGCTGGAAGCTTTAACGCATTTACCTCACCAAACCTGCCGCCATTAGCCAACGCTGAAGTCGACATCAAAAGTGATTCCAGTTCTGCCAACATTTATACACAGCCTTAATCCCATATATGTACAGTAATAGAATTGAAATGGAAAATGCACACATCATTTACTCATGTCCTTCCTGTATTACTTTTTTTCTGCCGTAGAAATTCAGTATGTATGATTTGGGACTGATGCTTTTAAAGGGATAGTTCACCCAAAAATGGAAATCCTGTCATCATTTACTCACCCTCAAGTTGTTCCAAACCTGTATGAATATTTTATTTCTGCTGAACACAAAAGAATATTTTGAAGAATATGAGTAACCAAACAGTTGATGGGCCCCATTGGCTTCCAGAGCTTGAAATAAAATACTATAGAAGTCATTGTTTGGTTACCAACATTCTTCAAAATCTCTTCTTTTTATTAATATTATTAATATAGTATTAATATTGCCTGCTTAATAATATAGTATTATAATAATAATTTTATTGCATGCTTTTTCAACAACACTGAAGTGAGCAAATGATGACGCTTTAACTTGTTATTCTTCTAAGAAGCAAACATCTGGAGTAACAAATGTTGAGTAGATGTTACCCATATTTGGCATAGTTTTAGTATCATTGAGGTACTACTATAACGGTATATATTTTTTATATATATATATATATATATATATATATATATATATATATATATATATATATATATATATATATATACTATATATATATAATATCAATTCAATTTTCTTTTAAATTTTAGTTAACTTTTTTTAGGTCTTTTCTTGTGTGTTTTTGTCTTTTAGTTTTTTGTTTTTTTTAAATGTCTGTAGTTTTTAATAATTTTTATTTCAATTTTAGTTTTTTGTATATCGAGGTAATCTAAATTAAAATGAGAAATGTTGCATTGGCATTTTTTTATATATTTAATTTTTTTTTTGGTTAATGTTAATTTTATTTTTAGTAACAAAAACGTTTATTTTTTAGTTTTAGTAATTAAAAAAAAAAGAAGCATTTTTAATAATTTGCTGTTCACTTTAAAAACCATAACAGGACATAGGACATAATATATAATTTAATATCACCTCCCTTATTAGTGATGCTGCAGGGTTATTTGTTTTATTCAGATGTATAATGCTTTATTTCTTACTCTTTAGTTAACTGGGACACTGTGTGGCGAGCAAATACAACCGCCAAATTCACTGTCAGCACACAGTTGAACCGTAATGTGGGTCTCCTGCGACTCTTCCCAGGAATCACCGCTGATACAGTAAGGCCGCGTGGTAATGTCTGCCTTTATTTGACACATATTTTTGCCAAACCTCTACATTCAGTGCATGAACATGGTAAAAATGGTAAATGGACTGCATTTATATAGCGCTTTAACAGACCCATGGCCACCAAAGCGCTTTACATATTGCCTCACATTCACCCATTCATTCACTCATTCATACACCAACAACATGTTCATTATTTTAAATTGTTTTAGTAAATAATGACAGAAGTTTAATTTGTGGCTGAACTTTTGCAAGTTTCAAATGTTTAAACGAGATCCATTCTCTCATCAGGTCAGGGCCTTCTTGCAGCCTCCTATGGACGGAATCGTGTTGGAAACCTACGGCAGCGGGAACGCCCCTGATAACCGCGCTGACCTGCTGGATCAGATCCGTAAAGCGACCGAAAGAGGAGTCGTCATGATCAACTGCACCCAGTGTCTCCGGGGATCGGTCACTACCTCATACGCCACTGGCCAGGTATGGGAGTTTGCTTAAGAAAGGCCGTATGTGTGTGTATTCCAGGAGTGTGTAATTTAATATTCCCTCTCAGGCTCTGAGTGATGCCGGTTTGGTCGCTGGGTGTGATATGACCCCAGAAGCTGCTCTTTCAAAACTCTCCTATGTGCTGGCAAAACAAAACCTCAGTACAGAAGAGAAGAAGAAGGTATGGAAAAATGTCTCTTAAAAAATAAATTTCAACCACATTTGGGTCAATAACATATACACTACCATTCTGAAGTTTGGGGTGAGTGATAAATCGTGTATCACTGTTTCCACATAATATTAAGGAGCACAACTGTTTTCAACATTGATGATAATATTTTTTTTTTTTTTTGAGCACCAAATCAGCATATTAGAATGATTTCTGAAGGATCATTTCACACTGGAGATTAGAGCCCAAAACCAGCTTAGCATCACAGAAATAAATTACATTTTAAAATATATCACAATTGAAAACAGTTATTTTACAATTTACTTTTTTTAAATATAATAATATTTCACAATGTTACCGTTTTAATGTATATATTTTTTTATCAATTTGGTGAGCTTCTTTCATTCAAAGAGACTTATTTCATTGAAAAAATCTTACAGACCCCAATTTTTTTAACTGTAGTGTATTTAGTGAAAATCAAATTTAAAATACAAATGCCAAGTTCTTCGCCGTATACTCCTTTAATGTTTGTTTCATATTATTTTTGACTTTTATACCATTTTCAAGAAAAGTTTAAGACATTTCATGTGGTGTAACCATTTAGTAAATAGTATTAAAAATTAAAAAAAAAAAAAAAAAAATCAATATATTTTTCAAAGCTAATAAGTCTTTTTAAATTACATGAATTATTTAATGTCACACTACGTGAACTTTTGCAACCTCTTTCTTTCTTTCTTTCTTTCTTTCTTTCTTTCTTTCTTTCTTTCTTTCTTTCTTTCTTTCTTTCTTTTGCATGTTAGTTTTACCACATGAATTTGATTTGAATTTGAGTTTTTTCCAAATAATAATAAGCAGTAAAGTAGTTTTAATGTAAATAATAATAATAACATAATAATTATTACTTGTTTTAAATCACTTTAATTAAGCATGTTATTTGTTCATAAGATGCTGAGTCGTAATCTGCGCGGAGAGATGATAGCTGACCTGGGCGGAGCAAAGCTTTCTCTCAGCGACAGTCGCTTTATCCAGGTCATCGCCAAGTCCCTCAGCATTAGCTGTAAAGAGGTAATGTAACCTGCACTTTCTCTCTTTCTAACTTTGTTTTGCTCTGGGTGTGTGATTATTGACAACTACTACCAAAAAAAAGAATTCCCAATTTTTCTGGGGATTTTGCTTCTAACAGTAATTAGATGATATTTAGCTGAGAGTTTTCTGAATACTATGTGTTCGGACATACTACTCTGTTGGCTTACTGTTTTTCGCATACTATATGTAGTAGGGAAGTATTTGATTTCGGATGCAGTGACCTGTCTTAATAAATGGGTCATTGTGTCATTCACTTTCAAAAACACTGAATCATTTTGTAACTAAACTGCTGTGTTTCTTACATAGTGTACATAAGGAGCTTTCGCACCGTTGAAAAGTTTTCATAGTTATAACTTTTGGCGGAAGAACCTGCTATTTGCCAGGAACTAAATTAGCTCCTACTTCAGAATAAGTTCTAACCCAGAACAAAAGGAACTCCCAGTGACTTAAGTGTACAGTACGTTGATTGGCTGAACATATGCCATAAGAAACACCAGCAATCACCTTTTTTTTTAAACAGCTGTGTAAATGCAGTTTACACTTAGTCTGGACTAACATGCCGAAAGCTAATGTTAATGTCATTTACCTGTTGCCTTTGTCTGCGGCGTTGTGTTCTTTTCTCAGCCTCTGATATGTAGCCCTGCATGTTGTCGTGGGAGTTTTCGTCTCTTAGCTCTCCTTTTTGCTCTTTCAATCGCATAACTTATACATCTACATTCCATATCCGTTATCACAAAACCCACAACACACAACAAAAGCTATGTTCACTGCATCCTCCATCCTCCAGTTATTGAATGCCGCTCTTAAATGACACAGTTGTTGGCTTAAATCACTTTAGAGTTCCCACTGGTGGTGTGAATGTAACCAGGAGAACTAGTTCTCGGAGGATCATTCTAGTGGTTAGTTCCTATAACTACTCTTTGCGAAAGCCCCTGTATAGTGTACACCCCTACTTGGAAGTGATTTCACTTAACAGTTGTGCCAGTTTGGTGCACTGTATTTTACCATAAAGTATGGTGATTTAAAAAACATACAACCATATAAAGAAGCAGAAGAGGCTGTGATGAACAATTGTGATCAACTCTAATATTACTAATATGTCCACAGGAGCTCGAAGCCATACGAGATGCACTAACTCCCACTCTGGTCTGCGTTGCTGCTAAGATCGGAGACATTGAAGCTTTAGAGGCCATAAGGGAAATGGTAAAATATTGATACATGTTTGGACACCCATTTAGAATGGCAAACACTACCTGTAAAAAGTGGAATCGTCCAACTCAACCTTGTACAGTTTATTTTTTTATTATAATAACAAATGTAGGTATGAATGCAAACAAGGCAGGATTAAATGCAGTCTAGCAAAATAAGATACGGGTCATGACTCATATGTTTCTATACAGGGCTCTGACTTGAGCATGGCAGACTATGATGGGCGCACTCCTCTCCACATCGCTGCATGTGAGGGGCATCTGAAAGTGGTGGAGTATCTGCTGAGTAAAGGGGCTACAGTCTATGCCAGAGATCGCTTTGGCGATACACCACTTCGCAATGCTGTTCGCTTCAGGTACGTATGACTGATTTAAGTGTCCAAATATTTTTGGGGCTACAAAAAGTAATAGCAAATAGTTAAGTCAAAACTTTTAAATTATGGCAGTGTAATTTATACAGTCTTTAAGGCAAACTAGACCACTGGTTTTAAACTGGTGGTTGCGACCTGTAAAAGAGTTCTGATGCAACTCGCCATATAATCATTCATAGTTAGCATAGCATTTATTCACCCTCATTCCAAAACAATAGTTGTGTCCAAATTCAGAGGCTGCATCCTTCGAAGGATGCAAATTTCAAAGGCCATGCTAGCAGTGAAGCAATGAACGTCACCAGCACGCATGAATCTTGGGATAGGCTAGGCTGCGAAAGATCCACTCATTCTATCTTTTGTGGCCCAGGGAAAGATGGACGCATTTGTAGGCCGCATTAAAATGAGCATTCGAATGCTGCCTTTGAAATATTCAGCCTCTGGTTTGGGACAATGACCTTCTTTCTTAAAACACAAAAGGGGACTTGTAAGGTGACGTCAATTAAACACATGTGACTTTTTTTTTTTTTCTTGTCTGTAGGCATAAGGGTGTTGTGAAGTTGCTGAGGAAGACTGGAGCTCATTTTTCCCGGGATGAAATGGTTGATGCTGGAACGGAGTTGTGCAGGTCTCATTTACATACACACATTTCATCTCCATCCATCCTTCTCTTATTGCTTTTATAAACTTGTGGACATAGCAATTTGATAAATGACAAAAGTGTCAGTT
The DNA here is from genome assembly GCA_026230005.1 of Gila orcuttii. Taxonomy (NCBI): domain Eukaryota; kingdom Metazoa; phylum Chordata; class Actinopteri; order Cypriniformes; family Leuciscidae; genus Gila; species Gila orcuttii. The sequence continues at coordinate 8,717,372 of JAPDVR010000013.1, read as the reverse complement.
TTATTTTTATTAGTAGTAGTAGTACTTTTTTTCTTTTTTCTTTTTTGTACTGATTTATTTCATTACAATTCTTCCGTTAAGTAGTATAGTTAAGCTTAGGGTGGATTTTTAAATGGCACATTAATATAGTTGAAGTTCAATGAATGTGTGGTTTGTTTGTTTGTTTGTTTATTTATTTAAAAGGGACAATGCACATTAATGAACATAAGGACAATGTCCGAATGTAAATGAGCCAGATTTAGCCATACAGAGTAATTTTCATCCGGAGTCCCAGGCATGGTCACAAATATGAGCATCTGTTTTTTTTTTTTTTTTTTTATTAATATACAGAACAGTGTATTGAGCACATACCAGAACTGTTTGTCTTCAGTTTATGAACTTCCTGTGTTATGGTTGATGATTGCCCATTTAGTTATTCTAATGTGTGTTTTACAGTCTTGCGGCGAGTGGCGACTTGGAAGGATTGGAGACTTGGCAGTTAGCTGGGGTTGATCTGACCATGACCAGTTATGATGGACAGACACCCATTGAAGTGGTGAGTTAATGACGGAGATCTGTGTGGAATACACAATTATAACCAAACATTTGATGTCTTCAGTGACATTTTATTCTTATGACTGTATGAATGGAGATACAAGCCATTTTTTGTTGCATTGGCTAAAAAATGACTTCTGCATTGTCAAAGCAATGACAAATATGGTAATATATTTTAAAGATGCTTCCTGTAAATCAGGGGTGTCCAAAGTCAGTCCTGGATGGCCACTGTCCTGCAGAGTTTAGCTCCAACTTGCCTCAACACGTCTGCCTGGAAGTTTCTAGAATACCTAGTGAGACCTTAGCTGTGTTTTACCCTCATTCACTATTCCCCTACATTACTCCACTAATATAGTCTACTTGAAGGAGTGAATGAAAACGAGTGAGCGAATTCAGACACTGAGTGCACCAGAAGGGAGACGCGGGAATTCATTCGGCATGACCCTCACAGTGCGGTATTCTCTGGCCGTTGAGTGTGCATCAGTTGTGCACTTGTTATTGTGGTGCATTATGGTATTGAATGAGTGCACTCAGTAATGTCCACTATGGGTTTAGACACCACTACAAATGGCTGTCCCTTCAAATACTGCTCTATGTAAGGTTATAGTGGGCGATTTCGGACATAGCCCTATGATCAGCTGGTTCAGGTGTGTTTGATTGGGGTTGGAGTTAAACTTTGCAGGACAGTGGCCCTTCAGGAGCAGGATTAGACACCTCTGCTGTAAACTTTTATTAATGGGCTTCTCTTACATGTAGGCAAGAGCCGCTGGATGTGAGGAGGCTGTTAAGTTCTTACAACAGTACCTGTTGGCTCAGTACCAAACTCAGGTAGGAAACAAAAACTAATATATACAGTAGTCAACATTTGAAGTGGATCAAAACCTTTCATCAAAGTTATACATTCATTTTGAACAATACCCGTTCTTGTCTTAGGACAACTTTTTTGATCCACTTCAAATGTTGACTACTGTAATTACATAAAAAATGCAACATTTCATGTAAAATGTCATGTGGTGCAACTCCTCAAAGACATACTTTTTTTTTTTTTACATATATGTGACCCTGGACCACAAAACCAGTCACAAGTCACACGGGTATATTTGTGGCAATAGCCAACAATACATTGTATGGGTCAAAATTATCGATTTTTCTTTTATGCCAAAAATCATTAGGATATTAAGTAAAGATCATGTTCCATGAAGATATTTAGTAAATTTCCTACCTTAAATATATAAAACATTTATTTTTGTGAGTGAATGCAGCACAATCGCGAACATAAATGGACAACTTTAAAGGCGATTTTTCTCAATGTTTAAATTTTTTGGCACCCTCAGATTCCAGATGTTCAAATAGTTGTATCTCGGCCAAATATTGTCCTATTCTAACAAACCATACATTAATGGAATTATTTATTCAGCTTTCATATGATGTATAAATCTCAATTTCAAAATTGTGTCCCATGTGACTGGTTTTGTGGTCCAGGGTCACATATTAGATCAAATATTTTACAATCGTAATATTACATAAAAATACTTAACCTTTTTTAAAGAAAAAACTTTCAATAATGATATAGATGTATACACTTACATCGATAAGAATATGTTATTACCTTTTACTTAATGGTTTCACCACATGCCATGTTTAAGAGTCACTCAACTTCTGAAACTTTTTTTGGTCCCACTTTATATTGAGTGGCTATAGGTACTATGTACTTATGTTGAAATTAATAATTTGATACAATGGACCTATTGTGTACATACATGTTTTTATATTGTACTTAAATTTTGAAAATACCTGCATGTAATTACAGCTGTAATTAATGTATGTAATTACATTTGTAATTACACTGTTGACCCTTCCCTTACACCTTAACCCATCCTTAAACAACCCATACCACCACACCTGACCCCAACCTTACCCGTATCACTCCTCAATAGAAGCACAAGTGTTTTACAATAAAACATCAACACAATAAGTACTTTGTACTTATTTTTTAATGTAAGAACATAGTACTTAAAGCCACTTAATATAAAGTGGGACCCTTTTTTTAATTTTTCAAAACCATATGAAACCTAAATTTGAAGTTTTTGCCTTGTTTTATTTTGAATGATTGTTATGTGTTATGACAAGAATTTTTAGAAGTGCATGTATTCCTTTAAAAGCTGCATAGTGCATGCATATTAAGAAATGTGCTTTTTGACATTTTAATTTATTTATATAGCATGTACATTACTAAAGCAAGTTATGCATGTCAACTCACCCAAAAAATGTTGTTAACTGAAATATATAGTGTATACATACCTTTCGACATATTGAGGAGATGAAGTTAAATATTAACAAGTATTCTTTTCATAAAACATCTTTTTACTGATGCTGTTCATTTTTTTTAGCATCAGACAGATGAGGGCAATGAGGTAAAAACCGTTATAAGAGTAAAATGAAAACACATTTTTCATAATTTCATGTGATAAAAAAATCTAGGTCACACTTTATTTTAAGGTGACGTAGTTACATTGTACTTAAATAAGTACTGAGTAATAATAATTAACTACATGTACCACTATAGAGTTACGGTTAGGGTAAGGGTTTGGTTTAGGGTTAGTAAGTACTATAAATTATGCATAAGTACATGTTGTAGTGTAACTACGTCACCTTAAAATAAAGTGTTACCAAAATCTATATGTATGTATTGTACACACACAGTGTATGAATACACATATATATATATATATATATATATATATATATATATATATATATATATATATATATATATATATACACACAGGTCCTTCTCAAAAAATTAGCATATTGTGATAAAGTTCATTATTTTCCATAATGTAATGATAAAAATTAAACTTTCATATATTTTAGATTTATTGCTCACCAACTGAAATATTTCAGGTCTTTTATTGTTTTAATACTGATGATTTTGGCATACAGCTCATGAAAACCCAAAATTCCTATCTAAAAAAAATTAGCATATTATGAAAAGGTTCTCTAAACGAGCTATTAACCTAATCATCTGAATCAACTAATTAACTCTAAACACCTGCAAAAGATTCCTGAGGCTTTTAAAAACTCCCAGCCTGTTTCATTATTTAAAACCGCAATCATGGGTAGGACTGCCGACCTGACTGCGGTCCAGAAGGCCATCATTGACACCCTCAAGCAAGAGGGTAAGCCACAGAAAGAAATTTCTGAACAAATAGGCTGTTCCCAGAGTGCTGTATCAAGGCACCTCAGTGGGAAGTCTGTGGGAAGGAAAAAGTGTGGCAAAAAACGCTGCACAACGAGAAGAGGTGACCGGACCCTGAGGAAGATTGTGGAGAAGGACCGATTCCAGACCTTGGGGGACCTGCGGAAGCAGTGGACTGAGTCTGGAGTAGAAACATCCAGAGCCACCGTGCACAGGCGTGTGCAGGAAATGGGCTACAGGTGCCGCATTCCCCAGGTCAAGCCACTTTTGAACCAGAAACAGCGGCAGAAGCGCCTGACCTGGGCTACAGATAAGCAGCACTGGACTGTTGCTCAGTGGTCCAAAGTACTTTTTTCGGATGAAAGCAAATTTTGCATGTCATTCGGAAATCAAGGTGCCAGAGTCTGGAAGAAGACTGGGGAGAAGGAAATGCCAAAATGCCTGAAGTCCAGTGTCAAGTACCCACAGTCAGTGATGGTCTGGGGTGCCATGTCAGCTGCTGGTGTTGGTCCACTGTGTTTTATCAAGGGCAGGGTCAATGCAGCTAGCTATCAGGAGATTTTGGAGCACTTCATGCTTCCATCTGATTTCAGCACGACCTGGCACCTGCTCACAGTGCCAAAACCACTGGTAAATGGTTTATTGACCATGGTATTACTGTGCTCAAGTGGCCTGCCAACTCTCCTGACCTGAACCCCATAGAGAATCTGTGGGATATTGTGAAGAGAAAGTTGAGAGACGCAAGACCCAACACTCTGGATGAGCTTAAGGCCGCTATCGAAGCATCCTGGGCCTCCATAACACCTCAGCAGTGCCACAGGCTGATTGCCTCCATGCCACGCCGCATTGAAGCAGTCATTTCTGCAAAAGGATTCCCGACCAAGTATTGAGTGCATAACTGAACATAATTATTTGAAGGTTGACTTTTTTTTTTGTATTTAAAAACACTTCTTTTATTGGTCGGATGAAATATGCTAATTTTTTGAGATAGGAATTTTGGGTTTTCATGAGCTGTATGCCAAAATCATCAGTATTAAAACAATAAAAGACCTGAAATATTTCAGTTGGTGTGCAATGAATCTAAAATATATGAAAGTTTAATTTTTATCATTACATTATGGAAAATAATGAACTTTATCACAATATGCAAATTTTTTGAGAAGGACCTGTATATATATATATATATATATATATATAGATGTATGTATATGTTTTTATTTCATATTTTATATATATATATATATATATATATTATTTTTTTTTTTTTTTTTTTTTTTTTTTTTTTTTTTTTTTTGCATGCTTCAGAGTGATGTGGAAGTGCATGTCTCAATGGTAGGGCTGTGAGTTGATCTCCCATGGTAAAACGATACAGGTTCAGGCTAACAGTAATTAATAGCTTGATCGGCATCTTGACATTTCCTTCAGAGACACATTGGGTGAATGGTCCTGTCTTGTTTGTGAAACATCTACCTTTGTGATAGACATTTAAGGAAATGTGCTCATGAAATGTTCAGTCATTGTGGCATGTTTATTATGTAATTGAAGTTACCAAAAATCAACAGCTTTAAGTTAACAAAAAATCCCTCGTCTTTTTCTTGCAGCCAGTATTTGAGGGGGATGAGGAGGAGGTAAATTGTGTTGAGCTGTATATTATTCAGTACACTTAATGTTTATCTGTTCAGGTGCAGTCATACTTCATGCTGTTTGACCATTTTATATCATAAATTTTGATTGATTGTGAATTAGCTGCCATAATGACATTCACAGATAGATACATTGGTCCAAAACAGAAGATAGTGCTGAAAAAATTGTTAAACACATTAAAATGTGCATCCAGTTCATTCCATTTAATAATAATAAACATTGTGACTGCAATCTAAGTTTTACATATTGAACATTGCATAACTCTTTGTAATTGAAGTGCAGAACTCATGTAATGCTTGCATTATTCTCTTTCTGTCTGTTCTCTAGAATGGCGAGTTTGAGTTTACTGCTAGTCCATGATCTTGAGGAGGCCGTCCTGCTACCTGTCACTTTCTGCCCTTATCATCCATCCAGTTGCTTATTTTTAGCAGTCGAACAGTAGATTTTCCTCACTTAAACAATTATAATTTTAAAGGGGTCATATGAAGCTGTTTTAAAAGTTAATTATTTTGATTATTGGTCTGTCTGAAATGCGCTCATTTCTTCAAAACGTTGTGCATAGGCGGCGTTGTACTCTCCCAGGTTCAGGAAGCTGTGATCTGTAAAATGTGCTATGCACAAGCAAACTTTTGGGTTGTACTGATTAACCTCTGAAAGTAAAAGCAGTTTTGCTCACGCATCCAAACACACGGCATCTCTGCGACTTGGGGCCAGTTGTTCAAAGGTAAACTGATCGGATTTTGGTTATCGGATTGGATCAAATCTTGAAAATGGGTTGTTCAAAAGGGAAAGAATGAGTCTGAAATCAGATTAGATCATGGAATCCAATCCTAGTTTTAATCTGGATCAAACCTTCAGTCTGTGTTGTTCAAAACTTGTCAGTATGATTTGGATAACTTTGATCCAAAAAAACAGGATTATCCTGATCCCAACAAGGGGGTAGGATTTCAAGGTGGATTCCACGAAGACAATGTAGTAAAATTTTTAAATTGGTCAAATAATACATTTGTATGATTTAGTGTATATATACTTTTATTTATATTTTGCACTTGACTTGTGTAACCGTTGTAACAGTGATAAAGTAGATAAAGTAGACATAGGCTACCAATAAAGCTATTCAGTAAAGTAAAGTAAAAATGATCTTGTCCCCATGAAATAATCCCCCAAACAGATTTCAATAACAAACAAAAATAATATATTCCATTTTTCTGTCATTCATCACCGTATATTAATTTCAAAGAAACAATCATCAGAGATGAGCCTGTCAAAAATAGTTTCTAACAATTGCATACTATACGTCCAGTCAGTCCCTCATTCAAAAAAAATGTTTTAAGACGTTTTCAAAATATCCACAATGTATATTTGTTTTTTATTTGTTGTGGTTCAGATGAGGGGTCATAAAAGAAATTTATGAATGGAAGTGGATGTTTTTGTTATTTCTGTGTTTTGTCTCAAAATAAGAAACACTTACAGTGACTCCATGTTGGCTCTTCTACCTGTTCTTTACATAGCTGGTAGCCCACATTGTGATATGTTGTCCCATTTAGAGCACTGGTAATCTGGATTAGGTAATCGTGAAAACTGTGTATCTGGATCAGGGTGATCCAGTCCGATGTTGCTTTGAAAAACCGGCATAAAAGTAAGATGGATTACCTGATCCTGAATAGGAAAAAATGGGATGTCCAAATCCGGATAATTTTGATCCAGATTAAATGTTTGAACAACTGGCCCATGGCGATAACACTTCAATTCACTGAAGCCTCATCTTCTAACTTTAATCTTTGTAACTTTGCAGATCGTATCATTACACACTAAAGGAAAACATTAAAAAGCATCATATGACCTCATTAAAACATAAAGAGCACAATCCATAATGTTTTAGATCTGTCCCTCTAAAACAGTAAATAATCAGATATGAATGTATGTGATGTTGACAGTAAAACAATCATAAAGACTATTTATGTACAAGCACATTATTCAGAGTACATTACAGTACAGGGTACTGTAACTCCTGATGTCCAACAATGTGTAATCATTTGAATATATATATATTTATTGTTTAGATTTCAAATGAATTTGGATATCTGAGGCTGTCAGAACTAATGGCTGTTATGTCTTCATCCAGTGTTTTTCATGTGTTCACATATATCAGATTCACTATCACCTCAGTGCTGTCACCTTTATCGGAATGTACTTTTAATAGCAAATACAGTCATAATTGCAGTGAAGAGTAAGGATGGTTTTACAAACTGTATTTACAGAGAAGCAAACCAAACAAATTGTCTGATGTTTAAGAAATGTTTAGTTGTCTGTTAAAACTAAAATAACCAATTGCCCTGTGAGTGACTACCCTGAAAACAGTGTTTGTGAACCAAAATGTAGTGGACCGTCCGGTTATTTAGTTTTGTTCTTAAGTAAATCTGTGTTTTGTATTCATTAGAGGCATTGTTGAATTGTTGAGTTCACCTCAGTGAAAGTTCAATCCAATTGTTTTATTGATCCATTTTTAAATTGTTGTTGCAATAAAAATACAAAAGCATATGGTTATGCTATTTAAAACATGCAAATTAACATGCCTGCCTGTACTTGTCTTGTTCTTTTTGTTGTGTCATTATGATCAAACAGCAATAAATATGTTTTTTTAAATTGTGAAATGAAATTCTCATGTGCAAAGAGAAAATGACAACAGTGTCCAACAAAACTTTTCTATTCTGGTTCGGATGGGTTGAACAGCTTGCAGCTTTGTCCGGATAGAAGTGATGTCTCAAATTAAGAATCATTATCAAAATTCTCCTTTATTGAGCAGTGTAGTCTTACAAGCTCCGATCTTAGATTGATTAAAACGAACAAGTTAAACAGAGATATTAAATAGCCATTTTCTATTGCTAGCCACTCTGAAATTGCCTACCCTACCTTTAAAAGTTTTCCATATGGCCTAAAAAGTTTCCCAATATATACAACAAACCGGAAAATTAACTATTAACATACAATTCACTTTTAAATAATTAAATACAAATAAATCACTAGTGAAACTTGGCCTTATTTACAAAGTCGTTGGCCCCATGAACGATATATAGGCCTATATATATCTGCCATTGGACTGTAATCCGTTTAAACGCACTCATTATATATTACTTTGTGCTGCTTTTATCACACATTTTTCTGACTCTGATTTCTGTTGAAAAAAATTCTTATAACACCATGAAAATAATTGTTTTAGTTGTTTCCTGTGTTAGCAGCAGGACAACTGTTTTCAATACTGATAATAATATAAGAGCTAATAATAATAATAATGTTTCCTGAGCAGCAAATCAGCATATTATAATGATTTCTGAAGGATCAAGTGACACTGAAGACTAGAGTAATGATGCTGAAAATTCAGCTTTGCCATCAAAGGAATATACATTTTAAAATATATTAAAATAGAAAATATACAAGTAATATATAATATACAAATATGTTATATTAAAAATGATAGCAGTGATTTTTACTATTATATAATTATTATATAATTGGTAAAATAAAAACAAATGATGGTGCAGTAAGCCACGCTATAACTGTTGAAAGTGGATCGTACTGAGCGCCACAACACACTTGTAGCCAATCAGCAGCAGGGGGCGTGTCCACTCAAAATGGGGAGGAGAGAGAGAGTGAGCGAGATTTGATTTTGAAGGAAGACTGTTGAAAGAGAGATGGCTGAGAGACATTACAAAAGAGAAAGGTAAGAGGAATATACCTGGAAAAAGAATGGTTATGATCAGGCAAGAGCTTTAGGACCAGCTTTTAGAAAAGCTTTCCAGCGCTGGAGAGACCAAAGCGGGAAGGCCTGAAAACGGACGTCGAAGTTGTGTTGTTGCTGCTCCATAGGTGAGTGACATGTCATGGTTTTGCTGTGTTTCACAGAACCAAGACATGCTTTTGTTGTAATGTTAGCTACAATATAGTAACAGGGCAGTTTGGAGTGTCATTGTTTGTCTGGAGCTGCTGGCGACTAACCAACTCTTGCTTGTCTACTCCTGTGTAACGTTAGTTGTATGTTCATTTGTTGTTCACTGCCACTTGTCAGTGGACAAGTAGCTATTTTACCCAAGGATAGTTCACCTGCAAATTAAAATTCTGTCATTAATTACTATCTCTCGTGTTGTTCCAAACCCATAAGACTTTTGTTAATCTTCGGAAAACAAATGAAGATATTTTTCACGAAATCTGAGAGATTTCTGTCCCTCCATTGGCAGCCTAAACGAATCCATTTGAATTGAGCGGTTTAATCCAAAATGTTTTGAAGAAACAGAATTAATTTATGATTTTATTCACATAAAAGCATTCATCAACTATCAGTTGTGGTAAACGGTTGTTTATGTTTGCTTGACTTACTAGAACCCATGAGGTTCATTCTGTGGTTACGCAGCACGTTTGAGCTTCTGCAAGAACCAATGAGGTCGCAGCACGTTTGGGCTTGTGCAAGAGGTTTGTTCTTGTCAAGCATGTTTATGTCACTGATCAATGTGTGAATAAAAGTCTAAATTAAATCTGTTTACCATATAAAGTGATCGAGTCTCTTCAGACAATTTGGACTAAACCACTCAATTAATATGGATTAGTTTTGCTATCTCTTTATGAAATGTCAAAGTGGTAGTTGCGTAGCTGTCTATGGAGGGACAGAAATACTCAAATTTCATTAAAAATATGTTCATCTGTGTTCCCGAAGATGAATGAAAGTATTGTGATTTTGGAATGACTTGAGGGTGAGTAAATTATGACAGAATATTCATCTATGGGAGAATTATCCATTGAACACTATTGGGCATCTGTGTGGGATTTTGCAGACAAGTTGAGCAACACTCCCCAACATTCAGGAGATTGTTCTCCAGGAACAGAATAGATGTGACATTTTGAATAGGCCTACCTACATTAATTATTAGCTTGAAGAAGTCAATCTTTTGCATTACCTAATGTTGACAAATTGTTAATTGTTACTATTTTATATTTTTCAAGTTATAAAAATAAAGTTTGGGGGAGTTTCCACATTAGATGACTGACTAAAGTGATCAAATGACTAATAATCAACGATGATTTATTTTATGAATGACATAGCAACATTGTTAGGTAAATTAGACACTGACATTTAAGCACACTGTATGTTTTTCTTATGGCACACTTTCCTTTAAATGATCTCAAACATATGTTTGGGCTCCTCTGAGGGAGGCTGCTTTGAACAGTTGGGGCTCGTGTGTGTGTGTGTGTGTGTGTGTGTGTGTGTGTGTGTGTGTGTGTGTGTGTGTGTGTGTGTGTGTGTGTGTGTGTGTGTGTGTGTGTGTGTGTGTGTGTGTGTGTGTGTGTGTTGGACTGTTTTCGCCCCTGCTGTTCTATTGATCCACTGAAAAAGGCCTGGGCTGCACCCTCCTCCATGCCTTTATTCACTGGGAGGGATTTCTGTTTAAAAATGAAGGGATTAAAGAAATCTTTTCAACAAGCTTTAAGCAGCCACATGACACTATTAGCTCATCTGTGCACCTTACAAGAGTGGCCCAATGTAACGGCACTTAGGGGGCCACATGAATATTTATGCGCTTTTAGGATAAGCCGTCTGTTTTTAATTCGAACATGGAGGTCATGCAAATCTGGCCACTAAATGGGGAAAATCCCCCAGCGCTCCCCAATAACCCCGACTGACACGATGCACATCCAGAAAAATCTGAATTTCGCATCTTTACCTCATTTGCTCATCTTTTCTCTCGCTCTCTAAAGGCTGTAATCGTCGTGTCTGCACTTTGCCTTTCACTTGAGGGGACCTCCCGCTGCTCAGGCAGACGAGCCCCTGAAATGGATTAAACCCTCACCCCTTACCTTTTTTGTGTGTGAATCTGAAGTTCATCTATTTCTCATTGTCTACAAACATGTCCACTTGAAAAGAATTGAGTTTTTTTTGTTTGTTTTAATTGGCCTAACTTGTGTTGCTTGACTTTTGAAGGAAATATCAAATGTGTGTTTCCTGCAAATGGGTCTCATTTTGTCATTTTCTTGCTTTTGCTCACCTCAGATGATCTAAACTGGACCAGAGGGTTGTACGATTTTCAGAGAACTGCTCGACTCCAGCAACATTATCCTAAAATGACTGGTAAACTAGTGGAAAAGACATTAAGGTTCACTTTTGACATTGGCACTAATAACAGAATTTGAATCTTTTCTCTTAAGATATACAAATATATTTAAAAATATATATTTAGAAAAATGTAAACACATTTTTTTTAGATTAAGGCAAGATACAACCGGCAAAACCATTGTTTTTTCATGCACTGGTCAATTTTGAGCTATTTTGCATTTATGACTTGTTTTCTTTGAGACTAGCAGAAAGAAAACATCCAAAATAGACATGTAAGTGTTTATTATTTTATTAATAAAATAATATAATAATTTTATTAATTTATTTATTATCTTTTTGCATATGGAGATTTCAAGTACAAAACATTGTTTATTAGCTGTTACATACATATTTAAAAAACCTTGTGTTTGCAGAAAAAGCTATCAAGAATACGATGACTTTGTCGTCCTTTATGGCAGACCACCTCTGCCTTCTAAATCATTATACATTATCCAGTGTTTAACAAAACAAGCAGTTTTTACATGGTATATTTGTAGGTTTTAAAGTAGGTACAGTAAATGTTTTATATACTGTAAAAATTCTGGGTTTAAGACTTTTCATAGCAGCAGCCAAAATGGTGTGTTGTTGTCTTTTTATGTGGCCATCTTTGAAATGAGGAGTGATGGGAAGGTCAACCTCTTGGTGGCGCTGTTGATCGCAGGACAGCTTGTCGTCCCTGAGGTGAGAGAGGCGTTAACTTCACAGAGATGTTTTTGTGGCGTTTGCGAGTGCAGTATGTGCATGATACAGGCAAATATTTGTCTTCTTTTTTTTTTGCATAACACATAAATTTTTACCGAACACTTTATTCAGTGTTGCACAAACAAAGAAAAACACATCACGTTATTTACACAAAAATCTTGAACTTACTTCTGATTCTGCCATTCACATTTAACTCTTTGATTTGTCAAGTCTATTACTCAGAGTGACGTACTGTAAACACAGACTGTACAAATGTGCAACAACCTTGTACATTCGTTAAACAAGTCAGGACAAGTTCATTCTGTCCATGCTAAGGTGTTCTAATGAAAGCTGACAACTGAATCTGAAGGAAAATACTATGATGTGCAATAAAGGACATGTACAATTATGAAACACAGTTTGGACAAGAAAAGCCCTCTCACTATTTGTCACCAAAGTGGATTCTGGTGTTTTTAAAGCATTTGTCTGACAGAACCTGCAGCCTTTAGCCAATGCGGTCGACATTGATGGTGATTCAGTTCTTCCATTTATGCACTATTGCAGTCAGCAATCTGTCTAACTAATACTTCCAGGTCTACAGAAATGCAAAGATACGCTTGTTGGATGCACATAATAACTGAGCATAATATCAACATTTCATTGTTGGGCAGTTTAACTAATCTTTCTTAACTAATCTTTCTTATGTTTATTTTATTATTTAGCCTATGTAATTGTATATAATATGTAGTATAGGTGTTTCAACTGATAACCACTTTTTAAGTTATTTATTTATTTATTGCTGTTCACCCCTCAAGCGCCCTTCATATAGCAGCCCTTAATTGATCCTTCATGGACAAATTTGGGCACGAAGGTCTCAGGTGTGATCTCAATTTTTTTTTTATTTTTTTATGTCATATCACTATCTTTGTGTACTCTAAATGTACCATATTTTATATATATATATATATATATATATATATATATATATATATATATTAGTTAGTATTATAATAATGTATTTAATATTTCTTTAACCTCAGTAAAAATATCATATCCAGTAAGTTCAGACAGCCAAAACCTTGCTGATATCTGGTGATATATGTTGGTATAAAAATAGCAAAAAAAGAATCATTAGCCACTAGAGTCATAATTGACTTTTCATCTTTTTGTCATAAAATTGTCTTTTTAACTCATAATTTGTACTTTTTGTCAATTTAAACTTTTTTATATCTCATAATTATAATTTAGTAATCTCATAATTGTTACTTTTTTAAATATCAAAAAGCATGATTTTTTTCTTATGTGGCAGAAATTTGCTTCCATACTATGATAACTCTATGAATGAATTAGATGTTTTTTTGGATGAAATACAAAATGTCACACTGCAGGACACCGTTGCCACTGTTTGTGATTTAATGTCAACTCCCCCATTACTGATGTAATTGTAGTATTATTGTTTTATTTTTTTTTTGTGTTTGGTGAAATTCACTCTCAATACACAAATGAACCACAATGAGGGATTGCTGCTGATACAGTAAAACAGTGTGATACTGCCACATATTTTTGTTAAATATTATTTATCTTGAGTGAAAAACCAGCGTGTGGAAATCTGCTACATATCATGAGAGTTTATTTCACACGCAGACGTTCAGCTTTTTGAGCACTTCACAGATTTGCTGCAGTGTATTATTTAGTCAGATGCTGTTATTTGGTCTGTATGTAATGAGACCGAGTTATGGAGCATGTCTAATTCTTTACAAAAAAGCCAGGAGTTGGCATTAGGGTTTACGCCACCTCTATTAAGAGCAGCATGGGGGAAGGAGCAGGTATTTACTACCTCAATCTGGCTCTTTTGCCCTGCGGTGCCTCCCATTTTTTTATCTTCTTTTATGACCTCAGTTTTTATGGCAGATCCTTCAAATACGCTTCTGTTTTTATGATTCCTCTTCACATTCATTTATAGTCCTCCTAACCCTAATATTCTAGCAACATTGCAATGGAAATATGCAGTATTACATGCTCTTTTTGGTTGTTATAATAGTGTAAAATTTAAAAGGACACAAACAAATTGTATTAGATATTTACCACACAAAGTAAGTTGCATAGATATGTTGTAAATGACCTCCTATTAGATGCCTGTAGGTGCTGACTAAAGTTTCAGTATTCATTCACAGCTACCTATTGCATTATATGCCATTTCTGTAGTTCAGTGAACTATTATTGGCTTAGTAACTTGTAGGCTAGCTATCAAGTAGATATCCTCGATTTGATCTCAAACCACAAGACCTGTGTCTACAATGTCTCTGAAATGTCCTTGAGCGTGCTGATGTTTGGTCGCAGCTCCAGATGTGTCGTAGCAGGCGTGGGGTCCACCAGGGCTTTCATTTAATCTTCAGCGTCATTAATTCTTTTCTCAGTGGGACTATTGGGCCACACACACCCTCAAGTATAACAATGTGGCAACGTGATGGGCTAGTCATCCCAATGGGACACTTCACAAGAAAGTGTAAAATTAAAACATTAAAAAGCTTGTGGTGTCTGTTAATGGATGGATCTTACATATTTCTCCACAAGTCAGCATGAAATTAAAATGGACCCCCCCCCCCCACCCCACACTTATTATCAATAACAAATAAGAGTGTCCATGAGAAAAGGACAATATTTTTTTAAATGTAGTTTAAATACATTTCTTAGAAACATACTGTCTGTATTTATTTAGGTTTTATATTACATATTATGTTACATTTATTAAATAAATAATAATAATCATAATCATTTTATATATATATATATATATATATATATATATATATATATATGATATTTTAAGAGACATATTTATCCTTAATAATTTAAACGGTCTGCATTTCAGCACATTATGCAATAAAGCAGTTTTATCAAAATATTATCTTTTAAAAGAAATTACAGTAACAATTGTGCCAAACTCTTTTATGGATATCTTTTATTCTTTTATGGTAACTCTTTTAAGGTGTTCTCTTCATTATAATGTCAGGACAATTGTACCATAGTGACTTTAAGTAATGCAATGTCTGTTAACATTACTCTAACTTTGTAAACTTAAATTATGACAATGATAGTAAAATAATAATAATAAAAAAAAATAAAAAAAAATTATATATATATATATATATATATATATATATATATATATATATATATATATATATTGAGATTGATGTGTTTGTTCAGAAGCGTTGCCTCTGGAATACATCAATCTCTAAGTCCCAACCTACATATTTTTTTCTTGCACATTATTGTTTCACTCTGATTTATTATATTATAGATTTAAATAGTTTTTGAATGCTGTTTCATGTTGACTTTTTTATTTATCATCAAATAATGTTGCTTTATATCTACATTAGTATGTTTGACGTTGCTTCCCTTGTGATGTATCTGAATAAAATCTTTAAAAAAAGAAACAATGTAGGGACTTGAGTTTGTCCATCGGAAATTGATTGGATTGTTGTGGTTTGCTATAGGATGCAACAATGCCCACCCCCATTTTTTTCATAGATTTTTCCCATAGGAGTCTTTGTTAAGAAGTTATAAGCCATGAACCAAGCCAACCAGCTACGAGGTGAATCACAACACTACAAACTTTAATTTGAAGCAAAAAAGGTATTTGAAAATCAGACCAAAAGACCAAAGGTAGAAGAATGTTTACTTAACAGCTTTAGCATTGCAAACAGCATAATTGAATTAAAAACAATGGAGAAATATAAACTACTTAATTACAAATGCATTATGTGTATAAAAACAATATATTTTAAGTTTATTGCAAAATATGTATATATAAAATATATATGTTTGTGAATATGAATTCATTCTTCATGGGATTCATGTCATTCATCTTCATTCTACAGTGCTTCATGGAAGCTCTTTTGGTGCATGTTACTTTTTTTTTTTTACTTTGATTGGTGTAATTTTCTGTACATCATCATGGGTAATGTGGTTTTTCACCACGAATGCTGTTAAACACGATTATTTTAAAACTAAGATTAAATCATTCAGGCTGACGGATTTAGCAGAAACAAGTACCATGGATTAACATCCTCATTGCTCACAGTAGGGATGTCTTTAAAGGTTTACAAGTTAACGTTCAAAATGATTGGAGTTCTTCCGGAACCCGACTGTTGCACTTGCTGTGCTGTGATCTCTTGTGATTGAAAGATTGTCCCGCCCTCTCCCAAAAAAATGTGATATTTTGATTAAAGATTGTGAGGGCACATGAATTTAAAAAAAAAATGGAGGGTATAATTTTGGAGATGTGGTAATGCCCCAAACGGCCACACTGACCTGCTGGATGAGATCCATACAGTGAGGGTTTAGAGGCCATACAGGGAATGGTGAGCATACCATAAAACCAGAACATGCCTTTGCAGTGACTGTACTATATAACTCTTTGTTAAAGATGTTTGCTCTCAGGGTGATTCTTCAAATTTACTTAAAACACAAACTGTCAGTCAGGTTGGACCATCTGGCATACAGCCACTTCCTCCAAAAACAAATATTCGAATACCTGTTTTAGTCAAGTTTTTAGACCTGTTCTGACAATCACTTTAAAGGACACATCACACATTCTTTAAAGCAACTCCACGTCTTAAAGGTTGACATTGGTAAAAAAAGATTATATTCAGATAAGGCTTGTAGTTCACTGTTGAGATGTCTGTCCTTCTTTATATTTATAGTCATAGATAGGACTGATAGCCTTAATCCTGTTTCACTTAAGTTTCCGTCACAGTGATTATTTCAAGGTTCTGAAGAGCAATTTATTCTGTATGTGAAGCAAAGCATAATTTTCATTACTTCAGTGTCACGTGATCCTTCAGAAATCATTCTATGCTGATTTGGTGCTCAAGAAACATTTATTATTATTATTATCAATGTTGAAAAGAGTTGTGCTGCTTAGAAACTGTGATTGTCACAAGGGTGTGAGACTGGATCTAATCGCAGCAGTCACTTTATTTAACAATACGAACAAAATAACACACTCAGGAGAACAGAATAAACGCACAAGTAACACAACCAACTTAACATAGATGAAAGTGGACAAAAAAACAACAGAAAATGTGGGCTATCAATACAGACCCAGGGTACGTTTACATGACAATGACACTAAAAACGTAAACGTTTTTCCTCAGCGTTTTTCACATACAGACAACAAAGTTGTCAAAATAATCCCTGTTCACATGGATCCGCGAAAAGGACTAAAAACGCTGTATTATTCATGCCAGGCCAGTAGTTGGCGATGTCACTTTGTAAAGAAACACTACACGCCTAAAGACTGAACACGTAATATGCATGCGTATGTCATCACCGTTTTCATAAACCCTCGTTTTTGTAGTTTACACGGAGACGATAGTGGTATCGTTTTCAAAAACTTGCACTTTGAAACTCTTTTCAAAAGTTTGCGTTTTCAGGTCCCCTGTTGTGAAAATGAAAGGCCAAAACGCATAAAATGTTTGATGGATTTTTGTAAATGGCCCCTTAGTGAAGGGAGAAAACAAGGAACAGGTGAGGTTAATCAATTTACAAATGAGAAATCATGGAAACAAATGGAACCTAGAAACCATGACAACTAATGGAAAGGAAACAAGAATGAACACAGGTAAACCAGAAACCTCATGTGACAGTGATACGTTTTTTTCAAGACACTATGATGAATTGAAATTTTTATTGATATATTATTTTTTTATTACAGGGCACTCATTTGAGCATGGCAGATTATGATGGCCGCACTCCCCTCCACAGCACACATCAGGGAGTGTCTGTTGAGTAATGGGGCCACCGTCTATGCCAAAGATCGCTTTCGTCACTTCTCAATGGCTAGTGTAGGACCTTATGCATAAGAAAGTTGTTTTGTGTATGTAACTGAATGCTGTAACTGCATATGACGTTGTTTCGCCTAATTGTTGCACGGGTGTGGAGAGGTGTATGGGCATGTTGTATAACAGGTCTTTTTCATGTAACACATTTCTTTCCTTTACTCAAACTGAAACTTTTTTATGTAATTACTTAGTTTTGTTCACCTCATTTATAGAGCCATTGATAGAATCCATGCCATTTCTTTTCTTGTAGAGCTTAGTTTAAACATTACTCCATAACAGTCTAAAATTATAAATTTTCCATGTTACCAATCTTAGTAGAATGTTAATTTTGTACACCAAATAATTAAATGCCTTTACCTTGACAAGTGACATGTATAAACCTTTTTCTAAACAATATGAAACCAACATGAATGCAAAGATTATACTTGACAGATTTTAAACTACATTTAAAAAAAAATACTTTATTGCCTATATAGTTTCTTCAAATCTCCTGCTGTGAGTAACATTCCCGTTAAAATGTGTAATCCATAGTTTTGTGCAATAAAAATGTATAGTTATTGAACCTTACGGGTAAACCAGATTTCACCAAGTACATCATGTTCCTGGATGAATATCTTTGTTGATCCTGTAACATCCAATCAACCAATCAGATTTGAGTCACAAGTTTACAGTTTATGTCAAGTTTAGGCTTAAAACCAGGGTGCGTATACATCAGTGTTATTCACCTATCATTTCCCTAGAAGTTATGGGTATGGTTGGGTTAGGAGTAGGGATACGACCAAATTTTCAGACAGGATTGTTGTTCCAGGATAAAAAAAAAATATGTTGATCCAGGAACATGTCTTAAAGGAGAACTCCGGGCAATTTTTAAGTTAATCTTGATCGTTATACCTTTGTGAGTAATGTCTATAGAAAAAAAAAAAAATGAACCGGATTGGTGCTTGCAACACGGAGCTGTTCCCGCAAATGCCCAGAGCTCCAACTCAGCTAAAACGGCAGTTATGGGGGCATATACATAAAGAGTGTCTTTGTGCCTCATAACAGACACGAAATGCAATTAAAATGTCTGTCCAACATGAACAGGCCCCTTACATGTGAACAAGATGCGTTTAGCAACTTAGCCATTGTTTAAATTCACCTGAATAGTGTTTTAGACGGCTAGCTGTAGTCTCGCGCTGAAGTACCATGGGAACTCAGTTGTAGCCGGGAAAAGGTAAATACCAGTGTGCAGGTGGGAGTATATTATATATATAAATATAATTGAAGACATAGAAGCTAGTGAAACAATTAAAGTTTCGCAAATAAGACTACAAAAACATATTACTGCACATCTCAAGCCGTGTGTGCCCAAATGGAAGGATAAATAAAGTTTACATTACCTACAGTGGTTGCACCCGTCTTCCTCCACGGAATGGATTTTTTCTTCAACCGGCCCGCTGTGTTGTGTCTGTGTAAGTTAGTCATCCTTGTCAAAGTGTTCGCTGCAAATGCTAATCTTTAGCGCGTAGTACTTGTATGGGAGTTTGCACATCAAGTTGAAGTACAACTAGCCACAACCACAGAATCTCAAGGTCATGGAAAGGAAGACGATGAAAATGTAAGTTCTTGTATTTTCGCATTCTGTTGCCAATTCGGAACACAAATGCGAACCATTTCTTTCTTCACTTGTGAGGAACTCCGATCATCACTCTTCACACACTACGCTCCTCCCACGTGCACACTGTTTACTTGTTTCCGGCTACAACTGAGTTCCCACGGGACTTCAGCGCGAGACTACAGCTAGCCGTCTAAAACACTATTTAAATGAATACAATGGCTAAGTTGCAAGGATGACTACACAGACACAACACAGCGGGGCCGGTTGAAGAAAAAAGCCATTCCGTGGAGGAAGACGGGTGCAACCACTGTAGGAAATGTAAACTTTATTTATCCTTCCATTTGGGCACACACGGCTTGAGATGTGCAGTAATATGTTTTTGTAGTCTTATTTGCGAAACTTTAATTGTTTCACTAGCTTCTATGTCTTCAATTATATTTATATATATAATATACTCCCACCTGCACACTGGTATTTACCTTTTTCCGGCTACGACTGAGTTCCCACGGGACTTCAGCGCGAGACTACAGCTAGCCATCTAAAACACTATTTAGGTGAATTTAAACAATGGCTAAGTTGCTAAACGCATCTTGTTCACATGTAAGGACCCTGTTCATGTTGGACAGACATTTTAATTGCATTTCGTGTCTGTTATGAGGCACAAAGACACTCTTTATGTATATGCCCCCATAACTGCCGTTTTAGCTGAGTTGGAGCTCTGGGCATTTGCGGGAACAGCTCCGTGATGAAAGCACCAATCCGGTTCGTTTTTTTTTTCTATAGACATTACTAACAAAGGTGTAACGATCAAGATTAACTTAAAAATTGCCCGGAGTTCTCCTTTAATTGGTAACCTATGTTATTCGTAGCAATTAAGCTTAAGGTAAATATTAATAATTAATTGTTACAAGTTATAATTTGCTGCATAGTTAACCCTTTTGTTGAAGGGATGTGCTTAGTTTCTATTAAAGTCATGTAGCCATGACTCTTAGTCATTAAAAAAAAAAATGTAGTTTTGCACATCCCTGTTATCTAAAGAATGACAAACTCAAAGATTCTTTGAAATTCGGTTAAAAAACTTCAATCAGATTAGTAATATTTTACAGATCATCAAAACCTGCTTTTCCTGTAATGGTCATTTTCCTGTGTTCTTCATCAGCTTTCTAGCTCTCGACTGCTAGCCAGATGACACAGTATAACAGCGTGGCATACACGCCAATTACAAATCTCTCCTGAATGCATGTTAAGTCTATGTCTGGCCTAATTCCTCAGACTGATAATAAGAATTGATCTTAACGACCATGTTGCAATCTGTCGAGCAAAGCAAATTATAGCACAACACAAGAAAGTAGGATAAAATCTCCCCCTCAAATTCTCTATGGACCATCAACAGCCTTTAAACGTCTTATTCAGTCTGTCTCTGTGGAGCAATGCATGATCAGAACTACATGTGGTGTCAACCTCATTAAGACAGTTTAAGAACGAGGCATTAATAAAATCATGTCGAGAGACAGATTGGGTTTCAAGTGACTATAAATGCTTAATTAGATTAATCATGAGATAGATCGTTTAGAATATGTATTATTGCCTTCTTGTGTCTTCAAAGCCATTAAAGGACCTGAAAAGAAAACTCCCTGAAAAGTCTGTTTGTGGTTCAGGTCTCAAAATAAGCGTTCTGCTGCTCAAGTCATGTAGGCTATATCTAGTCATCAATGGAACGCGCGTCTTTTCTGTTTGCCATGCAAGTCCAGACATGTCGCCCCTTTTTAAAAACAATGACAGGTTCAACTGACCTAGGAGCAACGCTCAGTCTCGCTCTGAGTCATTGGAACCTGATGGAAAACGCTTTTCTTTAAATGCAGTGACACAGGGTGACACTTCCTGTGGGTATTGTCTGGGCATACAAGAAATGTTTGGATCTGTGATCTCTTTTTTTTTTTTATTGAAGATGATAAAAAAACATGGATTAATCTGAAAAAATGTAACAAGAGAAAGAAAGGTGTGTTTTCTAAACCAGCCCTACCTGATTCAAGTTTCATGTTTGGCAGATACTCTGACTAGTGAAGAGAAACAGAACAAACTGGAAGGGTGACTGTCACCAGATTTGCCAGAGCTCGGCTGGGAAGGGCCAAACTGAGGTCTGAAGTACCTGAATTAGATTAGGGAACAACTACACCCTGATACTATGTAAGACTGCTGCATTATTTCATATTAGCACAAACTAAGTGCCACTCCTAGTCATATTACTAAGATTAATACGACTACTTAAGGTTTTATTTGTGGTCTTTGCTAATGACCTTTCTATGCTATTAAACTTTCATCTGGTGGACAATAAAGTAAAATCCAATAGACATACTCACATTGAAGGAGGGATCCAAACCATTGGACACATCTTGAGGGTGGGCTTTTTATTTTATTTGGGCTAGTAAGCAACAACCTATATCACCATAGCAAACAACTATACAATGGCAATTGCTTAGCCACATGCATATTCTTTTTTAAAATGTAAAAAACAATTTTCACTGTACTGAAATGTATAGGATTCTAATCAAGCCTGTATAGCCAATGACAGCAAGAGTTCAGTCCCATAATACATTTCAAGTCATGCTTCAATATTCTCTTAATTGCCGACTACACCTCTGCTCCGCACCCTTATCCTATGGCTGGTATTGAAATGGCACTTAAACGCAATTAAACTGAGTAAACAAGGATTTCTCAGGTGTCCATGCTTGTCCATGTGTGTCTAGACATCTGCTGCCAGTGTGCAATGGGCAACAATTCATTCAAACCTGAGCGTTATCTGCTTTAGCAACGTTTATTAGTTGGTTTACTGAGTCAAGTATCACTCTAACAAGTATTACTGTTAAGGATTTTAGCAAACACTAACTACTAAATTTAAATCGGTCATTTACCGTACTCACTCTCATGACGTTCCAAACCCATAAGACTTTCCTTCGCATCTCTTTCGTCAACACTTGACCCATTAATACTAACACTTACTGTTTGTGTGTTGTGCTAGGCTAGTCAGAACTTGCATATTGTTGCCATATATTGTTAGTTTGATTGCTTCCTTATTTGTAAGTCGCTTTGGATAAAAGCGTCTGATAAATCATTGAGAGTAAATGTAATGAGACCTGAGAGATTTGTCTCTCCATTGAAAGTAAAACTCAGACACTTCAAAAAGTTAATTTAGACATTGTAAAAGTAATCCATATAAATAAATTGAATCCGAGTCTGTTTACCATATTGGATGTTCATGTACGTGCACTGATCAATGTTTAATGCGAATAAAAGCCTTGATTAAATCTGTATATCATATGAAGCGATTGTGTCTTTAAGAACATTTTGAAGTTGGAAAGTTTTGGTGAAATGGACTTTGAATGGAAGGGCAGAAATCTCTCACGTGTCATTAAAAATATCTTTAGTTGTGTTTCAAAGATGAACTAAAGACTTGCATGTTTAAAACGAGTGTGTGTGCATGAAGGTGAGTAATTGATGATAACAATTTTGGGTGAACTATCCCTTTAAACGTCAGAACACAACAGGTCGTGTGCTATTTGCACAATGGACATGAGTGATGCCTGAAATCATAAGGCTTTTTGAGGAGAGGTTTCACAAACAACATGTTTAAAACTAAAAAAATGTGTCATAATAGAACATTTGTTCCATGTAGTTTGAGGGATTTCCAAATTCCAGTTCATTTTGATCCAGATTAAACTTGTTGAAACACTGTAGACTAGAATATCATGGTGACCCAAAAAGAGACTAAACCAATTCTAAATTCTTGAAACCACCAACACTAGCATAATGATGGCAACTTTTGTATGATCAAGCACCACTGACATTTTCTTTATATAATGTAAAAATGTAGTTCATTTTGCACAGATTGATTTGAATCGATGGTAGAGTGCCGTAGACCAATCGTAAGACTTTCTATAGTACATTTCTCTTTCTGTATGTCACATTTCTATGCCTGCATGCATACGGATGTTGTGGAGGTGCGGAGGAAAACTGAAGCTCACCTCGCGTGATGACTTGCAGGATACTGGAACTGAGCTGTGCTGGACTTTTCTTTTCTGTCTCTTTCACAGAAACACACACACACATTTCTTCTTTCCCTGGCCTCTTCTTCATTCTCTCTGGTCTGACCAGTCATTCAGGGACTTTCATGAACTTTTAAAATGCTCCCAAACAACATTACATTGAAACAACAAAGATATTTCTGGTATCTGGATGTTAACATGACTGTACAGCACTCGTGGTTAAACTGCGTCAAAGCAAACAGTGGTCAGATATCAGTATGATAAAAAGCAAGAATGCTCAAAGGTTATTATTAATAATAATTATATTAAACAATTTACCACCAAATTTACTGAACAAACTGCTGTTTAAAATTGTCAAGTGACATCAATTGAATCAACTCAGCGGCTCCAGTCAGAATTTAGAGTCTGAATAATACGTTTTATAAAACAAGATTGCAGTCATCACAACCATATCTGGATATGATGGAACGATGCTGGATGAGGTATTAGAAACATAAACATATCTAAAACAAACAATTCCTGCAATGTCATTTCATTCATAAAGGTGTGTCAGATATATTTGCTTGTGATGTTCCTCATTTGTAAGTCTCTCGATAATTTTTTTTGATAAATGGCTACTTGTAAATGTGTCTTCTGTCTTGGCAAAACAAATGTCAAATATGTATGTTAGGATATGTTGAAAATGTTGTCATGCTTCCTGTAATCTTTCATGAATTGGCTTCTCTCATATTTAGGCATTATAGACTTTAAACATAAAGAGGTTATGGATTTCCTGAAGGCTGCTTAGTGACCAATTCACATAGACGTACAATCACACAATTTATTTATCAATGAGAATCTAAATAAAAGATACAAAAAAGAAAAAAGATAAAAATGTTCAGACTTATCTTGATTTCATATAGATCACCTCCTAAAGTAAAGCTATCAGCACTCCTCAATACACACACACACACACACACACACACACACGCCACTTTATTAGTGTTAGCACCAGGTTGGACCCATTTTGCCTTCAAAACTGCCTTAATTGTTCATGGCACAGATTCAACAAGGTGCTGGAAACATGATGACATCACACAGTTGCTGCAGATTTATCAGCTGCACATCCATGATGTGAATCTCCCGTTCCAGCACATCCTAAATGTGCTCTATTGGATTGAGATCTGGTGACTGTGGAGGCCATTTGAGTTTAGTGAACTCATTGACAGACAATAAACCAGTTTGCATATATATATATATATATATATATATATATATATATATATATATATATATATATATATATATATATATATATATATATATATATATATATATATATATATACATATATATATATTGTATATAGTTTTAGTTTCTTTGTAGAAATTATACTGTAGTTTCAAATACAAATTCAGGAAAACTTAACTCATTAACAAATAAATAACCCTTCAACTGCATGTGACCCACACTTGTTTTTTTCTGCCTGTTCTCTAGAACGGCAAGTTTATCGAGTTTACTGCTTGTCCAACAAGATCTTGAAGAGGCCGTCCTGCTTGCTGTTACTTCCTGCCGTTATTGTCCTTCCAGTTTCTAATTTTTTAGCAAAACTGAAGAAAAAAAACTGCAACAATAAGCTATCAGATTTGAATGCATTGTGATGTTCACAGCACAGCAGTCATAAAAACTGCATAATTATAACTTTAAGGGAATTTTATTGTAAAATAATATGATAATGTATTGTTTTTTTTTCTGGGAAAGTGTATTGATCAGTGCTATCTACTTGATGTTAATGTATTTTTTAAAAATATATTGTATTTTTAAATGCTTTACATTCACATTAAAAACATTTTTATTTATTTTAAAACTTACAGTATTTCAAAATTTACAGCATTTAGTAATGACAGTGAAGCATAGATGTCTTTACATTCTTCATTTACAAAGATGTTTAATTAATTATTTGGATTTTCCTTAAAAAAAAAGTCAAATAAATGATAACTGGGTAACTATCAAAAAAGTATGTTCATAAACCAGAATGGATATTAAATTTAGTGATGTCAGATGTTTTTCTTTGTTCTTTAGTTTTGTTCTTCGTGTACATCTGTGTTTCTTATTCAGATTTAAGTTGTGTTTGAATTATACTTTAAAGGAAAAGTTTATTTATTTTTATAAAATTTTAATTGCTGCATTAATAAAATGGTCCAACACATCTATATTTTTTCCTTTTATACAGTCAGGACAAGAGTGCCATACACATGTTTTGATGCTAAAAATATATAATTGCTAAGCACAAAATAATTTACTTGTGAAAATTCTAGTGAACATTATTTGCATATTCTAAAGTAAGCCAAAATAATTTTTAACCTTTTAACAAATCGCAATCTGAAGTTTGATTTCGTTGTGAGAACAAAGACAAAATGACATTTTCGAAGTCATTTACTTCTATTTCACATTATAACAATCAGCAAAGTTAAATATTGTCTTAGCAAAATCCAAATATGAAGAAAAACTACAGCAATCAACATTTGAAGGATCAAAACATTTCATCAAAGTTGTAGCCTATATGAATTTTTAACCATACCCGTTCTTGTCTTAGGACAACTTCGACTTCGATTAATTTTTTTGATACACTTCATGTTGACTACTATATAAAGTGCTGTTTAAGTATCCAAAAATGTTTTGGGGCCACTGTATATTGACTGGACCATGCTCATAATTAAGAATGAGGATTTATCTACTGACTAAACTAAAGTTTGAAGAGAACAGCCTATGCTCGGTCATGTAAGATGCAGTGCTGATTGCTCTTTCTGCCCAGGAACCCAGATGAGCCGGTCGGACCTGAAGAGTCGTCATTCCAGTCTGAATGAAAAGCCCAGTGTGAGTTATCCACGCACCGCACAGTATAAAAGACTGCACACCCAACTTTTACATCGCCGAGGCCAGACCGTTCCAGGAGAACTGCTTGCGCTTTTTAAACAGTCTTTTCTTTGGACGCTTATATCGGATGGTAACGTGAACCAGGTGCTCTGCAAGATATTTGTCATTGATTGAAGAGATTGTTTTTTTTAAAAAAAGAAGAAATACCTTACCGAAAGTTATGGCACGAGCTTCACGAGTTTTCGCGTTCCGTCTGCGCCGTTTTTAATCGTTATTCTACGTCCGTCTCGCTGTTTTTCGGCCTCCATGAGCATTAAACGTAGCTAGTTCAACTCCTGGAAACACGTCTCGAGATTTTTCTCTCCATGCTGCCTTTTATGAACGCAATGAACGCGTTCTGTGTGAAGAGGTGAAGAGGAGGACCTGGACGGCTTCAGATGTGGATGTTCTTGGTCTCTCTGGTGCAGTGGTTCTTAACAGTTCAACAGTTCTATCTCAAAATTGTGAAATGTTTAGGACCACTTGATCAGGGAGACACTGTCATTGGTTCTTGGACAAAGATGACATGATAATATGCTTTGGGACGATTTGTTCGCTCTATAAATGTTTAACAACTTTTTTAAATATTTAAACAGATGTCAGTCAAACGCTTGAGATGGAATTATGACGTCATTTGTCCACTAAAACAGTTTTAATTGTTATAAAGAGTAACATAACATATTTTATTAAAATATTGGTTGTTGTAGACGCCGAAGACGTCCTGACAGTGTATTTGAGGTTGATATATAGTGCTGCTTTTGATTCACTTTCTGTCTCGTTTAAGGGGAAATTGCGTTACGGGGAAATCTGTTTAAAAAGTCTGAATTGTTTTTGAGCTTTTTTTTTGTGTGTGTTCTATCCTAGCTAAAACCTAGGACAACTTTTCTGACAATCTCTCTCTCTCTCTCTCTCTCTCTCTCTCTCTCTCTCTCTCTCTCTCTCTCTCTCTCTCTGTGTGTGTGTGCGTGTCAAAAAATAAGGTTGGGTTTGAGATAGGGTTAGTCTCTTGCAGGACATATTAAGAGTTTCCTTTTTTTTTACTTTATCCATTTAATTAATTAAATTATTTTTTAGACATGTGTATAGTTTCGTCTGACACATTAAAGACATTTAAAACCTAAAAAAATATATTTGAAAGACTTTCTCTCTTGTGCCCCCTTGTGTTTCCCTGTGTAACTTCTAATGCTGAATTGTAATTAGTTGCTCAACTTATATTTCCATTTTGCCTATTCATTATCAACATATCAGCTTCTTGCCCTCTAAAACACTCTTCACAGCTAAAGGTTAACAGGACACACACACACACACACACACACACACACACACACACACACCAAACTGACCTATAGTCGTGTGTCTTCAGTGGTGTGCTGTCCGTGGTACTGAACCTCAAGTCTCTGGGGGATCATTGACGGACTCTGCTGGTTCGTCGGTTGCCTGCATGATTAAATTGTCCGAGACTTAAGATTTAACGCTTTGTCTTAAGCTTTGACAACGGCACGACTAGGTAACGAGAGCGAACAAACACAGATGAGCGCAAACGGTCATGCCAATCAATAGTCACAATTATCGTGTCTCAACAGTTTCATCAGTTCATTAAGCAAGCAAAAGACCGACCTGTGACCCTACTTTTAATTAAAGAGCCCGACGAAACCATACAGAGAGGCTCCAAGCTGTGCGTCGTACAACCAGTGTACACATATCAAACTGTTTGTGGACAAATCGATTGTGCATGTGTCTGGTAATCAAGAGGGGCAAAATAGAGGGGACTAGAGAAACATCTCATGAATTGCAAATTAAAATGGAAACCTTTAAGATTAATCTATGCCTCATATGGAGAAAATAAATAAATAAAAGGATATAATACGAGTTCCTTATACAGTAGCATTCACAATCTTTTTTTTATACTAAGAATTATAATAATACAAACGATTAAATATTATTTGATCATTCGGGATGTCATAGGCCTACAACGATTTCAAATGAGTCCTCAAAGAAAAGAAAAAAGAAACAAAACATGCAACTAAGGGGTCATTTTCCCCCCAAGACTCAATCTTCAAAGATTTGTCGTCTTTTGGTGCCCCTAGCGTCATAGCTAAACATCAAATTGATTTTTGAACCAATAGACCTTATTCAATGTAGCGCCATATTATTATTTTTTGACAGGAACTATGTGAGTCTGAGGAATGGAATACTGCTCGTTCATTAGATTGTACTGTTTAACAACAATCCGACTATTCAACTGAAGAAACGTCTTTCCAGAAAAATAAACCAGTCAAAACTCCATAAAACAGTATTAAAAGTTGTGAGTTGTGCAAATTACGTGATTTAGGACTTTCATACAGTGCGTGTCATTGTAAAGACATCTATTCCTCACAGCCTCGTTTTCATCTGGGTTAAATATGGCGTCTAAATTGATTTAGGTCTATCTTTTTTTATACTGTGATAAGTTAATTTATTATTAATACAATTACTTTACACACACACACACACACACACACACACACACACACACACACACACACACACACACACACACACACACACATATATATATATATATATATATATATATATATATATATATATATATATATATATTATGCATGCTATACCAGAATATGATAGATAGTAATCCTAACAGAAACCGCTCATGCGGCCTATGGCTACTGTAGCTATGCTAGATGAAAATATGCAATCTGACCAATTTGTAGTTTTCAAGATATACGTGTAGGGTGAATTCAGGTAAAATTGGACACATTTTGCCTTTTATGTGACAAGGAAAAATGTTCCAATTATTTTGAATTAACCCTAATTTTCGAGATCCACCTTAGGCTAACCTTTTGTTTGAAGCTTATGTCACATCCCAAAACCACCCCCGCCCATAATTCACTCCAAAAACTCGCTCCAATCGAATGCATCAGTGGAACCATAGCTGTCCTTTGTTATTGATAAATTATTCATGAGCGTTCAATCCAATCAGTATTCTGTTTATCCGAGTCCTTTCGGGCGCGCGTCGTTTTCTTTCTTCTTGATCTCAGAGGCGCGTCCTAAATAGCGGCAATATTCGCTAAACGCTCCGTCTTGCACCCCACTGGCGGAGCTCAGTATGAGTCAGGGTGGAAGATATTTCAACAGTGTTAATGAGGACCCCGGAGCGATCCGCGTACATGCGCCAGGGCAGCAGATGTCGAGCAGCTCCCGCGAGACTCGATCCGCGGAATTTCATCATCGTGTCGGGATGACCCTGCGCTATCCCGGAGAGGAGAGTGGGATAAAGGCTTGTGTACGTGGTAAATCACCTTTACAATGGATTGTAATCATGAGGTCCTAAAGGACTAATGCATGAGCGACCCCCTTCCCCATCCAAAACTAATCTGAAGCACTCCTTGCGCGAACTGGCTATCAATGCAACTTACGACTTAGTATATTGGGCCAAGTTGATGAGCCAATATCAATTCTAATTCACAATCAGACTTGTCAACAGTCAACTGCCTAATTCCCTGTAATCAGACCGACAAAACCTCGCTCCTTCAAAAGACAGTTTACAGGAACGAGTATATTATTGCAATAAAGCCTGTCTGCTTATCTACTGCATGCTCCTCTGTATGCTCGAGATAAGAGTTTTTATTAAGAGGGCAGCAGTAATGTCCTGTGTTCGGCTTTCAAAGCCCAGCAAACAACCGCCTTTATCTCGCGTATTAAGTCTCGTATTTAAACTGCTCAATAACAGCCCGGGTTTGCATTCGGCTGCTCAGAACTCACGCACCAGGGAGCCTTTGGTGGATCCGCTTTGGTGTTGAAAGATCTGGCGTTCAAAAATAATGGCAAGTTTTAAAATGAGTCTTTCAAGCTAAAAAAACAAACAACCATTATAAATACATCAATAAATAGGCTATCATAGATACGTAATTACATTGGCCTACATATAAAGTACGCATACAGTACGTACATACACGATACAACATACATACATGCATGTTTAAAACAACAACATACATATAGCCTACATACATATGTTTAAAAACAAAAACAACAACATACATACATACAAACTACACACATACATACATACATAAAAACATGTTTAAAAACAACAACAACAACATAGCCTACATGCATACATGTTTAAAAACAACAAAAAATAACATACATGTTAAAAAAAACAACAACAACATACATGCATACATACATAGGCCTATACTGTACATACATACACACACATGCATGTTACTGTTTCAAAAGTTACTTTCTCCTTTTACATTCTTTGATAATTTTTAATTGTATAAAATCTCTCTCTCTCTCTCTCTCTCTCTCTCTCTCTCTCTCTCTCTATATATATATATATATATATATATATATATATATATATATATATATATATATGTCTAAAAATTAAGAAGATTATGTTTCAAGCACACGTATGTTCCTTTAAAAACACCCTCTGAACTATATCATATAAGCATCATTATTAATCTATAAGCACTGGAATATAACTACATCTTTGAAAATTAGCAATGTCGCATAGTAAGTCAAAAATTAAGTTAACATTATTTAAGCAACAGAGTCTACAATGAAGGATATTCGTCACTCACAGCGCACGCAAGGAATTGAAGCGCGCACTGGTTGAGCATCAAGCGCGAGAGAGAGCGAGAGAGAGAGAGAGAGAGAGAGAGAGAGAGAGAGAGAGAGAGAGAGAGAGAGAGAGAGAGAGAGAGATGTGGAGTTGTTCAAGGTAGTCCTCAACAGGCTCGGACGAGTTCACTCCTAGACCTGCAGTGTAGACAAGACAAGGCGTGGACTGCCTATCCAACTAGGATGTATGACATAAGCGCATGGATCATGTATGGAGTGTATGGGGTTCTTGAGAGCTTTGACGAGTGTCAACATATGGATGTATGATTTTATACGCGGCAAGTGATTTGGAACAGAAACCGGACGATCTAAATGAGTCAACAGTTGGATGTACCTGAGAGGGACCCTCTGGATAAGACCATGACACCGCTTTGGAATCAGAGAGAACCATCTGTAAAATGACTCGGAACTCCAGAGCGCGCGCTATGACTTCTCCACATTTGCTGTAAGCAGGGCGAGGAAACATATTTACAGCTGCACAATGGATTTACAAAACTCTAACGGGTCATCTGGGGCGGACAAGCAGAAGCCCAGTCTGATTGACCTGGGGACGTTTTTCGTGGACGCTGACATCATTTTTGGATTTACTAGTCATCTGTTAAAGCGAAAAGCCAAGGTAAGCATATCGCATCTTTTGAGAGTACAAAAGACTCCACAAGTTGACTAATTTAGAGGTCATCAGAATCCATTAAAAGCTATCAAATTTTGAGGTTCACAAATATGAATAGGAAGTTATCATTGGTTACATGATTTGTGGTGATGTATACACTTCAGCACCACGAACAGCTCTCAGCGTCCACATCAATTGCGCTTTTAGCAACTTCCTTTAAAGCATCCGAAATACATTAAAGTGCTATCGCAACTTAAACCCTTCATTTTGCATATTATTTTTTCATCATATTGTGAACTTTGTGCTTGTTTAAAAGTTTTTCAGCGGTTAAGATTCCAGCAATTCAACTCTGTTATAGGCCTATATACTATAGCACAACTAGGCTTCCTACAACCTGAAAATAAAAAAGACTTCGGGTAAAAAACAACATCAGTCTGTGGTGTTAACCACTATAAAGGTGCACAAACTGACATTAATGCTCAAATAAAGGTTTTGAAGCAGTCTGTCAGAGAGTTTAATTTATATGGTCTAAAATGTTATAGAGTCTAGACGGTCACAAAAAAAAGCCGAATTTCTGTCAGTGTAGGTTTAGCTGTTTTGTTCGCCCACGTTAAACGGTCCGTTATTGATGGTTTATTGGACTGCTGTCGCTCTCACTGACAAAGGACTGAATGTGGGTTATTTGAGGCGAATTGTTTAATTGACAGTATTTGGGATGCAATTTAAAATCACGTGATCCCAGCATATACATCATCAACATAAAATATTTAGCAACGAGTAATTAAATATTCAAACATTCCCACAATTTCTTGCAAATCAAGAGGTTTGGAAGATGCAGTTAAAGAAAATACCAGAGGGTGGCGCAAGAGTAATATGCAAACGACATCAGCACACCCGTAATCTCACAGTCGACACAAGTGATCTGCAACATAAAAGATGACGTAATTTATGTTAGCAGCAATCATTTATTTATTATTTTTTTATTTCAGACATACAAATTGCAAAATAGTAAAATGAGTTTATAGGCTGTTCCTTACAATAATACAAATGTTTTTATTATTATGAATTGTTGTACATCAGATAGACACAATTTGATCATTTGATTAGGTTCACATGAGCACATTCCTTATCACATAACACACAATTAACTAAATGGTGAATTCCCTACAACTTTATTTTCACTTTTTGTTTGTGCACAAGCAGCCTATAAACTATCTGAAACAGCATATTCTCAGTGTTTGAATAGCTACTGAATAGCAGCTCCACCCCTCTAACCAAGTGGCCGAGCCGCGCAGCGCGCACACGCATTGACAGCAGTCAAACTTCACTCCCGCGTACGCGCGTCGTCATGGAACTACAGCAAAGCAAACTTTAGGGGGAATCTTGTTATGCCTTTTCCTTTGCGCTCCCCCTTACTATTCATGAACTGTGTTCCTAATATATTGGTGTAGACAAATAGAGGCGCAATAAAGTACACTAGATATCCGTAGTGCTTTGATCTTTCATAACGAGATGATGGATTTAACTCAAGGGAATGCGCGAGGAGAGTTGCAGATCAGCCGGTCAACTGTAAGTCCTCTTATGAACAACAACTGATGCTGAGAAGTTACAGTAATCGGATTGAATGCCAACCTTTGCTGTTTGTTTATTGTGGTTGAATAACTTGCAACATGTTGTGTATATAACACGAGTTATGAACTACCTAATAGTGAAGCTACGTGTAACTTACATGCACTGGCTTAAATGTTTAAGCGCAATCAGATTGGATATTTAAGTAGTTTCAACTTAAATTACATTAAACTGACTTTATGAATCTTGTATAACTTATAAAACAAGTAAAAAATTGCTTAACTTATTTTGATGAAAGCAAAAAAACACATGTTGCCATAACTTATTAATCATATAATTTGCATAGTGTGGAATGGGTAGGCCTATTAATATAATAAACACTTTGTTGTAATATGCAATTAACTGTAATGTTAAAGCTCTAAATGTTAGCAAATTTTGACAGGTGTTTGAAAAATATATGTGGTCTTTCTGCATTGTGATTTTGTTGTCTTTCTAAAAGGTGGAAGGCTGTTCGAGCGGAGAGTCTTCACTCTCACTCGAGCTGAGCCCGAGGAGGAGGCTGTCAGCGGAGGAGGAAATGTGTGCCGGCAGACCAGCACCTGAAGGCGCAGGAGCCGTGAGCGTCTTGGAATCAGACAGCGACGAGACTAGGCCAGATCTGTGCAAGCAGTGTCAGATGACTGTAGCTGAACTGAGGAGACAAGCCCTCGCTCTGTCCGACCCCGCTTCCTTAAAGGTCAGTGAGTGAAAAGCATGCCACTGCAAAGTACATCCAAGACAGTGGAAATCTTGCTGCTTTGTTATTTGCTGCATTTTTTTTTTTTTACTAATAAAGTTATCTTTCGAGGATCTGTTTTGACTCATGCAGAAATGGATGACTTAGAAGCTTTTGTTAGTCTCAAGAAGCACTTGACTTTCACCTGAGCTTCAAAGCTATGGAAGTTGTTCTCTTTGTTACATTCTGTCACTCTGCTCTTTTCACAGCATTGTGAAAGACTCACATAAATCAGATGCAATGCAGTGAATGCCTCTTAAAGGCCATTTTTGTGTAAAATCTGAAAAGTTGACACAAATAAGCCCTGTCTTTCTAGTTTTATGACGCTCTTATCAGAAAAACGATATCCTTTTCAGGCTCCTATTCACAAAGTTCACGCAGTCATCAGAAGGTTAATCTTTTTACTATACCTTCACAGAGAGCAAATATTTCAACAACCTCTTTTTCAAACTATAGGCTTTGTTGTACTTTAGAATGCTTTCAAGTCATTATTATGATTTGTTTGAAATGCATACAGGCTTGGATAAAAGCGTGATCATGGCTTCACCGCACAACTTCCTTAAAATGCTGTTTGAAATGTCTCATTGCTGGATGTTTGGTTTATGGTCAAACTGGTGATGAAGCCTCATCAAGCCTTGAGTGGGATGGTTGGAGTGAGATGTGAGAAGCTCAGCTGTGTGGCGTGTGCTTGCCAATGAAGTAAGTGGATGGGCATGATATACAGAGAGCAATCTGGATGCTAAAATGAACTATTAAGGTTGCACTAAATTGACTGAAACAAATTATTATCATTTGTGAGGTTACATTTCTAGTGTAGATTTTTAGTGCTGTTTAATCAACATCACATGAGCAAGAGTGCTTTTGTGATGAAGGATTCAACTCAACTCATGAAAAGAGTCACTTGTTTCATTCCTAAATAAATTTAGTGCCTTTGAATGAATTATTTGAGTGAATGATTCAATGACTCACTTATTAAGAGAGTTACTTTCATTCCTAAATGCTTTTTTTTATTAATGAAAGGATTGAACTAATTAGTTGAATGAATGAATCAATTATGAAACAAGTTTAGTTCCTGAACGAATCCGTGTTTTGGGTGGATGATTTAAAGTCAACCTCATAAAGAGAGTCATTTGTTTATAATATGAATAAATCAGTGTTTTTGAACAAATCGTTTGAGTGAATGATTCAAAGGCTATCTCACAAATACAGTCACCTGTTTCATTTTTTAATTAATCATTTTTGAACAAATTTCAAAATAATTTGAGTGAATGATTCAAATGACTCACTGAATAAATCAGTATTTTTATAAATGGGTTATGACTACCTCATAAAGAGAGTTACTTGTTTCATTCCTGAATGAATTAGTGTTATTGTACAAATAATTTGAGTGAATTATTCAATGACTCACTCATAAACACAATTACTAGTGTTATTTCTGACTGAATCAGGAACAATTGATCTATTTGGCTGACTGAATGGTTCATTGACTCATAAAACAAGATGTTTGTTTAATTCGTGAATTAATCTGAACAAATTGTTTTTCTGAATGATTTATGACCCACGCATGAAGAGATTTGCTTGAGTGAATGATTTAATGATTCACTCATAAAAAAAATCTGAGTTTTGATGAATCACTGAATAGTGAGTGTTTTATTAACAAATTGTATGAGTGATTTAATGAGTGACCACCTCATTAAGAGAGTAATTTTTTTTCATTATGGAATGGATCAGTGTCTTTGAATTAACTGGTTGAGTGAATGATTCACTTGATTCACAAATGATTCACAAATGATTCACAAATGATTCACAAATGATTCACAAATGATTCACTCATAAAGATGACCTAACCTAAGATGACCTGTTTTGCTTCTGAATGCATCTGCATTTTGAACGATTTTGAATGAAAGACTTCATGACTTACTAAAGAGAGTCACTTTCAGAAAGAGTAACTTTAAATTCCCCACCGTTAGCGCACTCTTTGAATGCTGCTCGACCAATCAGGTTTGAGGCCTGGAACTAACTGTTCTTTATTTTATAAAACCAATGTTTTTTTATTGGAGAGTAATGGAACATAATCAATCAAATGGAGGACAGAATTCCATACCAGTATGTATAACAAAAGCTGAAAAGAAATATCCCTGGTACTTTGAAGTAATCCACAATATCCACCCTTGCGTTACACTTTTCTGAATGCTGGTAAACTGAAGCCATTCGTCATTGTTTGTTTGGGGTGTTTACAGTCTATCTGCTCATTCCTAAAGCCAAAAAATTCTCTTTTTTTCTCACAACCTTCCGTTTCTAGAGTTTTCAACAGCTTTCCTTACTTTCACACACTGTTTTCATGCAGAATATGTGAGTGCCAGTTTCTGAGAGTCTGTCGATAGGGGAGGGGCTATTGGAAGTGGCCCATTGTTTTGGGAAACAATGCTTATCTCCCCCCTTGTCCATCGACATTGGGGGGAGAAAACAGTTGAGCGGGCTTGCTGTGGAGTCTGTGGAGGAAGTGGAGACCCAGTTGACCTTCATCATGCATTCAAAGTGTTCCTGTATACTCCTCACCAAATTCCCACCAAAGTTAAATATAGGCTGTCGACTTTTTATTGTTGTCTGACTTGCTGCTTGGGTTAGCCTCAGGTTTTCCCCCTCCCTTCGCTTTCTTTTGTGGTTGTGTTTCAAGAGAGATCTCATGCTTAGGTAGGATTACAAGCCCTCCGGTTTGCTTTGACCCCCCCCCCCCCCACCCCCACAAGATCTCTTCTCTCCAGGTTACCTCAGGGGATAAAGATAGGGCTTTTGTGTGGGTGTGCATCAGTGTTGGTGGATGCGTATGACCTCGTCCCACCCTAAGATGTGTTATTTGGTTAGTACTCACTCATTCTCATCACCAGTGGTTGTCTGAAACCATCCCAAGTTTGGCTGGCCGTTTCACTCCTGCTGTTTGGCCTGTGTGGTCGTCTCCAGGTGTGGGGGATAAAGCGATGGGGTCAAGCCGGAGAGGTGAGGTCTCTATCGGCCCCTCTGCTGATGGCTTAATGAGACTGTGGAAGTATTGGTCATGGGAGTCCTGCTTTCTCTGCAGTTGGGAAAAGAAAGGGTGCTTTGTCCAGCTGGAGATGTGTGGTGGTTACCTGACCTGAACTTAGAGACTCAAGTGATATGGTTCTAGCTGAGAAGCTACAGAGGGTTACTGTTTATCAGCTCCTGCCAAAGTGTGGGTGGCCTGTGGGCTTAAATCCTGGGTTTAAATTGGTTGAGTTTTCATTATTCTTGATTTTCAATTGCGATTCACACCTGCTCCCCCCTCATATGTTCATTATGAAAATCTCAGTTTGCTGGTAAAGTCTGGGAACTGCAGCACTCAATAAGTTTCAGATATCAGGCTGCCCTAATGACCCAGCTGCACTTCACTGGTTCATACTAGAGCTCATTTATTCCCAGCCAGCTTGTGTTGGCAAGGAGTACTGGCCTCTTAGTCAGTTATTTTTGTGTAATTTCTGACATTTATGTTTTTTTTTGCAGTTTTAAAATCCTGTGGCAACATTCAAGTAGGTTTGCAAATCCTGACTTTTGAATATTGGCAAAAAAATTTAGGCTGCTAAAAGCTGCAAACTTTACTGACTGACATCTAAAGTGACGTTAGATTAGATAAAAATATTATTAAATATTATTATATATTAAATCAATTACAAAACAAACAAATAAACAAAAAATTGTAATATAAAAAATGATTAGTATTAAATAATACATTTTACTGTAATAAAATTATATGATAAAATAATTTTATCATGCATTATATGACGTTTATTGGTTAATTGCTATCTATCTGTCTATCTATCTGTCTATCTATCTATCTATCTATCTATCTATCTATCTATCTATCTATCTATCTATCTATCTATCTATCTATCTATCTATCTATCTATCTATCTAACAATCTTTCTATCTAATACTCTATCTAACAATCTATTTAACAACCTAACACTTACCCTCTTTTGCTACACAATTATAATATCTCATCTTTAGATTTCTCTACTTACTTTTATATAGTAATCTTAATGACTTATTGTGCACTGTGTACTATGTATAGTGTGATGGTTTAATACAATTTAAAACTAATTAAATTAAAATAAATGCACAACAGTAGTGGTCTGCAAATGATGTAAATTAATGGCACTAAATTCTCAGATTTTGGCAAATGTAATGATAATTTTATCCTCAGAGGGGCTCAATGTAGCAACACGGTGCCTTGTAAATATGACTTTATTTCTAATGGGTGTTCTATGAAAGGCTGAGGCTAATTCGCAAACTTTAGGTAAAAATGTGTACATTAATAATTGAAATCAATTTTGACACATATGTAACGCCAGGGACTGACGTAATGTTTTGTTTTGTGCATTTTAAAGTCCGACAAACCAAAAATGTTCTTGTATATGAATGTATTGGTAAGTGCACCAAAGCCAACTATTCAGAAGTGAAATCCTCATTGAAAAATCTTGAAAGATTGTAAACTCTTAAAATTTGCTCCTGAAAAAGTTCCCTCCAGGAAATGCATGGTCAGCAGCACTGAAGCCCGGCGTGTGACAGGCCGTTTCTTTACAGTCTTCTGCCAAGCACACGCTCACAGGTGGCAATTAGTCTTCCTTCACGCCCCACAGCTTTTAATGGCTTCACTCTTTTTCACCAGGTTTGCTTTCAGTCCTCGCCATCCTTTGTTTTATTATTTATTACCAGTGATTCCTTCGCCTGATATCAGTGAGGAATGGTCTCTTCTCTTCAAACAATAAAGAAGCTCTCCCCTCAGTAGTTCATTCACTTCAATGTCAGGGCACTTAACACCTGAACAATGCCTGAGGATGGAATGCCTGGAAGCTTAGCACGGGACAATGGACAAAGACTTCATTGCGTACAATGATTGGCACTTAACTAGTCACAAAGCTCCAGCACATTACCCAAGACTCGCAATTTGAAAAAATGGCCAGCGTTAACCCTAAATCATATATCTGGCTACGATAACCATTAACCGTTGAGAATGAATCTGAGACGTCTAACGTCAAACTCTTTCACTCCACTGGCCGTCCACATCGATTACAGGATCATTCAACAAAATTTAAGGGCATTCCCACCTGGGTTAGAACAATCTAGCGGTATGGAATGTGGCATTCCCAATCCCATTATTGTGATGATGGACTACAAGGTATCACGTTTAATAAGATGAATATGCGCTTGGGGGCGGCCGTTATTTCATCTCCATTGTCCAAAGAAAGGCACTGAAATGGCTGTCATCAATTATAATGACCACTACAGTTCTAAGGGTCTATAAGCTCTCTGTTGTGACATGTAAGAAGTTTAAAGTCCGTTCACAGGGCAGGTCGAAAACACCTGCATCCCTCCGTCCTTCAAATGCTGTGTGAAACCTTAGATGATGGTTGTAATGAGAATACTTAGCTCTCATTTGCTGTCAGTCATCTCCTTGAACTCTCTTGTGACCAGACCTCCAAAACCCTCCTGGGAGGACCATCTAAAGCAAAGCTAGATGGGTTTGCAGTTTGCCGTTTTCATTTTGAACACTTAACCCCTGCAGCTGTGTGTCTATATGTGCGTATGAGCGACACTGGGGCTTTAACTGCCGCATGAAAGGTCAGTGTGGTTGGCTGCTTTGGGATAAGAATCATAACGAAGTATGAAAATGGGTGGATTAGAAT
Organism: Gila orcuttii; assembly: GCA_026230005.1. Taxonomy (NCBI): domain Eukaryota; kingdom Metazoa; phylum Chordata; class Actinopteri; order Cypriniformes; family Leuciscidae; genus Gila; species Gila orcuttii. Next base: position 8,677,497 of record JAPDVR010000013.1, on the reverse strand, counting down.
GCCTGATTAGATTACATTGTTTTGTACAATAAAGATGGAGATCTTTTAAAGGGCATTGGCTAATTGTCTCATTCAATTTGTTGTTGCGTAAGCCACTTAGAAGTTATATTGTATGCCAGGGCTCATAAGAAGTATTATGAAAAATCTCTGAGGTATAGACAGGCTTGAAAAGACGTGACATTTTAAAACAATTCCAGTTTAAAAAGCACTCTACGTATACACTCTTCAAAATAATGGTTCCAAAAGAGGGTTTTCACAGCAATGGCCTTAAAGAACCATTTTGTGTTCCTCAAAGAACCTTTCAGTGAACTTTTTTTTTCTTAGTGTGAAGAACATTTTAATAATCTGAAGAACCTTTTTCCACTCACACTTAAAAATGAAGGTTCTTTATTGGCTTTGAGGGTTCCATGAAGAAACTTTAACATTCATGGAACTTTTCCATTGCACAAAAGGTTCTTTATAGTGTTCTTTGTGGAATCCAAAATGGTTCTTCTATGGCATCACTGTGAAAACTCCCTTTTGGAACCTTATTTTAAGAGTGTGTATATAACCTTTTTTTCAGGTTCCATGGATGTAAAAGGTTCTTCATGGAACCATAGGCCCTGTTTACACCTGGTATTAAGATGCATTTTGGTCGATTGGATCACAAGTAGACGAGGGAGACATATACCGTTTACACCTGGTGTTTTAATTCATCTCTTTTGTCCACTTTCAACCACTTCTGTCCTGATTTCTTCTTTCTTTGAGGGGAGGGTCTATAGGTGGGTAAATGTGTGGGCTTCTTTCAATCTTTCGGTCTAATGGACGAAATAACCTCATGCAATTTACATATAATCACGGCCAGAGACGGAAATACACAAAGAGCATCAGCTTTCATTTCTGCTCTGACAGCCACAGGATCACGCTGAATGCTGTGAGTGTGTGTTAGAAATCAGGAATGGTGAGAGAACATTGTGCTTGGTAACTTTTTTGTCTTCAATCCAAACTTGGTAACAAAGTTTACATCCCGTCTTGCTAGCGCACTTCCCATAATGAAACGGGTTAGGTCAGTAGGCGGAGAGTAGGCGTCTTTTGTGGCTGTTCGAACACATTCGATCACATGAGCGTTTACACTACGAAAGCAAACGTGTCGAATGGGTTTTCGACTACCTCTAGAAGTGGTTGAAAGTGGACAAGCTCAAAACGTTTTAAACCCCGCTTACACCTGTATTTAGCGTCGTCTACTTGTGATCCGATCTACCAAAATGCATCTTAATACCTGGTGTAAACAGGCTCATAGATGCCAAGAACGTTTGACTGTACAGAGTTTTTCCTGCATAGAGAATTACGTCTCCGTCATGAATTTCGTGCCGCCTCCGGCTCTAGACAAAACTCGGACAGGCAGTCACTGTCACATGTTCAGATACCCTTTTTCCACCGTGACGGTTCTGTTGCAGGTTCCCGGGCCCGGCCTGTGTCTATTCTCAAATCGTATAGTTTGCCGATAGTACTGCGCGGATCACAGATAATCTGCGGGTCGGGCGGGCCAGACGGCCCAAATAATAAAAAATAACATTCCAATTAATCGAGGGTGGATGACAGATGAATCATTATAATGTGTTGAGTTTAATTAAGACACGGAACTCTCATCACGGTAAAACGCAATGAATGTGCGTCACTCTTTTACTTTCGTTTTCAACAACTCTTCAGGGAAAACCAATCAAGGAAAACATATGCCAGGGCTGGACATTAACGCTTGTCCGGGACACATGTTTTTTTTTTTGAAGGGACAAGTGAAATAGAATTTTACTTGCCCAACTGGACAAATGCCCTGATTAAAACGTCAATATCAAAAAAATATGACTAACCACGCATTCTGTTTCACCAGCGAAAATAGTTCAAAACAAAGATCACAGCTTACAGGAATATCAGCCGTGATTAAGTTCTGAATGATTCAGCGTTTTGACCGATCGGTTGAGTCAAAGATTCAATTACCCATTCATAAACTGCCTCATTCTGAATAAATCAGCCATTTGACCGAATCGTTTGAATGAATGACTCAATAACTTATTAAGACGGTCACCTGCCGCCACCTACTGGTGGTTTAGTTTCAAAGTATCATTCCTTTCAACATTCCTTATTGGTATATTCAAAAAATATTTAAAACAATCTCATAATCTCATTTAATACAGTTGTAATTTTTCAATGTAAATGATTTAATTTGATTGTTAACAGCCCTGTAGTGTCTTATTATTCTAATTGAATGCATTGATCAAATTTAAGAATTTAAAATGAAAGATTGAGGATACATTTAATAAAATTAGGGAATAAATGCCCTTTATAAAGGTAAAAAAATGATTCTGACAAGAGTGTTTTCCAACAGTGATGTAATAAAACATTGACAATTTAAGTTTGAAGTGAGTAAAGCCTATTTTTAGGCTATTAAAGAAATGTAATTTTGCCAAAAGAAGAACTTTTATTTTAAATAAATGTTAATCAGCCTACTTTAGTGTGATATGTTACCATATTATCATGCATAACACTGAGAATTTGAATAATTGTTATGTGATGATCAGGTCCAGATATCTAAATCAATGAATATCATATAGGTTCGGGCGGTTGGCGAGTGGACTATTTATTTTTAACAGCGGATTCGGGTGACTCAAAGTGCACCAGATTAATTAATTTATCTTAAAAATTTACTAAATATATTAGGTACCGAGGTACCGAGGTCCACCGGGAAACACAGTATATGATGGTCTATGAAAAATAAAAATTTAATTATCTTATTATTAAAATACGTATGATCAGGATTTTACCACCTCCGCCTTGTTTTGAGCCAGGAAAAACCCTGCTGTATCCTCTTTTTATAGAGTAAAATGTGTTAAGAAGCCTGACGTTGTCGTGAGCTCATCTACATTTTTATGTTACTTAATAGAGTGAAATCTGTCAAGAAGCCTTTTGCTTTCGTGAGCTCATCCGAATTTTCAGGTTACTTTAAATGTGAGTGCATGCCCAACGGCATTGTTGGAATGTTTATTCCAAGGACATCAATTATTTCCTCACACCCCTACCAGAGAAAAGCTCCCGGTTCTCACGAGAAGCGAGGCTGGTTGAAGTGGAGTTGAAGGTCTACTGGAAGTCCTGGTTCGACTTGCTCGTCCCATTCTTCACTCTTAACCCTGCAGGGGAGGTTTGCCTAGCACATGCCAGAGCAGTCACTATAAATCACTCAATTTTATTGCCTCTATTAGTTTCTCATTCAATTCTCCTCCTGTGCACTTTTCTTGTACTTTCATATGCTCTGAGTTTACAAGAAATTCAAAGCCGTTTATCAGAACATAATAACAGCAGACTTGTGACGACTTGGGGGCGGATGGCATCCAGCAAACATCCTTACGCCAACCCACACCTGATTGCTTGAATTGTCTTTTCGTTATGTGTCTCTGATGTTATTTGAAAGAAAAGCATTTTATGATTAATGGGTTAATGACATAAGAAAAGAAAAAAATTAAAAAAATTCTTGAAAAAAAAAAAAAAATTTAAAACACATGCCAAATTCTTAGAAATGTACATTTTGTATTTATGCTGCTGCCATATGCTTTTGGAAAACTTTTATAACAATTTCAAGAAAAGTTGAAATTTTTAATGTATTTATTTCACATTATTTTGTATATATACATATTTTTATTTACTTATTTAGTCAGAAATTAAAAACATGTTCATCATAGAAGAGGTGTATTCAAGTTATTGTTCGTATGATTTGCATTTTAATGCATTTTTTAATTAATCAATATAATAGATCAGTATCAGTGATTCTAATGCAAATACGTTTTTCCCTAAAAAAATATCCCAAAAATATAATATAATTCAGAAATTGACAGCATGACTTTTTAAGCTGGTCAGCTAATGTGAAACTGTCAATACTGGTAGCGTTTTGATACCAAATGGTGAGTTTGAATAATATTTAACAGCATATGTCCGTAGCCCTGCACTCACCTCATCTGAACCTTGAAGTTTTATGCATGCCGCTCTCGTCTTCCTCTTAACCTTTCAACCCGACGTCGACCATAGGAAAACCAGAATGTAAACCACAGGAAATGATGGGTTGAGAGAGCCAAGTACTAAAATGCATTATTGATGTTTACTCCAGTGAGCCCTGCTATCTGATTCTCAATCAGTGAGTGTTTAAACTCATTGTTTGCTTCCGGGCTGGTTCACTGTAAAGCTGTGTGTTCAGCTGATATGACTATGATAAGCTCTTCCTAAATTGTTTTATTCTCAGTCTCAGGCTTTTGACGTTGAAACAAAGCACTTGTTTTGCATTTTTCTATCTTAGGGCATGCACTGTTAATTGCATATATATATATATATATATATATATATATATATATATATATATATATATATATATATATTTATATATATATATATATATATATATATATATATATATATCTCCTAACAAATCTCCAAGGAGGTAATTTGCATATTGTACCTATTTACTGTTTTATGTAGATTGTTCAGACATGTCAGCTGAAGCTGAATGACGCTGTCAAATATAAATCATGAAGCACTTGAAATTCCTATTTTGTCCTCTAGAGGCATATGGGCTTCTTTTTTAAATGCACTCTTGACCAGTGGTTTTATAGAAGGACTTGAGCTGGTAAAAGTCTTTTTTCAGTCAAATCAGTTTCTCAATTGCACCTATTTTCAAATCTACTGACTTTTATTTTCAATAGGATAGGTTAAATAAATTAAATGAATTGTGTATTTGTTAAAAAAAGACAGTAATATAATTGCAGTGGCCAAAAAAAGCACTCCAAATTGGCATTTAAAAAAAAATAAAAAAAATAAAAAATTCTCAGAAATAATTTCACTTCACTTCAATTTTTGCAGTGAATTCCTAGCAAATATCTTTGATATTTAAAAAAAACAACTAAAAAAAAACCAAAAACATATTGTTCTATATATAATTTAAATATATATATTTGATATTTTCCCCAAAAAAATTGTTATATATATATATATATATATATATAGAAAAATTTTTTTGTTCTATATATATATTTCACACGGCATGCATTTCGCACAATAAATAAATAAATAAAATATGTATATATATATATATATATATATATATATATATATATATATATATATATATATATATATATATTATTTATTGTGTGAAATATTTTGCTTGAAATGTGTGCTTTATTTATTTATTATACCACTTGGTTATGATATTTTCAGTGGCATTTATAATTTGGGGACAACTTTATTTACAGAAAAGTTCAAAGTTCAAACACTGCTGGATATGCAGTGAAAAAGATGTCAAAGAAAAAAAGAGTTCACACTGGCCAGTTTACAGCCATACTTTCTCTTATTCTGTATTTTATCCCAGGCTGCCAACAGCCAGAGGAAACTTCTCAATGTTGTAGGGTGTGACACAGGAAACCGGCTGAAGAGGGCTTGAGCTGAAGGCTGTGCAACTGTGTGTGCATAAATGCTCGAGTGCATTGGCATATGTGTGGTGTCAGACTGTTTGGGAAAAAGAACATCCAGGAATGTTCCATCCAACGTAATTGCTATTGTCTGTCATTCCTCTCTCTGTCCAGTCCTGCCTTCTATTACAGTAAATGTCAGGCGGACTGCAGGCTAGCAGATAAGACATACGCTGTTACGATGTGGTTTTGTGCCCTGTCTTGTTCTATGGTTCCCTGTCTTGTCTATTAGTTATCCCAGGTGTTTCTGATTTCCCACGCCCCCTTGTTTAGCTCGTTTGTCCCTGATTATTTAAGCCCTGTGTTTCAGTCTTGTCTTTTTGAGTTCTTGTCTATTGTTTAACGTGATGTTGGTTGTTCCTGTTCCCGAGCCCTGTATCCAGTCTTGCTTGTTGTAAAGTTTGTAGTTTGTTAATTAAAGCGTGTGCTGCAGTTGGATCCTGCCTCATCTTTACTTCAACCGCACCGCGTTACAGAAGAACTCACCAGATCGTGATCCAGCAGCCATGCCTTTCTGGAGTCCAGTCGACGTCCAGATTCTCCGTCTTCGCCAGGAGAATCGCGCCATCGAGGATTATGTCACAGAATTCCTGGAGCTGGCGTATCTCGCGCAAATGAGCATACAGTGCTTGAAGATCTTCTTCCGCGGGGGATTATCGGAACCTCTCAGGTCTCAGATGCCCGAACCTGATCCGCACGGGTCTTTAGAGTGGTATATCGACTTGGCCCTGTTGTGGAGCGGTTCTTCGTTTACCGTAGGCGTGGAGGAGAAGCTGCGAGAGCCTGCGCTTCACGTCAGCCCGGTCTCGCCCGTGCCCGCGCTTCACTTCAGCTCCACCGAGACCACGCTCCACAAGCCCGCGCTTCACGTCTGCTCAGCCGAACCCGCGTTTCACTTCAGCTCTGCCGAGACCACGCTCCACAAGCCCGCGCTTCACGTCTGCTCAGCCGAACCCGTGTTTCACTCCAGCCCTGCCGAGAGCGCGCTTCACGAGTCAAGTGAGTCAAGTGCCGAGTCAAGTGAATCAAGTGCCAAGTCAAGTGAATCAAGTGCCGAGTCAAGTGAGTCAAGTGCCGAATCAAGTGAGTCAAGTGCCGAATCAAGTGAGTCAAGTGTCGAGTCAAGTGAGTCAAGTGCCGAGTCTAGTGAATCAAGTGAATCAAGTGCCGAGTCAAGTGAATCAAGTGCTGAATCAAGTGCCGAGTCAAGTGAATCAAGTGCTGAGTCAAGTGAGTCAAGTGCCGAATCAAGTGAGTCAAGTGCGTCCAGTGCTGAATCAAACCAAGTGAGTGAATCTAGCCAAGTGAGAGTATCTAGCCCAGTGACTCGCCATCGCAGGAAGAGGAGAAGGAGGACTCGTTCGGCTCGCCAGGCTCCAGTGAGCGTAACCAGACTCCTCGCCCTGCCGGCCCCACCTCTGCGCCTCGCCCTGCCGGCCCCGTCTCTGCGCCTCATCTTGCCTATGTCCTTCAAGCTCTGGGAGGTCACTCTTGAACCCATTACAGCCCGGAGGTTCCTCCCGTGGATTTCCCCAAGTATTTTTTGGGGGGGGGGGGGGGCAGTAGGTACCCTGAGAGGGCCATGGAGGCAGCGCTGACATGGACCTTGTCGGTGCTATCTTCACCTGAGCCTCCTATGCCCTCGTCCCCTGCCAAGTGTGCTCCGCCCTGGTCCCCTGCCAAGTGTGCTCCGCCCTGGTCCCCTGCCGAGTGTGCTCCGCCCTGGTCCCCTGCCGAGTGTGCTCCGCCCTGGTCCCCTGCCGAGTGTGCTCCGCCCTGGTCCCCTGCCAAGTGTGCTCCACCCTGGTCCCCTGCCGAGTGTGCTCCGCCCTGGTCTCCTGCCAAGTGTGCTCCGCCCTGGTCCCCTGCCAAGCAGGCTCCGCCCTGGCCGCCATCTTGCCCTGCTCCGCCCTGGCCGCCGTCACGTCCTGCTCCGCCCTGGCCGCCGTCACGTCCTACTCCGCCCTGCTCCGCCCTGGCCGCCATCTCGCCCTGCTCCGTCCTGGCCGCCGTCACGTCCTGCTTCGCCCTGGCCGCCGGTATGCCCTGCTCCGCCCTGGTCACCCATGCTCCACGGCCCTGGCTCGCCTTGCCCTTGTCCTGGTCCCGGTTCCCAGTGCGGGCCTGGCCCCCCCCTGTCCCTCCCCCAGGACCGCCCTCCTGAACTTTTTTGCTTGTTTTGATGGGCGTCGGGAGCCGCCCATAGGGAGGGGACTATGTTACGATGTGGTTTTGTGCCCTGTCTTGTTCTATGGTTCCCTGTCTTGTCTATTAGTTATCCCAGGTGTTTCTGATTTCCCATGCCCCCTTGTTTAGCTCGTTTGTCCCTGATTATTTAAGCCCTGTGTTTCAGTCTTGTCTTTGTGAGTTCTTGTCTATTGTTTAACGTGATGTTGGTTGTTCCTGTTCCCGAGCCCTGTATCCAGTCTTGCTTGTTGTAAAGTTTGTAGTTTGTTAATTAAAGCGTGTGCTGCAGTTGGATCCTGCCTCATCTTTATTTCAACCGCACCTCGTTACATACGCATGTGGCGTACCGAGCTGGCTCTGAATATTGAGATTTGATCACATCTGGTCATCAGCTGATCAGTGCAATGTCTTTTTGATTTTGTCATAGGCTGAGTGAAAAAATAGAGCTGAAAGGCGTGGACAGTTATTTTTGCGGCTGACCTTATTGCATATGCATTTGTCGGAGTTTCCCTTTCAGACGCAAAATTTATGAGGAGAATATTTATATGAATCATGCAAGGTGATTTACTAAGGTTTGTGCTCATCAATGTACTGGTATTTGCACCATTATTTACCACCCCAAAAAGCATTTCTTAACCCATATGCTAATTTGCGCTGCTCTTGGTAGATTGCTTTGGTCATTATGGAAGTTATCCGGCTGTGTCTGTTTTTTTTTATTTGCGAGTCCTCAGATCACGCTCAGAGCTTTCCACTCCCATCTGCGCTTTTTTCGAATTACGCTCTCATGCCAATTTGCTCTGATTAGTGTGGTGAGTTATTTGCTTCAGAGCATTAAAAGACTTTGGGCCTAAATCTGGCTCAACATGTTTTCATGCTCTGAAGCAAATAATTCACCACACACAAAAAAAAAAAAGAGATTGTGGTCAGCACCAAAAACATCATGTCTGTCTTTTTTCTTAAGTTCAGATGACATAATATGTGAAAAGAATAGAATCACGACATATCCGCTGTAGTCTATTTGACATGATGTCACCATAGAACAGCACAAGGACATTTGCTTTTGAGCAATCAGAGGTTAAGTGCCTTTCTCATGGTCCATTGATGATGGCTCACTAAACTAGAAGCTACACAACAACACCCTCATGTTCATGTTAATAACCCCATGAAATCAAAATGGCAGTTTTGTGGCTTTTAATCTATCTCTGAGATTTGAGGCCATCTATATGCAAGTGTACAACTAAAAGAATATATTTTTGTTAGGTTTTAGCTCTTAGCACTTTTAGCAGATTGTACAGTTCAGTCTGCAGCTCCTCTTTGGGCCACCAGAGGGAACCTTCACCAGCATTCTAGGAAGTCAATTCCTTCCTCTACTTTGTCTGAAAATCGCTCCCTATACCCTTATATAGTGCACTATTTGAGAGGATAGCTATTTGTAGTGGTGTCCAAAACCATTGTGGGCATTATAAAGTGCACTCATTCAATTTCAAAATGCACCTCAACAAGTGCACAACGGATGTTCACTCAACACCCGGTTGCTAGAGAATACTTTTGCACTGTTAGCTTCGTGCTGAATGAATTCCCGCGTCTTGACAGAAAATGGCATCTGCAGCACATCACATGCACTCAGTGTCTGAATTTGCTCACTCGGTTTAATTACTTACTGTATTAGTGAAGTAATGTAGGGAATATGGGGCAATTTTGGATACAGCCAATTGCTGCCAAAAGTGCCAATTTTATTAGCTATTAGCATGTTAAATGTCACCATAAAATCAAAATGGACCATTCTTTTTTTTAAATAGAATATTTCAGTACTTATTATAAATGATTTATCCATGCACATCACTATTTTTTTTAATTCATGTGTCCTCGTAATCTTTAATCAAAATAACTTCCCCTCACTTTTGCGGCTCATCTCTTCGCTGATGACACGTTTACTGGCATGAGGGCGGGACAACCTGTTACTCACATGAGATCCACCAATAGCAAACCACAACCATCTAATCAATTCCTGATGGACGAAATCAAGTCCCGCCCTCCATTTTTTCTTGTTTGAGAAGCTGTTTCATTCGCATATATGTCACAATAGAAAAGACCATCACAACTTCGGTGCTGACTTTTACAGATTGTGACATACTTCAGTCCACCAGAGGGAATATTTACAGGAATTCTAGGAAGTCACTTGCCTCCCTCCAATACACCAACCTCTGACTAGCAATAAAAAATAGCTAATGATCCCGAACCGAAGTGATTAAAAAAATATCTGTTAGCTTTGAGGTCATATCTAGTGATTTTTTTTTTATTTTTTTTAGCGCTTAGTAATTTTAGCAGATTGTGACAGCTTCCTCAACCATCTCCATTCCACCAGAGGGAACCGTCTACAGATTTCTATTAAATCTCCATCTAATACACCTACCCCTGACTAGCAGTAGCAAATAGCTCAAATGTTAATAAGCCCAAACAAAAGGGATTGCTGAGATTTGCAGCCACTGTTGAAAGAATATGGCTACTGCTTCCAGACTTGCCATGACTAGTGATGGAAGAAACAAAGCTTTTCAAAGCTTTGAATCAATAGAACCAATTTCTTCGCAAAATGATTCACTGATTCGAAGAGTTGGAAATGAAATAAGGTGGTGACCCCTGCTGGTCTTTTTACTTTACTTCAATTCCACCAGCCCTATTCAGTGCATAGTGCAACAAGCGTTCTCCATCGGCTTCTATCCGTGGCGGCGACTTGAGCCTCGTCCCATGGAATGTCGACTGCTCGCAGGTCGTCCATAAAAGTCCTTCACCAGGTGATATTTGGTCATCTTTGTTTTTGTTTGTCTTGTATAGGCCGGCAGAGTATAGTCGTTTTGGGTACCCGGTGGTGGGGGAGGCTTAAGACGTGTCCGGCGAAATGAAAACGGTGTTTGGTGGCGGTCGCTGAGAGGGGCCGTGCACCGGCATGACGGTATACTTCCACGTTCATAACATGGTCCCGGTAAATGATCATGAGGACGCATCGAAGACATCGGAGTTGGAAAACGTCCAACTTTCTGGCGATGTCTTTCGTCATCTTCAAGGTTCCACACGTGTATCTCGTAAGGCAACTAGGGTTGGGCCGAAAATGATGATAACATCAGCATAGTCGAGATTGGCAAAGAGGGGATTGCCACCTGTCCAGGGTAAGCCGATGTGTAGGCGGTCGATGGAGTGGCGACTGACGAATTCGAGGACAAGGAGGAACAACGTCGGTGAGAGCACGAAACCTTGTCGTACGCCAGTTTCGATCGTGAAGAAATCCATTACCACTTATTCCATCTGTATGCAGCAGCAAGAGCCCTGGTACAGGTTGCGAAAGATGTCAACAAATCGAGATGGGATTTCGTAAGCACGCGCTAAGCATTCTCGGTGCACCAAATGAAAGGCCTTGACAAAATCAATAAAGTTCTGCTGCTGGTCAGAACACTGTAAATGCAACAATAACTCAGACCAAACATGCATAAAAACAGCTTTTACAAACCTATTGCAAATGTTTTATTGAAAGTAAAATCTATCAAATGCAATTAACTAGTCATCTAATAATATTAATATTACTGTAAGTATCTGATTATGTTCTTTTATCAACTTTCATGGCTTGTTTTGTTTGTTCAATGGATGGCTCAGCTAAAAGGTCCATAAGAGACTATATACTACTATAATGTCTTATTAAAATGTCTACAAATGTATACAACTGATCAGGTAAAAACCATAGACACTTGTTCAATGGTTCGCCACTGGGGGGCCATCTTAGTGACTCCACTTGATTCGTGGGTTCACAGAGATTGAGGTGAACTATTGAAATTTCGAAATATTTCGAAACAAAGCCTCATTTACTGAAATCACGTGAGTTTGGCTGTGTGATTCATGCTCCTAACCACTGATTCACGAAAAAAAAAAAAAGATTTGTAAAGTGTTTCGAAATAGCCCATCACTAGCCATGACTGGATACCATTTAACAAACCTGAACAACCGTAAACTCCTTTGGAAGGAAGGACTCGGCATCATTATGGCTACTCTGGCCTTGACATCAGTGTCAGTGTCTGCTGGTCAGTGGGTCAACTGTCAGCACAAACTGTCATTGTATTGTTGGCATGCGTGTAAGTTTGGCTGGATCCCCGTGGTGTTTGGCTTGGCGTGTGTATGCATGAAATGAGAGAGTGTGTGTGATGCCCTTATTTATTCTCCATTCTGCAGAACTCATTGTGATATGTGGGCCCCATAAATCTGCGCATGGAAATGCCAGTCAAAGTTCACACCTAAGTTCATTTCATGCTTCACTGTCTTCCTCTGTGTGTGTGGTGCAGCATGTTATCGTGTGAGTCTGTGTGTGAGATTTTGCATAAAAATATGCTGGTTTATCATAGAATGATAATCGTTTATTCTTTTTGTGTTTGAGCGTGTGTGCGTGTTCAGAATGGATTCAAGCTCTTCTATGATAACTGTGCTATGAAAAGGTTTTCTCAAAGATGGAAGATTTAATCAGCCATTACAGTAAAAAATGATTTGTCTTACCTTTGGTGACAGGATTCACTGGGTTAAACAAAAGCCACTGCTTCCAGTTCTTTGTCATTCTGGATTATAGTCTAGTTCAGAGGTTTTCAAACTTTCCAGGTAAAACAAAAATTTGTGGACCACCTACAACCCCAGCAACTCTAGGTTTAACTTCAAATGTAATCATAAAAATGTCTACAAGTTTAATACATTTAAAGTTTAACAGTTAGAAACTAACAGACAACATATATATTTATACTTCTCATTATTGTTATGAACTGATATATCAGTCAATCAATTAATGAACAGGTATGTGCTTTTGATAAGAAATTATTTTCAAATTTTTGTAATCAGCCAATGAATTTGCCAACCATTTTGAATCTTTTATGGACCACATTTTGAAAACCTCTGGTCTTGTCACTTGGGAAGACATGCAGTAATGTAATTTCCTCTCATGTAATCTTCAACCACTCATACTTTAAAGTTTCTGACTCGAGTGCATTTCAGCTAGTTCTCTGTTTCCGCCACAGTAAAAAGTTCATCACCTAATTTAGCCTACTGTCAACATATGATAAATCGAGACTTCCTGCAAGGATCTTCTAATCTCTGTTTTATAGGCTTGCAATTTCATGGCATCTGGCTTCTTCTCACATTTTGCATAAAAATACTTTTTATGACAAAAAGCGGATAAGAATCACTTCTGTTTTCTTGTTGTGGTTACTATCTGTTCTTTTGTCTATAGTGAGTTTATTTTATGTGATGGACATGTAAACCTTTGATCATTTGTAAAATAATGTGTAACATAGTGGAAGATCACATTTTTATTATAATGGATTATTATGAATAATGGCCTAATGCTCTTTGAACTTTGATTAGAGCAGATGACGGTAGGAGTAATTAATCACTTGCATGTCTTTGAGTGCTGTGAGAGTGCCAGATCTTTGCCCTTATTTTGTTTTCCCCCTTGGAGGCAAGGGTTGATCACAGTTCATATACCGACAAAGAGAGTTTCCTAAACCAGTTCCTGCAATTTACATTTTGTTCTTTTGACTATTCTGATAAACCTGGGAGGTTATGCTGCTCTAGACCTAAAGATGTAGTCAAGAATTTAACTTTGACTTTAAACTTGGTTTAAGAATAATTTACCGTAAAACATGCCAATCTACAAATAATTTAAACTGCAGTCAAGACAAAAAGTTGATAAGGTACTCATGTTACTAGCCAACAGTAGCTAACTGCTTTAAATGTTACAAAGCACTGAAAATCTCAATTAGGGTACTACTAAAAAAGAAACAAATTACAACAATTAGCAAAACACCCCAATTTAAATAAATGAGTCGAAATCACAGTGACAATTAGCATTTAACTTTATATTTAGCCATAAAACAGACCTTAAATGATTGTGAATCAGTGATTCACTTTTTTGAACTATTTCATTTACATGAACTGTCTGAATGAACCGTTTTTGGAGAGCATGTTTGATTATTCAGCTAGCTTTGTTTCGAAGACTGAGATGTAGCATTTTGCTATGCTAAAGTGCTGCTTGTTAGAAAAAACTTGGGACAAATGTCATCTTTATAATGTCAGTGCCATAGTAGACTGCTGGTTGGCCTATAATTGCCTCTCTTGCTAGTGTTCTGTATAACAATCTGTTACCATGTCCTTGCTAATGATGTCACAACAAAAGTAGCTCTGTATTAGCCCATCTGTTACCATGGCACTATTTATGATGTCAAAAATCTACCGTCCTTCTCCTAGCCTGAGGTTACTACAGCGGGTTTTTATGATGTCAGATTGCAGTGTGGTCTTGGAGAGCTTGGGTTTTTATCCTTGCAGTGTGTCAGCTAGTTTACTTCACAGCTCCCTTTATGAGCCCCACTGCTATCTTTCCCACAGACATCAACCACTCTCTGGTCCTCTGTGTAGAAGCTAGTCACTTTTGGACACTTAAACAGCGCAGCCGGGAGTTTCACACAGGACTGTGAAGTCGCAGCCTTAAAACAGTTACAGTTACAAGTTACATGTTATCCCTGTGGTCTTTCCATTAAAGGAGGAGTTTAATTATCAGTGATGCAGCAATTAATGTACGCTTGTTATGCTAGTAAAGGGGCAATGGGTGGTGTTGAGCAATCTCGTGTTCTACTTTCCCACACTATCTGAGCCAGCAGCCATTTATAGAGTTGTTTTGTCTTTACTCTTTCATGTTTTTTTTAGAAGTGCAGTTAGTTCTCTTACGAGAGGTTCTCTCGTATTGCGTAAGTATAGCTTACGCTACGGGAAAGATTAATCTTTTCGAGATATTGAAGCCAAAAAATTATCCTTAATTTTTGTATCCATTGTCAACGCAGTCCTGCAGCTAGCAGACCTTGAGCAGGCTGTCTAGCGTTCTCATAGGCTGCCCTGCGGGAACTGCTGCAGCCTACCACTGAGCCTGACGTGACGTCACGTCCAATGAAGGCGCTCGCGCCTTCACAGCGTCAAAGCCTGCCAGAATGGGCGTGGCTTGGCGTATATAAGCAGGCTCGGAGGCTGAATTCTCTGATTTTCATCTCTTCAGCGAGCTCTTCGCATCGCTGGATCTAGAGAAGCCGCCGCCGCCGTCGAAACAGCGACAAGCCAGCTAAGGACAGTGCCTGAGGAAGCCGGCTATCTTCGCCACCTTCAGCCTTCCGTGCCAGCTAAGCTATCCGGCGACGTATCCTTTCTAAAACTCTAAGCTTCTAAGCACTAAAAGAGCGCGAGACGTCTTTTTCAAGATGCCTCGCTCCACTTGTGGCTCGTGCTCTCTGCCTGGGACCGGACCACGCTGCTCTTGCCCTCTCTACCGGAGGATGTGAGCACTGTGAAGAGCTTCCGATGTCGACCCTGCGGGCTCGACTCGAAGCTTGCAAAACTGAAGCTGTCACTCCGCCCTTTGTGGGACCGTGCAGGAAGAAGCGCCATTCCCAAAGACCTCCGGAGCCTGTGGCCGCTGCGACACGCTCGCCGGAGTCCCTCCCTCGAGCCTCACCTTCTCCGCCGCCCTTCACCGACACGCAGCCGCCGGCTACGGCCCTCTCTGCCCCCGCGTCTAACTATGAGGCGGAAGGACCCGCCGCTATGGACAGCTGTTCTATCCTGGCTTTTGATAGTGAGGGATGGTCGAGTTCTCATTACTCCGCCGCCTCCTCGACCCAAGAATCCGGCAGGGCCCGCACCGGAGTGGAAGCTGAGTTGATGCGCCTCCTCGCACAGGCTGTTGACCGCCTCGGGCTCGAGTGGTCGCCGCCCAAGGAGCCCGCGCTCAACAGACTCGACGGCTGCTTTCTCCAGAGTCACCGCCGTCGAGCGCCCGCTGCCAGGCCTGCACCGTTCCTCCCAGAGCTGCACTCTGAGCTTTCTAAATCGTGGAACGCTCCATTCTCGGCGAGGCTCCAATCCTCTATCTCCGCGTGGCTCTCCCAAGTGGACGGCGCCGCCGAGAAGGGATACAGCTCGATCCCCAGGGTTGAGGAAGCGATTGCTGCACACCTTTGCCCGAGAGATGGCGCTCAAAGCCTGCTTTGCCGTCTAAAGCCTGCAGGACTACATCCTCTCTTGTCAGTCGCGCATACGCCGCCGCCGGACAAGCAGCTTCCGCCCTGCACTCCATGTCTGTCCTACAGATCCTACAAGCCGATCTCCTCCATGAATGGGACGAGAAAGGCCCGGATCCAGCTGCCGTAACGGACCTGAGAAGCGCGACGGATCTTTCCCTTCGTGCTTCCAAGGCTGCAGCTCAAGCCCTAGGACGGTGCATGGCCTCGCTGACTGTCACAGAAAGACACTTATGGTTAACGCTGGCTGACATGAGAGAGTCTGAGCGGGCTGCCTTCCTCGACGCTCCTCTCTCCCACTCTGGTCTCTTTGGCCCTGCAGTGAACGGAATCGTCGACCGTTTTTCTGAAGTTCAGAAAACCTCTCAGGCTATGAATCTGTTCCTGCTCTGTCACGCTAGCTCCGCTGCAGGTCGCCCACGTGACCGGCCTCCTGCACGAGCCACTACACAGCGCCCAGTTCAGCCGAGACAGTCCAGCCAATCTTCGCAGCGACAGGGCGGCCGTCCCAGATCGCGCTCAGCTAACCGCAGCAGACCGCACCCCCCACGTGGGCCGCGGCCAAAGATCACGCTGAAACCTGAGCAAGCGAAGTCCTCCTAGCAACAGTGAGAGAGAAAAGGTGGTTGGGTCTCGCCGCGGCCGGACCACCGTCAAAGCTTTTTGCCCTGTCAGTCCCCTTAACACAGGCCTCTGCAGTGAGTTATTTAGCAGCCAACGAGTCGGTAACACAACCCGCTCGCCTGCACACAACCGCCGTTTTTACGGCGAACCAGAGAAAACTCAGAAAGAGCATAATGTCTGGTTATCCGGCTCACGCCGACGGTGTTTTAAGTGTAGAAAAAGTGCCCACGCCACAGTGCTCACCCCTACACACAAACACAGCACTTCCCGTGTCACACAGAGAGCCCACTCTCATAAAGCTGGCAAATGCCGCTCGAGTGTTATCTACAGAAAATGTGCCCACGAGCCCGTGCCCACATCTATCTGCCCGCTCTATTACACGGCCAAGTCACGCGCATCACAGAGTGCAGACTCATATAAATCATGTTGTGAATGTAAGTCTCGTGCCCGCTCGCAAGCGCTCACGCTTACTAAACAGCACTTCGCACATAGCGCCGTGCGCGCACCACGAAGTGCAGCCTCACATGAGTCAGAATATGAATGTAAGTCTCGTGCCCGCTTGCAAGCGCTCACGCTTACTAATAAGCACTCCACACAGGGCGTTAAACGCGTGTCACAAAGTGCAGCCTTATACCGGTCAAGCTATGAATGTAAGTTCCGTGCCCGCTCACGAGCGCCCACGCTCACTAACATACACGCTTCCCACGCCGCCGCTTACGCATCACAATGTGATTGTAAAGCGCTCCCCATTCACAGCTATCGGGACGCTATACATGAATCAGCCTGCTATTGCTGTCAGTGAGCCGCCCCATTCAAGCACAGAGAGCGCGCGCGCCGCACAGCCCGCACAGCGCGGCGATCAGAACCCGGAGGTCATTCTGCCCCTAGCTGCACATATAAAAGCATGGGAAGCGATTCCAGGGGTATCAGAATGGGTGCTAAGCACAATAAAGCAGGGCTATGCGTTACAGTTCGCTCGCCGTCCCCCACGCTTTTGAGCACGGACCGCGACGACAGTGAATGCGGAAGTAGCACATCTACTTCGCTCAGAAATAGCAAAACTGCTGTGCAAAAGGGCCATAGAACCGGTGCCGCCTTCTCTGAGCGAGTCAGGTTTTTACAGCCGTAATTTTCTCGTGCCCAAGAAGGACGGGGGTCTCAGACCCATACTAGATCTGAGACATTTGAACAAAGCTCTTATGATAAGAACGTTCAAAATGATTACAACCACACAACTCCTCGCGCACGTTCGCCCGAGAGACTGGTTTATATCTCTCGATCTGAAAGATGCCTATTTTCAGATTCAGATAATACCCCGTCACAGGCCATTCTTGAGATTCGCCTTCGACGGACAGGTTTATCAGTACACCGTCCTGCCGTTCGGTCTGTCCTTAGCACCCCGCACATTCACGAAGTGCATGGACGCGGCACTCGCCCCCTTGAGAAATCAGGGCATGCGAATTCTGAACTATCTGGACGATTGGCTGGTTCTAGCACAATCAGAGTCAGAAATACTGTCTCACACAGCTGTGCTCCTCAGTCACCTGGAAAGCCTGGGTCTCAAGGTCAACTGGACCAAGAGCTCATTAATGCCCAGTCAGTCAATTTCCTTTTTAGGAATAGAACTGGACTCCATGGCTATGACGGCCCGCTTGTCAACTCAGCACGCGCGCTGTGTTCAGCAACTGGCCGCGTCTTTCCAGAAGGACAGCCCCGCCCCTCTGAAAACATTCTAGAAGATGCTGGGTTACATGGCTTCAGCCGCTGCGGTACTTCAGCTGGGTTTGCTACGTATGCGCCCGCTACAACGCTGGCTGGCCGCTCGTGTGCCTCACCGAGCTTGGAAGTCAGGCTGTGCCCGGATCAGAGTGACTCAGAGCTGTATCACGGCTCTGCAGCCCTGGTTAGTGGCCGACTGGTACCAGCGGGGAGTGGTTATGGGGACGGTCTCATACTGGAAGGTCATCTCGACAGACATGTCCAACACGGGTTGGGGCGCGCTCTTCGAGGGCAGACCAGTCTTTGGCCTGTGGTCAGACCGGGAAAAACTCCTCCATATAAACTGTCTGGAAATGATAGCGGTCGAGAATGCGGTGAAGCGTTTCCTCCCGTTTATACAGGACCTCCATGTTCTAGTCCGCTCGGACAACATGTCTGTGGTGTCCTACGTGAACCGCCAGGGCGGTGTCAGATCCAGAAATCTCTGCAATCTGACAGAACGCCTCCTCGTTTGGTCTCAGCACCACCTGCGCTCGCTGAGAGTGGCGCATGTGCCAGGCCATCTGAACGACGGCCCAGACAAACTGTCCAGGAACAATGTTTCCCCGGGGGAATGGTCCCTGCACCCTCAAACAGTCCAGTTGCTATGGCGCCTTTTCGGCAAAGCGGAAGTCGACCTATTTGCGTCACAGGACAACGCTCACTGCCCAAGTTCTTTTCAAAGAACGAGGACGCGCTGGCCCAGACCTGGCCCAGCCGCCCACTATATGCTTTCCCCCCAGTATCTCTGTTACCACAGGTGATCAAGAGAATCAGGGAAACGCGCCAATCAGTGCTCCTCATAGCCCCGCGCTGGGAGAACCAGACTTGGTTCCCGGAGCTGACGCGGTTGTCACAGACAGCCCCGTGGCCAATTCCGGTGAGAGCAGATCTCCTCTCTCAAGCTCACGGCTCGATCTGGCATCCCCATCCAGAGCGCTGGTCTCTGCACGTATGGTTGACCAACGGTTACCGTTGCACTGCCAGACGCAGTAATGAACACTATCACGCAGTCTAGAGCTCCTTCTACCAGAAGGCTCTACGCGTCTAAATGGTCTGTGTTCTCTAAATGGTGCGCTGACAAAAATCTGGACCCACTGAAATGTGGGGTTCCGCGGTAGCTCAGTTTCCTTCAAGAGCTATTGGAAAAGGGAAGGTCCCCCTCCACGCTCAAAGTCTATGTGGCAGCCGTCGCAGCGTTCTCAGAATCAACGCGCGGCCAGTCGATAGGCAGGAACGAGCTCATCATCCGCTTCCTCAGAGGAGCCAGGAGGATGAATCCCCTGCGCCCCCCTTCAGTTCCTATGTGGGATCTTTCTTTGGTCCTCGAGGCCCTGAAAGCATACCCCTTTGAACCTTTAGACTCTGCGGATCTAAAATACTAATCACTTAAAACCGTTTTTCTGATCGCTCTGTCATCAGTCAAACGTGTGGGGGACTTACACGCGCTGTCTGTTAGCGCCGCGTGTCTCGAGTTTGGCCCGAATTACTCAAAAGTCATCCTCAAACCTAGACATGGCTATGTCCCTAAAGTGATTGGCACACCGTTCAGAGCACAGGTCATTTCGCTATCGGCTCTGCCAGCATCCGATGGCGAGAGTGATGTTAATCTCCTCTGCCTAGTCAGGGCGCTGAGAGTTTACATTACGCGCTCCACCCCTTTCAGGCGCGCCGAGCAGCTTTTCGTTCCGTTTGGTGGGCGCACCAAAGGTCTCGCCGCCTCGAAACACAGTCTATCCAGATGGATAATAGATGCGATTGCAGCTGCTTATACAGCAAAAGGTCTGCAATGCCCCTTGGGCGTCAGGGCTCATTCCACCAGAGGCGTAGCCTCTTCGTGGGCATGGTCCAGTGGAATTTCTATCCATGACATATGTGTGGCGGCGGGCTGGGCCTCCCCGTCCACCTTTGTCAGATTCTACAATCTGGAAGTTCCTGCCCTGCAGGCGAAACTACTATAAGTCTAAGTGAGAGGTCAGTTCTGCCCAGGTACTATCGTGCGCAAACTACTCTCATGTGACTTGCTCTTCTGGTTGAGCTGCACTGTATCAGGTTATGTGCTATATGCTTATACATTGACCGGCATCGCCGCTCTGTATTCCCTGTGAGTGCTTTTACTGCGCTTATATTACATTCCCGCTGATCTGGGATCCCCGTATCTTTCTGGGACTCATAAGTGGATGCTGGCGCGCACGGCGTTGACAAGGGGTTCCCGTAGCGTAAGCTATACTTACGCAATACGAGAGAACCTCTCGTAAGAGAACGTACTCGGTTACCTAACGTAACCTCGGTTCTCTCTAGAAGAACCTGCCGTGCTTGCGCCACGAGTGTTTTTTCGCTTCAGTCGATGAAAACCAGAGAATTCAGCCTCCGAGCCTGCTTATATACACCAAGCCACGCCCATTCTGGCGGGCTTCGACGCTGTGAAGGCGCGAGCGACTTCATTGGACGTGACGTCAGGCTCAGTGGTAGGCTGCAGCAGTTCCCGCTGGGCAGCCTATGAGCACGCTAGACAGCCTGCTCAAGGTCTGCTAGCTGCAGGACTGCGTTGACAATGGATACAAAAATTAAGGATAATTTTTTGGCTTCAATATCTCGAAAAGATGAATCTTTCCCGTAGCGTAAGCTATACTTACGCAATACTCGTTCCCTCTTCTAGAGAGAACCGAGTTTACATTAGGTAACCGAGTACGTTTTAGCAGTTGAGGAAATTGAGAAAACAAACAGGAATTGAAATTAAAATGATTTGAAAATCATATAAATATTTTTATTTTATTGTTGAGACTTTAATGTTGGCTCAAGAAAGCCTTGTTTGAAAGTTTTGAAAAAGGTCTTTAAGTTTGCAGGTTTATAGGATAAATCGTTTGATGGATGGATAGATGTATAGCTGTTTAGATATATAGACAGACAGATAGATAGATAGATAGATAGATAGATAGATAGATAGATAGATAGATAGATAGATAGATAGATAGATAGATAGATAGATAGATAGATAGATAGATAGATAGATAGAACGACAGATGGATTAAAACAAATGAATATATGATACATTGACAGATAGACAGGTAAACAGACAGATAAACAAACAGATAGATAGATAGATAGATAGATAGATAGATAGATAGATAGATAGATAGATAGATAGATAGATAGATAGATAGATAGATAGATAGATAGATAGATAGATAGATAGATAGAAAAAACAAACAAACAATAGACATACAGACATACAGATAGATAGATCAATTAAAACGAACAAACGATACAGATAGATAGATAGATACTGATAGATAGATAGATAGATAGATACAGATGGATAAACAGATAGTTGGACAGATAGCGAGATAGACAGATAGAACGTCAGATTGATAGAAAGATAGACTGACAGACAGACAGATAGAGATATGGAATAACGGACAGCAGGCCCGGATTAAGAGGACTTTGGTCCCTGGGGCTATAGCAACACCAAGGGCCCCCTTTCATCTGATTGCCACGCCACAGTCTTCTACCGCAATAAATATTTTTGTATTGTTATTAAAGCTGCAGTCCGTAGCTTTTCCTCTTTGTCGCCATCTCTGTTTGAAAACTGCAATTGCAGTTTTTACGGAATTATCAACTTTACGTGGATTGTACATCGGCATGAAACAGCGGGGATGAATCCAATGTTTTAAGGTGAGTGTGCGGCTGTTAATCACTGCGCCGGTGTGGATACGGGCATTCAGAATCACACATAATACTTTTTTACCAATATTAGAACTGAACAAGTCTGAACAAGTAAGTAACATCCACTTTTGTTCTGATCAACTAAGGGGAAAAAAAGCATTGCAGTAAATCTTATTTTGTATAAACAAATAATCATAGTGCTATGAAATAAACGGAACAGAATGAACAGAATCCCTGTTATGCATAAACGTCTTATAATATAACATAATATAAACATCTTACGACAGGAACATTTTGATCTGGAATATCATAATAAAAATTTCTTGGTTCATTTTAGGAACATTTTATTGAGAAAACATTTTTACCCCCTCCCTTCCATAAGTGCATTTACTCCAGATATGAACTCAAAAACATAAAGGTTGCCAAAATCAGCAAAAACATTACTCATACTTCAGTCATACTTCCTCAATAAGTAGGCTACTTATCCATGAATAGTTGATAGTTAACCATGATAACCATGATAGTTCAACAACATCACCCTCATGTTGTTCAAAAGCTGTATGAATTTATTTCTTCTGCTGAACACAAAAGAAGATATTTTAAAGAATGTTGGTAACCAGACAGATGACAGCACCCATTGACTTCCATAGTAGGAAAAATATATATTAAGTCAATGACTACCGTAAACTGTCTGGTTACTAACACTATATAAAATATCTTCTTTTGTGTTCAGCATAAGAAAGAAATTCTTTTAGTTTGAACAACATGAGGGTGAGTAAATGATGACAGAATTTTTATTTTTTTTGGGTGAACTTTCCTTTTACATAGGGTCTTACAGTTAAATAGTTTTTTTCTAGCTTTAGCAGAGCAAAAATCCTTTATGATATCATTAAAATCCATGGTTCTAACAATGTCGCATTCCAGGGACATCCGTGTTAGATGGCTCAGTCTTTCTTGTGCCATTGTTGACCGCAATCGAGATTTAATGAAAGATAATTTCGAGAAGGAGGCAAGGAGCGCTCTCCTGACGCATTCGTGACTGGTAAAGTGAGATATTCTCAAGACTATGTCCACATTTGGAAACACATTTTATATTTACATTTAATATTTAAATATAAAATGATTTCTAATTTTTAATTGAAGGGTACTTTAATTATGAAACTAAAACTAACAGTAGGTGGCGGCAAGTCACTGTCTTAATAAGCGAGTCATTCATTCAACCGATTTGTTCAAACGGCATTTGTTCAAACGAGGAGTCATTTAATCATTAAATTAACCCATTCGTTCAAAACGCGGATTATTCAGTAACGAATCACCACTATCAGTTTCAGAGATTGTTTCTGCTGTGGTTTCATTTTGGAATTTTCATCGGCAAAGTGACGATTAACCAAAACGTAACTCTCAATGTTAACTTATTGGTCAACTCATTTATTGTTGCATAACATGTATATCACATTAGCAATTGTGCTGATATTTGGGGAAAACTGCGCTTTTACTTGTGATATATTTATTTTATATTATTACAATAAGACAAAAACTCATCGGGGCAAAAATGCCCATGTAAACCTTGGACCTTGATGTTCGTAAAAAAAACAGTAATTCGGGCGGGGATTTTTACACGGGTGAGTGGTGGGAGAAAAAACACGGACATTCTGGATTCAGACTGCAATAAAATCACCGACTAGCCCCTATAAATATTGAAAATACCTTACGATCCACGAGAAACAATTACCATCCAAATAGTGCTTAACTCATTAACTTACTTCAGCTACTTGTTTACCTTCTTCGACATATAAAACACGCAGATCGGTGACGACGCAGGAGGGTGAGGCTAACTGTTGCTGCTGCCGCTGCACTCTGGGTCTTCCACGGGCACGGATGAAAGTGAACCAAAGTATTTAGTTAGTTTAGGAATTTTTGCATCCCTTTTCTGTCTTTCGAGTGTGTTTTTCCTTTTTTGTGCACCACTATCACATTTTTTCATCATTTTTGCACTCTAGCGAGCGATTTATACGTTACCCATGTTCTATCTACATGAAAGCATAATGAAAAGAGGCGTTTCCCAACGTCATGGCGCAAATTGTAGAGTTAATTTGATTGGGCGGTGAATTATATATGTCAGGCACATTTTCCAATAACTTCTTTATTTTATTATACACAAATCAACCTATGATTTGACAATCTCATTTCCTCCAGCCAATCACGGGCCCCCTAATCCCGCGGGCCCTGGGGCTTTAGCCCCACCTAGCCCTTATGTTAATCCGGCCCTGACGGATAGATAAACAGACGGATATATAGACCGAACAACATATTGTTCCTCTGTGTCTTTATCTTTATAGTTGTGGTGTGTCATTAAATTTGGATGATTATTAAAACTTTATTGTTATAGTTAACGCTATAGTTACCTTTTTTTTTGTCAGGAATTCACCTAGAGCAGTGTTTCAAAAGGCTCAATGCAACAGTGACCTCCAACGAATCGTATTTTCGAATGTTGTATGTTGAATCATTATTGCCGTAACTTTCCAACGCTGATTTAAACTGTCCTATCACAATCATTTATTATTGCCGCGAACGGCTCTTATTGGACAAGGTCCAAGCACCGACATACAGAGAATTGTCCGGGACCACCTGACCAGATTAACACATAAATTCTCGTATTATTTTCCCAACGACCAAAGAGTTTGGAATGCGTGGATTCGCAATCCTTTTTCAGTCGACCCAAGTGATGTGGATGTTGTACTCCGCATTAATTTGCAAACACAGTTAGTGGAACTTGCATCTGACGGTAGCCGGCAGCTTGCGAGTCGGGATTTTCAACAGTGACTGCAATCAAAACAAAAAGCAGGAATAGGCGGACAACAGCTAGTTTGTGTGCGACACTACGAGTCACCCTTTCCCAAATTCCACCGCGTCTGGATATCATAATTTCAGAGCGGCAGTCTCAAGTGTCACATTAACATGAGTAAAAAAAAAATCAGTTTGCCTCATGGTCTGCCTAATTATTGAAAATGTTTGTGTGTTTTCGTGAAATTAATTATAATAAGCATATACGGTGCAGCCATAGGTCTAAAGAGGCATTTCAGTTATTGATTTATTTCCCGCCTTAGTGGGTCGTATGACTGACATACATAAAAAAAAGTGGGTCGCAGTAGGCAGAAGATTGAGAAACCCTGACCCAGAGCACCCTAGCCTTACGGCAGTGTGTTTTGCATGGACGTAGTTAAATTAAGTTATATTAAGCAGCAAATATGCCTGCGGGTATAAATAAAGAATCAAATCAGTTTTGTCTGTGTGTTTTTGAGGGCTGTGTGAGAGAGTGTGTGTATGCAGTGCCGTGCTGCGTGATTCTTAATTAACTCTTGAACAATGGACCAGTGAAGATCAGAGAGGCAAATGAGGGGCTTGTTGTGTCTCCTTGTGAGCAGCTTCCTGAACACATGAAAGGAACACACACTGCCCAAAAAAACTAGTGTGGAGAGAGGAGGAACTTCTGTCAACACCAAACTATGGCCTTCAAAGTGAATGCCACCCCCTGCTTTACCTCCCACCCGTAAATGCAGACAGCAGAATACATTCATTAGGATGCTTTAAGCACACACACAGCATACACATACATGTTCACATTGTTCTGCCTTTTTTCCCCCTTTCTTTTGTTTTGGCACTCTGTTTATCTGTCTGGTTATCATTGTCGAGGGTGGGGTTGTCGGCACATCAACATTTCAGTAGTCGACACCATTAAAAGTGAAATTTCATGATTTTTGATGTCATTTTCGGAATATGCAAAAATGGATATGCTAATTAACACATTCCTTTATTTAATAAATGTATAATGTTAAAGTAAATATATAAACAACAAAACAATATGATGTAGTCTTTTGTTTGTCAGTTAAGTAGTTATTTAGTTATATAGTTATCTTTGTCAGCTAAGTAGTTATAAGACAAGCAAATAAAATAATAATAATGGAACAAAGACAATATATATATAATAGGGGTGTAACGATACACGTATTCGTATTGAACCGTTCGGTACGAGGCTTTCGGTTCGGTTTTCGGTACGCATTTTTGAACCGAACGGTTCGTTGGACCATTTTTCCTGCCGACCAAAATTTCGTTATTTCAAATGTAGGCGCGTCGCGCGTGGCAAGCGCGCTTATAATGTGAGAGACGCTGGCGTGACCACAACATTGCCCAACATCAAATGGCAAATGTAATGTAAGCGGAACGAAACTGAGCTACTCGTTTATTGTGTGGTTGACGGACCGTTTATCAGTCTGGGCCAATGCAGCGCGAGCCGATCTTATTCAAGCAGCACTGTTACTACACAGACAGCGCTGAGACATCCAGTAAAGAAAGCATTTGACTTCGCCACTGAAGTAATAACATCGCTGCGAGATCTAGTGAGAAACATTCGCATTTCTCCGTTATTAACGGATCAAACAGCGCTGACGTGGAAACCAGGAAGAAACATTGTGCCATGAATGAACTATCCAGTGTTCGCAGATCAGCAATATTCACCATGGATTTACTTTAGTAACACTACTAACTGTAACCATGGAAGTTTGGCAGGAATAGTAGGCTATAATGCTTTCAAGTAACCTCACGTCGGTTTTATTTTGACATTATGAATACAATTGCTGCCCTCAAATGTTAATCTGAACTAAAATAAACCTACTTGTAACAATGTTCAGGGAGGAAGGAGGCGGGAACCGCCGAACATTCAAATAAACTTTATTAAAATAAAACAAACAAACCAAAATACCGTCAGCAGCCCCTCGCGGACGACTGCTGGCTACCGAAAATAAACATAACTGTCTGCAGCCCCTCGCGGACGACTGCTGGCTAAAATAAAATACAAACACAAAAACCAAACACAACTAAAATACAGGCCTGTTCCTCTCTCGATCATCAACGTCGTCGCTCCCCTTTTATGCTTCCGCTCCTCCGTGAGAGATGCGAGACCGGTGTGCTTCACAGGTGCTGCTCATTAGCAATATCGCACCACCGGCCTCGCGCCGTTCTCTCACGTCCCTCGGCCGTCCTGTTCGCCACACTACTATAATATTACATTTAATTTTGTCCAAGGAGCTGTTTTGTTTTATATGCTCCTAAGAAAAGTCAAGTATAGCTCCATCATTGCTCAAAGTTAAAAAAATATCATACTTTATGATGTTAGTTTTAATACAAATATAATAAAAAAAATGAAAACAAGGAAATTTCTCTGGCATTTCTTTCTTTTTGCTGTATCGGAAACGTACCGAACCGTACCGAACCGAACCGTGACACAAGTGTATCGTATCGAACCGAACCGTGAATTTTGTGAACCGTTACACCCCTAATATATAATATATATATATATATTGTCTTTGTTCCATTATTATTATTTTATTTGCTTGTCTAATATATATATATATATATATATATATATATATATATATATATATATATATATATATTTCTATGGAGTTGAACATTTGGATGGAAATATTTTTGTGTTTGCTTGCAAAACTTTTTTGTCCATTTGCAGTTCTGGTGATGTAAATAATTTGAATGCAAGTAGATATAATATATATATATATATATATATATATATATATATATATATATTAGTGCTGGGCAACGATTAAAATTTTTAATCGCGATTAATCGCATGGTTTTCTTGCGATTAATCGCGATTAATCGCATTGTTATGCGCAAAATTGAATAATGACTTCTAAAGTAGTGTATTGCGCACTTTTGATTTAAATGTACTGCTATATACACAAAAGTGCAATAACTTTAAACAAATAAGGTGCTTTTATACCAGCAGTATTCCCTTTACACAGTAATCTCAAATCTCAACTTAAACATTAATGTAATCAAATCAAATATTTAAACAAAGCTATTTGCCACTGCCAGGGCATTACCTTTTATCTAGTTTGTTAAAACGAGTCCAGTTTTCTTGTTTTTTTTTCTGAACAGGTATCAACAGGTATCTTTTATCAGGGAGCAGCAGAAACAGTCTATGTAGTAGCTAGTCAGAGGTCATGATCACTACTATATAAGTCGACCAACGTTACTTATAGTAGCTTAGGTTTGGTCATGCCATGGTTTCCCACGTAAGATTACATTAAACAGAGTAAAAAAATCAATTTATACTTTATACTCACGCTGTTGCTGTGTAGCGCGCGTACACTTCGGCGTACCCTGACGTGCACCTCTCCAAAAATGTAACGTCAATTCTACGCGTACCGCAAGCGCTGTGATTGCTACAACCGCTCCCCGGGTTTCACATGCTCCCTCTGCATGTGTAATTGCGCGTCAACGCGGACAACGACGCAGAGATATGAATGAAAACCAACGCATAGTCTATAGCGTATTGTCTTCGGCGTAAGTCCGACGCAGAAGTATAAATCAGCCAAGAGTGAGGTGAAGTGGTCGAGCACAAGGTGCAGCGACAAGCGGGTGCGTTCCTGTGAAACCGTTGCGGTCATGCTCGCCTCAAGCACGCGCCCGCTCGTTGCCGAAGTTGAATTGTCTATAACTTTTTATAAAGGACGCGCAGCACAAATCATTAGAAGAGAGACTGATCCTCGGCTCGCTGTTAGTGAGTTTCCAGAATCTAAATAGTTATTATCTATAGGTTTTATAGGTACTATCCATAGAGCGCCTGTCATTCACTCGCGGAGCGCAACCCTTTAACTGTTCACCAGAGAGAACCTGCCTCTCTCCACTGCTTGTTTGGGTGGGTTATTTGCTGGCTGACCAACATCCCACCCCTCCTGTGATCATGGTTTGACTGTAGGCCTATGTTTATTCAGAGCCAGTGAGCAACGGACTTTCAAAATAATAATAAAAAAACTGCGTTAACGTGCGATAAAAAAATTGTCGGCATTAATTAATTAATGCGTTAACGCGATAATAACGCGTTAACTTGCCCAGCCCTAATATATATATATATATATATATATATATATATATATAAACATTTTGTGGAATGCAAAAGCATTGCAATATAATTGTTCCTATTATCTCAGGTGTTGTCCATCAAGTTCTCTAGAGGCTCCATACATTGAATATCAAATAAATAAAAATGGCATTGGCATAGGGATATGTTCACAACCTGATTGGTCAGCTTTTATTACGTATATTTCGTGACAGAACTTACCGAACATCCAAAACAATGCTGTGTTCTGGGCTAAATGCGCTCGCTGTATGTGCGTAGCTGACATATGATGGTATTTTGACCAGCTGAGAACTCGTGAAGAGTTTACGAAATGTGTAAAGGAGTCAAAACATCGTTAGGAATCGCTCCATCACACACAAACGAAGATCTGATGCAAGGAGGCGCGATTCTTATGCCTGTCCCGAACTGTGATGGGCAACATCGCGACTATGACGAGAAAAAACACGTATACTTGAGCATTCTGTCTTTTTAGGGTCACATCTTGTGACATCGTGTCCTGTTTTTGGTTAATTTATATGTCTTTGGTCTGTGTCGTGTTCAAATTTAATTCGAACCGCACCAGAGTTTGTTTGGAAGAGGACCGAGACCCATCTTTTCAGCGTCTCAGTCCGGTTGTTTGGTGTGCACCAGGGTTCAGATGGCAGCGTTCACACTTATTCAAATGAACCGCACTAACAGAAATCACACCAGGGTTCGTTTTAATCTAAACAAACATGCCAAATGTGAACACATCCTAAATGTATCATTTTCTTGTTTGGTCTGGACCAAAAGAACCGAACTACAAGTGTGAACTACAAGTCTTTTGGCTTTAGCTAGAGAATTCTGGGAAATGAATTGACTGTAGTTCCAAGCTGAAGTGATATGCTGTATAACACGGTAGAATGTCCTGCCGTGGGTCACACCCTTCATATC
This sequence comes from Gila orcuttii, assembly GCA_026230005.1. Lineage (NCBI taxonomy): Eukaryota > Metazoa > Chordata > Actinopteri > Cypriniformes > Leuciscidae > Gila > Gila orcuttii. The sequence continues at coordinate 8,647,834 of JAPDVR010000013.1, read as the reverse complement.
CCTGTTTTCTGAACTATGGAAACAAGAATAGGATTCCAGCCAATGCACATCAATACAGCAATTTCCTATTTGCTCATTTCCTGTTTTGACAGGAAGCAGAGGAAGATGGCTTGCTCACATAAACAGTGAGAGCAATAGACTGCTGGCTCGCGCAAGCAACTGTCCTCAGGTAGTTCGGCACAGGCGTTGATGGACCTCTTACACCCCGTTAATGAGATTGGCCTGCCGCGTGTGTTTAGGAAAGGAAGCTTTTGTGGAGAATGCTGTTAATCATTTCTGAAGTGGTGCCCTTCTTCCCAGGACGCTCCTTTTGACCCGCACACAATGCAACACTTTTGAAAGCACCGGTTTCTTTTGTTTTTCCATCACATTCCATCCATCACTGCAATCCATCTTTCTGTGGGCAGGGAAGTCGTCTCCTCTGTTCACACCTAGCTATTGGGAGTACAATTGAGATGTTACATTGTACCTAGGAACCATTTTTCAATTGACATTTCAGTTCAAACGTAAGTGCCTGGCTGGCCTGTAGAGATAAACACCTGCTGATTCATAAACAATGGATCACATGACCAGTCAAATACTTACTTTATCTCGATAATTGTTATGGAGTCACATGACATAGGGGAAAAAAGATGTTGTGGCCACTTGTTAAGATTTTGGTCCTACAACTTATTAAGTCCCTTGTTTTAGGTAACTAAATTAAAACTTCACTTAATTAAAACGTTAAAGGTTTTTCTTTGTTTAGATTGAACAGAAACAAGGGAATAATATTTTATATTTAATGCAGGCTAATTTCTCCTATTTTACTTTTGCCATCCTCTATTGCTCATATAAACTAATCGTTTAAAACACGTATACTAACATTATTCAATTCAATTCAATTTATTATTAATATATTAATTATTAAAATATGAATTCAAATGAAATATTCTCAGTTCCACCCACCATTGGCAGACATGTTAATTTATTTATTTTTTTGGACACTGCGTAGAAGTATTTGTGATTAAACTAATTTCCTTTTAGAAAACTAACCTCTTTCTCAGATTGCAGGGCAGATACACTGACAGGCAGCCAGAACCACCCCCCACCCAACCCCCACCCCACCCCCCCACCCCCACCCCCAGCACACACACACACCATTATGCACTGCCTCGAATTGCTAATTAGGAAATTCAGTGATTATTAACCTTGGCACTAGACAGCGATCTCCTCATTTCTTTCATTATAGCCTGGAGTTGATTTACTCTAAATGCTACTTTTAGTTTGACTGTAGAGAGAAAGCAATTGCACGCTGTCAGCTGCACACAAAAGCCCTCTGTTTTAGATTTTTGGAAAATATTATGCTTTGACATATTGTATACAGTACTCCCTTTCTTTCTAGCAGTTTGACCTTCTGTTTGCTTTCAAGTGATTTAATGCTGCATTATTTTTGTTCTTCTTCTTTTAGCAGACGTTTATTGTACCAAACCAATTTTACAACCCTTGGACCAACCTAGAGTTAAATATCTTGCTCAAGAGCACAGTGGTTTAACTGGCCCTTCTGGAGTTTGAACCAACAACCTCTGATCTACCAGGCCAGATCTCTAAGATGCAGTGACGGATTATGTACAGTCAGCTAGTTATGATCACAAAATAAACCTGTACGTTTTTTTTTTATTATTATTTTACAACAATGACTGGCTGACTGTACAGTATTCTGCATATTTCAATGCTTATTACCAAATAAATAATGGATATAAATATTTGATTGTTTATGTGAGAAGAAGCTTGGTCACTAAGCAATGACATTTGACCAATCAGAATCAAGTATTCCAGAGAGCCATATAACTTACTTATAGACCTTGTGTAGCCCCTCCCCTTTTAATGAACTATTTTGAGTTGATCGACATTTATATAAAAAAGGTGTGATTGCTTACTGTAAGTGTTTTGTATTTATATATGTTTAATGTTTGTATTTGAATGTACGATCATAGGTGGGTTGATCTATGTATTGTAAATCAATTCTAGGACAGGAACTCAGTGAGAATGTGCCATGTGTGATGAAGGTGAGGGGTCAAAGGTCAGTGCTCCTGAATGTTTAACTATGTTGAATCTGCAGTGCACTTCTACCCTGACCTTCAGAAGCTGCACAATTAGCTGACCTTTGACATCTCATTCTAGCCAATGAACCCCTAGGCACAGACAACATGCGTCCACATTCTTTGTCCTACATTTGTGTGTTTGTTTAGAATCTTAATAAGGCTGCTTAGAGAAATAGAGACGATACTGTTATGGCTCTAATGGTAACTTAGTTTTCTGCATCCAAAGCATACTGTTTGCTTTAACCTCGCACATTGTACTCATAAATATACCTGTGGTTTTTATGTTGAATATACTAAGCTGTCAGTTAACTTTTAAGTCTAAGTGCCCAATTTATTCACTTTTGTAGCATTTTATTTGTATGATTCTAAATTCAGAACAGCAGGAACAGGATAGGGTTTAGAATCACTCAAAGTCTTCACTGAAACTCCCTCGTATGGATAAAGAGAGTGTCCGTAATGCCACTCAGCCTCGCTTTAACCGAGTACATGACTAAATGTGTCAGGCCATTAAAAATAATGTAATGAACTCTCAATGTAATAGGTTCTCATTCATATGCAAATCAGAGTGGATTCAGCCTTGGCCTTTCTTGCTTCCTCATTGCACACTGACGCTTGTGACATCACTGTTGGAGATATTCTCCGAACGCGTTCATGTTTTAATTGCCTTGATGGACAGAGGACCAATAGGCGGAGTGAATCCATCAACGTTCACTGTAAGTGCAGGAGAGATGCGTTTATGTAGGTGTAGTGCTTCTAGGCCATGACAAATTGAACATGTTTTGAATGGAGTTCAGGGAGAGAGTTTAAATCAGGATGGAGAGTTTAGTTTTTTTTAGGTTTTTTTTGCCTTGTTTCCATCAAATGGAACATTTTAGCTCTGACAAATGACAGTTATAATACCGTTTCAGTAGAAACAATCTAAATCACCTAGGTAATCTTTCTTTTTCTCTCTGTCCTATCTTCACAATCCCTGTCCTTTTATAATTTTGTCGTTTCAATTCTTCCCATTATAAGTCAGGATTGCCTCAGCTCATCCTTGCTGCCATTAATGGGTAGCAGATAGATTTTGCTTTTGTATAGTTTACTTCAAGGCTGTTTATAGTCATTCCAATTGTGTCACACAAAGTGGCTAAATGCCTTTTGTTACTATTTTTGATAAGCAAAGATTTCAATAAAGGGAGAGAATGAAAGGGGAAAGCATTTTTATAGTCATTAGGGTGATTCGTTTGTGTGTTCTGCCTTATGTCTGCTCCAGACGGAGAAGCGTTCGGGAATCCTCAGTCTATCTTCCTATCTTTATTCGCTGTGTCTAGACGTCTCTATTCACCCAAAGAAAACATTCAGACCTGCCAATCTCCGAGAGTCTTGGATGCCTTCCTTGATGTGTGTCCAAATATCTGCAGCACAAAGCCGTATTAAATTTAATGTCTATTGGATTATTTAATTGACTTTTTTGAAACACAGATTTAACAGTCAAACATAATAATAAAAAAATAAAAAATAAAAAAATGCCTCTCTTTATTATTTGTAATGTCTATCTCAGTTTATTTATTTATTTAGTAATGTTTCTCCTAAAATTCCTTTTGAAAAACATAGGGCAGCTGCTAAATAGCATTATACAGATAATTTGATCTTCGGAGATTTGCTGAGAAATATTTGAGTTGTTGCGACGTCTTCTAAAACATATGGAGATACGTGAGATTTTGAAAGGTTTTTAGGGCTACATCTACATTAATATGGATACATTTGAAAACATTGTTTCAAATTTATCCGCTTGGGAACGCGTTTTCAAAAAGCTCAGTTTTCGCAGGACTAAAATGCTGTCTTCAGTGTGGAAGAAAAAGATGCTTTTTCAAATGAAAACGTATAAGTGTGGACAAGGCCTAAAACTCTTGCTGAGAAGCTGGAGAATCAAGCAGGTTTCTCAGTTCACTCTCCTTTTAACATGATTTGCTGCATAGGAGAAAACAAATGAGATTCATGATTACCAAGACATGATTTTTCTTTCCTCTGTGTACATCCTTGTGAATTTGGCCTTGCTCCAATTGTTTTGACAGATTGAATTACATTTAATTACGCTGAAAGGCGATTGTTGTTACCAATGAAAAATGATTTAGGTCACCGGTTTGGCATCTTTCATAATGTGTTGTTTCAAATTATCTGTATATATTATCTGAATATAAATTGTATTTTAAAGGACATTTTGACAGTAATTTTAACCAACCCACAAGTTACCTCACATTTTTAGTGAAGTTAAGTGACATGAAGGCTATGTATGGTAAATCATATTTGAATTTGTCCTCTGCATTTAACCCATTCAAGTAAGTGCACACACATTAGGAGCAGTGGTTATCGAACACACACACTGCAAACCGTGGACACACACACCCAGAGCAGTGGGCAGTCATTCACTGCGGATTGGGGGTTATGTGCCTTGCTCAAGGGTACCTCTGTCATTTCCTGCCGGTATTGAGAATCAAACCCAAAAGCCACAACCATCGGGTTACAAGTCAGAAAGTCTAACCATTAGGCCTTTTGTCTAGTAGATCCTGTGAATTATCTAGTCAGAGTCATCGAATCACATTCCACTCCAGAGTTTACACTCTCAGAGCAGTCTAAGACACAGTCTCTTGTGTGAATGACTCTTCCTAATTATGCTGATGTGCTACTTTAGATGTGACTTTGGAGATTGAGTTCTAGGGACGAGTGCTTTAGAGCGAGCAATCTCATCAGTTCCCGTGCTGCTGTTGCAGACGAGTGGAGCTCTTGCAAATTACCGATGCATGTGTTTGTGTGTTTACCTCTTCCTGTTTGCATTTTTCACTAGGTAATTAACTTCTCTTCTCGCCCACACGGGCGGGTGTGTGTTAAAGCCGAGAGAAGAGGTCTCTGTTGAAAGCAGATGGCTCTGGGAGGGCTTACAGGAAGTTGAGAGGAGGCTTAGAGGTGTGGAAAAGTTTGTGAAAGCTAGATAGAAGCTCTGTTCAGAGTTCAGTGTTTGCAGATTGAGGTACTTTGATTTTTCAGGATATATATATATATATATATTAGGGGCTTTCGCACCGGAGGAACCTTTTCATAGTTCCTAGAACTATTGGTGGAAGTACCCGGATTTTGGCATGTTCGCACCTCAGGAACTATGAATGATTTTAGTTCTAGGAACTCCTTTTGGAGGAACTAATTTAGCTCCTTCTTCAGAGTAGGTTCTAAACCAGCACTATAGGAACTACCCTGATTGGCCGAACGCACGCGAAACACCAGTACCCGCCATTTAAAATAAAGCTGTGTAAACACACAGATTATAGCCTATATATTTACTCCACAAACTAACTTTACAAACATGGAAAACAGTGAAAGATGGGCCTCTTAGCCTTTACGCTGAAGAGAAAGTCCAACGCAACTTTGAGGGGACCAAGCTAAACATGATTATGTATTTCTGCTCAGCTAGCAACATTGGACATCAACCACATGGCATACACTAATACCTTTTTATATACTGTCTACTTTCTATGTATTACGTAATATTACATATTAGACAGGACTGTTAGACCGATAGTAAACTAATGAACATGGAGAATGCGAGCACTGACGTTCTCAGTGTCGTCAAAATAAAAGTCACAACAACAAGCGCGGCTTACGTCACTTCATAGTTCCTACTGGTGGTGCGAATGCAACCAGGAAAATGGTCCTAAAAAGTTCTAAGTTTCTAGAACAACTCGGTGCGAAAGCCCATTTTTTGCCATGACACACTCACACAAGAGAGCAACGTCGTCGCAACACATGAGCATTGCCATGACATCGCTCTCTATTTTTAGCGCGTTTGCTGTGCGTCTACATTTAAAATAATGAACTTGGGATGTGAGCGGCCCCTTAGAATGGCATGTTAAAGATGCGAGAGGCAATCACAATAGTCAAACACGTCCATCTAGTGCATTTTTACATACATTATTTTTAAATAAAATGCAGCGCAGTGAAATAAAAAAATGCTTTCAATATGAACATCGCCTTATTCTATGGTGAGCTACTGCGCCTTGAAGGGTTTTGCATTAAGTAGTTTGTGACACTGGCCCAGCCTGTTTTTTTTTTCAGCCAACTTAGTGCTTTTTAACTAGTGCTTGTGGAAGGGGCTTAGAGATAACGATAACCGCAACTCTTTCTAGCGTACATTTGTTGACCGCCATTGTTTGCTATGTTTACGTTATCAAGTGAAGTATACTTTGCCAAGTAAGACATGTTCCTGGATCAACATATTTTGTTGATCCTGGAACAGCATTCCTGTCCAAAAAATTTGTCCTAACCCTACCCCTACCCCTACCCCTAACCCTACCCATAATTTATCCATAAAATCAGAGGGAAATAACAGGTGAATAACACTGATATAGAAGCACCTAACCCTGGTTTTAAGCCTAAACTTGACATCAACTGTGAACTTGTCCCTCAAATCTGATTGGTTGATTGAAATGTTGTTTCAGGAATATGCTGCACTTGGTCAAATCACATTCATTATACTTTGAAAGTCTTTGTGCATATGTAAAATGTTTGCACCAAAACATAAGGTTTTAGGCTGTTCCGTGTACTAGATCAGACTTTTTTTGTAGGGCTAATGGACATGATAATAGATTATGACTGATAAATCATTATTTTTGATGAGAATGGTTGGCTGAAACATTCATTCACGGCATATGTGGCAATCAACAGTACAGCCTCCAGTGACTGAACTGCTGTCAGTCTGAACACACATTGACTCTTCACTCGGGTGCTGCTCTTTCCCAAAGAGCTCAGTGGTGCCATCCACCTTGATTAGCTTATTAATAGTCAAGAACACCCACAATTCCTTTGCAGCAATTACTTTTCCTTCCATGTTCTTTACCTTTCTGCAGGCAGCTGTACTTCTAAACAGATTGAAGAGATGATTTATTGTTTTTATTTCCATAATCTCTGGCTAAAGAGATACATAAATCAAGAGCAGTCTGAAGAGTTTCCAAACAGTCTCTGCACATCAACTATTTTAATTAGTTGCAGAAAGTAAGCCGGTGTGCATGTATAAATATGTATGTGCAAGTGGGTCTCTAGTGCAGCGTAAGGCGGCGTTGTTAGTTTAACTAAGTTTAACTGCTGCATTAGCCCTGGGTCACATAAAACTCTATGTTGTGCTGAGGAGTTATGAGTTCTGCTCCAAAACTGAGTGAGCTGCCTATGTAGGCAGCACTTTAAGGCCAAATTATTGCTACCAGGCATCACCTGTGGGCTTCATGTAGAAAGCAATCACTGTAATGGGGAAAAATACCTAAGATCGACAAATTTGACTGTAAATATATTTCATTCAATACTGAAAATAAATGTTTGTTTTCTAAGCCACATGCTAACTCTCTTTGTTGTGAGTTACCTCTCTTTTAAACATAAATAATAATAATAATAATAATAAAAATTATATTATAAAAGGTAATTGTGACTTTTTATCTCACAATTTTGACTTTATTTCTCGCAGTCCAAGTTTATATCCTGAAATTGTGAGTTAACATCTCAGACTTTCAGACATTTTTTCCCCCCTCAGAATCTCGCAGTTTTTTTTATTCGCTTTGGTACTATTTTCACAATTAAGATGTACATTTTTCAAAACTCTTAGTGTGAATATCACAAGAGATCATCAAAAGTGCACTTTTTTCAAACATTTCATCATGTTTTCAATTGTGTTAGTACAATTCACAAAATCACAAAGCATCCTTTTCACAACACAAAATAAGTGTTTCATCTACATAAATGTTTCTTTCACAGTAACTGCCTTTCATAAAGCTCTTACTATCAAACTTTTGATTTGCATCTCTTTTTGTTCAGTTTAATACATTTGTCTATTATTTAATCCAACTGATCTTAATGGTTAATCAATGAATCATTTGGTACACCTATAGATTTCTATACAAGTGAAACTCGAAAAATTTGAATATCATGCAAAAGTTCATGTATTTCAGTAATTCAAATTAAAAGGTGAAACTAATACATTTAGTATATAGAACTATATACACATGCATGATCATACTTTTCAGAGGGATGACATTTCTGTATTTACAGTAAAATTATTATTTTTATTGATTTCATGTAATATTCTAATTTTCTGAGATTTTGAATTTGGGTTTTTCATAAGCTGTAAGCCATAATCATCAAAATTATAACTTTTGCACGATATTCTAATTTTTCGAGTTTCACCTGTAGATATTGATTCTATATACAGTTTCTATAGAACTTGTTTACAATTTCCGATATGGATAACCAAATGTAATGAATTATTTTTACATAAGTGATTTATAGATATTAACCATCACTATGTTCAAAGTGTGTGCACTCACATGTGTGTGTGAGAGAGAGATACAGATAAATTTGCCATTTGTGAAAACACTGTAAGCAGAATAGAGTATAAGGGAGAGGAAACGGTCAGTGACTGTAAAACGTTAGATTGATTAGAGATGCATCAGTAGAAGGGAGACAGATGGCATCAAATACAGCATTTTACATTACAGTATGTATGTCATACATACAGTGATACTGTAAACAGATGACCATGGACAGCCACATTACTGTAACTCAACCTTCATCTGTAAAGGTCCACTACAGTAGATTCAGTCAAATGGTATAGAGTGAAATCATTTACTGTATTGCCAGCAAACTCTGTTCTAGCACAGAACCTCATGGCTTTGTCAGACTTCATCACAGCTTTTGATAACTCACTGCAGATACTATTACAAACATTATGGATTCAGTTAGATAAGTTAGGTAATGCATGTGTATTTTGTAATGTGGCAACTGTAGCCTGTATTACTGTAATTATTTCAGCAACATGAGTGATTTGAAACATGTGTCTTGCATTGTTTGCTGTTGAATGAACTGATTGTTAAAAGTACTAAATTGAAAGAAGATCATTCTGTTGTGTTTCTGTGATTAAACCAAACGCTCTCATTACATATTACAATAATCTTGTGTTTGAAACAATGATTATGTGGACTGAAAAATGTATAACTGTAATGAAAGCATGAGATCATGTTTTGAAAGAATGACTAGCAGCGTTACTAGTATGATCAGTTTGGATTTTTGTACTAAGAGTTTTGAAAATGTACATCTTACTTGTGAAAATAGTACCAAAGCGAAAAAAAAAAAAACGTCTCAGGTTACGTATGTAACCCTGGTTCCCTGAGAGGGAACGAGACGCTGCGTTGAGACGCGGTGGGAACGCTCTGCGTGATTGCGTCGTGAAGCACGTGTATAATCAGTCCAATGGAAGAGCTAGACGTCATAGGCGGGTGACGTCATAGACCAGGAAGCTATAAAGCACCCCTGAAAACAGACCGCGACAGCTTCTGATAAGCCTGAAGCAAGTCGATCAGGGCATGCAGGAAGTATGGCAGGAGAACGCAGCGTCTCGTTCCCTCTCAGGGAACCAGGGTTACATACGTAACCTGAGACGTTCCCTTTCAAGGGAACTCGAGCTGCGTTGAGACGCGGTGGGAACCCCATACCCACTACGCCATAAAGACAAATGCCCGTTCTGTGTGAAGTCTTGCGCACACTAAGAAGCAAGCAACCTAGCCCCAGGAGTGGAGAGGTCTAAGTCATAAAATCTGACAAATGTATGTGGTGAGGACCAGCCTGCCGCATTACAAATATCCTGAAGGGAAACTCCCGAAATTAAAGCCTAGAGGCAGCCATACTTCTGTAGAATGGGCCTGAACAGCCATAGGGTGAAGGCTGTCCGGCCGCTTCATAAGCAAGTGAGATAGCCTCAACTACCCACTTGCTCATCATCTGTTTAGATGCAGGGCAACCTATCTTAGGTGACCCGAAGCAGACAAATAATTGTTCTGATATAAGCCACTGAGCAGCTCTGTGGACATATGCATCCAAAGCCCGGACAGGGCATAACAGATTAAGTTTTTCCTGATCTGGGGTATTAATGGTGGAGGACAGAAGGCCTGCAGCACAAATGACCCGCACATTCAGTAGGGACCTAGAGATACAACCTGACCTGGGGTGAAGAAATACTATCACCATACCAGGTGCAAATCCAAGTACATGCAGGCCTCAGCCTCATGTACCACGGAGAAGACGAAATTAAGGATCTCTCCTCAGAGATAACCCAGCAAAGAAACATTCATTACAGAAATCAAGTACTGTACCAACAGGGCAGAAACAAGATTCAGAAGGCGTTCTCTGCACCAGTCAGAGAACGGTTTCCATATCAATGCATATTTAGTCTTCTCGTGGAGGGAGCACTAGACTGGAGTATGGTCTCCACGACCTCGGTCGAGAGACCTGAGTCTATGAGCTGGGCCCCCTCAGAGGCCGAGCCCACAGTATCCAGAGCTCCCAGGAGCAAAGATATCGGGAAATGCGTACAGTTGTAGCGTGAACCACACCTAATACATCACATCCAGTCCAAGCGGAGCTGGATGCATGAGGGAGAACCACAAAGGGCAATGTATTGTACAAGCGATACGAAAGGTCGACTTGAGTTTGACCTAAGTTCTCCCTAAGAAGCTCCACCACCTCGGGGTGAAGTTTCCATTCCCCGGGCCACAGCCCCTGCCTCAACAGGATATCTGCTCTGATATACGAGACCATCAGTGTGTTGTCCGGACCCTTCACCGAGCAACCACTCATGATTGCCCCCGACTTGTGAGGGAAGCATCCGTCGATAGCATTATGCGTCGACAAGAAGCCCCCAACACTGGGCCTGGGCGAGGAACCAAGGTTCTTCCACATGACCGAGGCACGAAGGCATAGCCGCGTGACCTTGATCATGCGAAAACGGATTTCCCCTCGGAGAAAACCCCTTGGTCCTGAGCCACCACTGCAGGGGTCTCATGTACAGAAGGCCAAAGGTAACTACGTTGGACGCAACTGCCATGAGCCCCAACCAAAGGCCTTTCACCGAACGGCCACTCATGACCGCCCCCCAACCTGTGAGGGAAGCATCCGTCGATAGCTTGACGTGTCGACAAGAAGCCCCCAGACTGGGCCCTGGGCGAGGAACCAAGGTTTCTTCCACATGACCGAGGCACGAAGGCATAGCCGCGTGACCTTGACCATGCGAAAACGGATTTCCCCTCGGAGAAAACCCCTTGGTCCCGAGCCACCACTGCAGGCGTCTCATGTACAGAAGGCCAAAAGTAACTACGTTGGACGCAACTACCATGAGCCCCAACAGTCTCAGAGACTGTTTGCAGTGAGTGACTGACCTAGTTTTACATTCTTTACGGCTGTGAGAATCGCAGAAATACGTGCAGGAGACAGACGTGCTTGCATTGTTGTCGAATCCCATAATACACCTAGAAAAGTGGTCCTCTGAGCTGGGAGGAGTACACTCTTTTGGTGTTGAGCCGCAACCCCAACCTCCTTATGTGGGACAGAACGACATCTCGATGTTGAACTGCCAAAAGCTCGGACTGAGCTAAAATCAACCAATCGTCGATATAATTTAATACGCGAATGCCCTGGAATCTCAGAGGAGCCAGAGCTGCATCCACGCATATTGTAAAAGGTGCGGGGTGATAACCTAGGCCGAATGGAAGAACCCGATACTGGTATGCTTCGCCCCTGAAAGCAAACCTCAGGAACCTCCTGTGATGAGGATGGATAGATAAGTAAGCGTCCTTTAAGTCTATTGTGACAAACCAGTCCTCGGACTGAGTCTGTGACACAATCATATTTAACGTAAGCATACTTTGAACTTAAGATTCTGAGACCTGCTGTTTAATTGACGCAGGTCTAGAGTAGGACGCAACCCCTCATCCTCTTTCGGAACAATTAAGTAATGGCAGTAAAACCCTGACTGTCTGCCGGGAGTAGGAACCCCTTCTACAGCTCCTTTTGCAGAAGTGTCAGTACTTCCTGCTCCATAACCAAAGCCTGCTCGGGGTCCACCACAGTGGGGAGGACCCCTAGAAATCTGTGCGGACAAGAACTGAATTCTGAGCCCCTTTTCTATAGTGTGCAGGACCCACCGAGAAATATGTGGCAGTAGTTTCCACGCTGCCAGAAATTCTACTAGGGGAACCAGTCTCTCAAGACTGGCCTCTGGATTTGGTTGAACAGTCACTACGGTGCCCTGAAGCGGTGAACCGGCAGGGAACAACCGAACTGACCGTTCTACGACCCTCCTCGGAGGATCGTATGGGGACGCTGACACCTCGGTGCCCTGAACGGCGAACCGGCAGGGAACAACCGAACTGGCAGCGCTGCGACCCTCCTCAGAGAGTCGCACCCCAGAGGGCGCCGAGGAGAAACGATTTCTCAAAACCATCCCTACCCCCGGAGGGGACCACCCTTTAGAAGCCCGATAGCCTCGGCGTCAGGGCTTCCTATTTGTCCAAGCTTTTTTTTTTTTTTTTTTTTTTTTTTTTTTTTTAGAGATAAAAACGTCCTCAGATCTTGCATATCTCTAACTGGCTAGACTGCTACCGCCACCCAAGTCCCCCGATTGTGGAGGAGCCCAAATGGCGATGCTCGTTTGCACTCTGTGCTGCGAGGAGCTTAGTAGACCGAGACTGCTCCGCCCAGCAGTCTCAGGAACATTAGATTGGTGAGGAAGAAATCTCTGGAACGCCGCTGAATGGTTTATTTCTTAGTTTTTTCTTTATTTTTAAATCAGAAAAACGTATGTATATATATATATATATATATATATATATAAATATATCACTCCGTGGCCACCAGCAGGAAAACAACCGAACTGGCCGTGCTGCGACCCTCCTCAGAGAGTCGCCCCCAGAGGACGCAGAGGAGAAACGATTTCTCGAAACCGTCCCTCCCAGTATAGTTTATCTCTTTCTTTGTTTTTGCACGACGCAATTCTCGAATAGCGTCAGTGCTGACAACCTCACATTCATCCATGTCTTTATAATTTACCCACCTTTCCAGCGCTGGGTAACGTCGGGGTTAAAAATAATGACGCCGACTCGGGAGAGAGAAAGCTAGTAAGCGTCTCTTTAACCCGAGGCACTGTCATACCATGATACTTAATACCCATAGCCTTACTATAGTTAGACGTTTGGGCATTAAACACATAAAATAGAAACCGGCTTATTCCACGATCTCGACACCTCAGTGTGGTGTGGAGATAGGGAAAAAACGGCAGTCCCCGACGAGGAGGCTGAGATACAGAGTTTTTCTGTTTTTAGATATATTTCATCTAATAAACTCTTTTTACTCTCATAATGTTCAGCTGGCCAGAAAATATTTAACTAGCAACAGCACTAGATAAACCTCCTTTTAAAGCTCCTCTTTATTCAACAGAGTTATGAGCTGACTTATTTATTCATTTATTGAAAACTCAAACATCTGCCTTTTTTAATATCTTTATTTGTTTTGTTCTCTTTTTCTAAACAAAACACTAACGATACCAATTCCTCGGAACTGGAAATCGCCAGCACTGGATCTGGCAGGTGAAAGCTGAGATAGGGCGGGGCCCGTCCCAACTCTCGCTGTCAGATCCGTTTGCGAACCCCAAAATGCGAGTCGCCGCCGTGCATCGGCAACAGCGGGACCCGCACGGGGAGCGCGAACCGAAACGTCCTCCTCGAAGAACGCCCAGCGGGAGCGGAGCGTCCTCACGGACAGCTTCTCGCAATGCTCACAGTCAGCCCCCTCGAGAACTGACTGTGGCATGCTCCACTCCCCATTAGTAACAAAAAGCTGATGTGTGTGTCCCCACCCGTGATATAACGTGGGCAGGGAACAACACAAAGCTGCTTGCTCTCTTTTGCCATAATATATATATATATATTGCAACTTGACAGACAACAATAAATATGACAAGGACAGAATACACAGATCGCTTGCTGAAGGCGCAGAAGCTGTCGCGGTCTGTTTTCAGGGGTGCTTTATAGCTTCCTGGTCTATGACGTCACCCGCCTATGACGTCTAGCTCTTCCATTGGACTGATTATACACGTGCTTCACGACGCAATCACGCAGAGCGTTCCCACCGCGTCTCAACGCAGCGTCTCGTTCCCTTGAAAGGGAACTGTAATATGAATGCAGAATTGAATACCAAAATATTTTTCTTACATGTTAACTCAACAGTGCAAGATATAAACTAAAAAACTGCACGAAATAAAGTCAAAATTGTTATATATAAACTCAGTGTGTCAGTGTGTGAAAAACTTGTGATAAAATAGTGGGTGATAAACTCGCTATTCAGACGAAAAATTGTGAGATATAAACTCGGAATTGCAAGACAGAAGAATCGTGAGATAAAAATGTGCAATTTCAGTTTTATTTTTTATTCTGTGGTGGAAGTGGGCTTTCATAAGATGCAGAAAGCAAGGCAGCTCACAAGGTTTGGGAACATCGCTGAAGTCAAACATGCAGACACGTGCTTATAGTTTGTCTTGCAGCAATAAACGGCTATTTAAGCTCAAAGAAGCTTTGGAAATAATGGTCTGTGGTTAGAACAGCCTCAATACTGACTGACTGCCCATCCAGGGTTTGACGAGGCACTGACAGCTGGAGTGATCCATGAGGAGAGTGAATGGGAGGGTGACAGACAGATGGGAGACAGTATTGTGGGTTATCCAAACAATTTGGGAGAAAGCTGGTTTCTTTCTCAAGCCCCATTGAACAGGAAAAACAGTTGAAGTATCTCACTGTTGAGAGAGATCTATGATGGATAGGTGATTGGGACATACCTGCATTCTTTATTGCATGGACCCTGGAGATTGAAGATGTTCATGTATATATACAACTGCACAAATAAAGTAAATCAACTGTGAACTACACAGGTACATATCTGGCTTACTTGGAGCATATGGAGACAGATCATTTAGATAGATAGATAGATAGATAGATAGATAGATAGATAGATAGATAGATAGATAGATAGATAGATAGATAGATAGATAGATAGATAGATAGATAGATAGATAGATAGATAGATAGATAGATAGATATTGGTCAATTATAGTTTAGTGGTCACTAAAAATAATGGCATGATTGAACAATTACAATGAAGTATTTGAGAAAGCTGTGTAATAAATTGTATTATATGCTTGCAGAATACAAGAAATAATGCCACTGACAGTGGATATAATCAATCAGACAGTAATGAGAGAGCGCCAACTGTGGCCTGTCACTCAGCAAACAGACAAACATCTGTGTTTCTAATGACCCTCTGTCTCATTCTCCCGCAGTGTGTGTGTGTGTGTGTTTGTGTGTGTGTGTGTGTGTGTGTGTTTGTGTGTGTGTGATCGTCGTACTGCAGTAAACACGTTAATACTGTAGGAGCTGAGGTTTGCTGTTTTTTTTTACATGTACATGTGTAAAAATATAATCATAGTGTTTTCTTTGTAGTTTAACATTTTCTATTTCTTTATTGGTAGATAAATTTAACCCTATATCTATCATCTGGTTTGCTATCTTTGTGGGGACTCTTTATAGGCATAATGGTTTTTATACTGTACAAACTGTATATTCTATCCCCTTACACTAATCCTACCCCTAAACCTACCCATCACAGAAAACTGTATGCATTTTTACATTTTAAAAATTCAAAGTTTAGGATATTTATTAAACCATTTCCCTCGTGGGGACTGCTGGCTGGTCCACACAATGTAGGTGACACACACACACACACACGCGCACGCACACACACACACACACACACACACACACACACACACACACACACACACACACACACACACACACACACACACACACACACACACACACACACACACACACCTACCTGCCGCCGTCCTATGCTCCTGTAATTACACCCATAGTGGCTCAGAGGGTCTCAGAGCTCCTGGTCTATAGCTTACATTATGGCCCTGAATCTCTCCTGGGCTGCAGTGTGTTTGGGTAGATTGACCATGGCATATATGTGTGCGTTTGTGTAGAGGTCCACATGGATTAGCGTTGGATGTGGTCTTTAGCTTTCTAGAGTAGGCCTATAGTGAATGTAGTCTGTATTAATGGCCTGCTGTGAGAAGACCCAGTGCTCACCTTTTCACTACAGGGTGTGTAGAAACAGCTGTTCCTGGGACTTTCACACAACCCTGGTTTCCATCTCAGAAAAGCTCCTCCCTCACATACCTGCAGCAAAAGTGCCAAATCACCTTTGCCAGTTGCTAGAGACTCAGTCAAGTCAAGTCAAGTCACCTTTATTTATATAGTGATTTATACAATTCAGATTGTTTCAAAGCAGCTTTACAGTGATAACAGGAAAATAATGATGCAAACAGAATTCAATTCTGCTGTAAAGCAGCTCTAAAAAGACAATAGTAAACAGTCATTATTCAGTTGAAATCAGTTTAGTGTTGATTCATTTTGGTTCAATAACCAAGTTCAATTCAGCTATAAAGCAGCTCTGCAGAAAACAGTGATGTCATCATCAAGCTGTTTTGAGTTCTCATCCAATGGTGTCAATGCAGTCAGATCAATAATATTGCTGAATATTAAGTGTCCCCAACTGAGCAAGCCACAGTCAGATTTGTATTTATTTATGAATACATATAACGTTAGTGTTAAAAACCTGTATTCTGTTATAATACAACATATTACTTTAATTTGATAAAACTGAAAACTGTTGTAAGAGATAGTACAAGAGAAAAGTACAGTCAACATGTCGTTACGAACCTGTTGATTTTCTTTCTTCTGCGGAACACAAATGAAGATATTTTAAAGAATGCTTAATTTGTTCATACAATGAAAATCAGTGGGGTCCAAAAACAACAATGGATCCCAATGACATTCCTTCTATAAAAAAACAAAACAAAAACCAATGATAAATTTTTCCAGTGTATTGTTAATTGTCATAAAGTTTTGGAATGAGTAAATAATGACAGAATTTTCAGTATTTGGTAAACTATCTCTTTAAGGGCAGACACGGCAGGCAAAAACATCGTTTTTTTTTCACTGGTCAATTTTGAGATTTTGGGATATTTGTCTTCAATAACATGTCTTCTTTCAGACTTGTGGTGAAAAAAAGTCCGAAATACACATTTAGGTCTTTATTTTACTACACTTTGTCTGTTTGCGTCTGTAGATTTCTCATAAATTCATCAAAACTTGTCGTTATAAATCATCATGCTGATCCGCGATCGCGATCTGCACACTGTCATCACACACACCGTTAGAAAGCTCTCTCTCTCCTGAACAAGACTGCCGGATCCAAATATGGTCATTTCCTTTTCATCAGCAACCAATCGCGAAAGTAAAAGGGGGGATTTTACTCTAAATGCGCAATCTCATTGGCTGATGCTAAATCTTTAAAGCCCGTTTTCTCAAAATGACTTTTCTGTCATACTCCAAGTCCGAAATCTCCACTTCAGTAGCACCTATATACACCAAACTTTCCAGTCTTGTACCTAGTTATATTATGAAGACATTTACTGAGGGATTTGTAAATATATTATTCGTAGCCTGATTTATATAACATTTTATTCCCAAAAACATGGCGAAAATCATTTTTTTAAGGCTATTGGCAGTATATTCTGATTTACAGGATAACAAAAGTAGATATCCATAAATCCCTCTGTAATTTTTTCCCCATCTGATATGTGAACACAATGAAAAAATAATTTTGAACCTGGCTTTGTCCAATACTCAGATTTCGTTTTTTAAAATATATGCAAAATAGCGCATATTTAATTAGACAATGCCTCTTTTGCTTATTTAAACATTAAATTACAGAAAACTTGTAATACATTTTTTTCTCATCTTAATGTAGGTAATCAACTGGCAAAGTTTCATGGTGATATCTGATAGTTAAAAAAATTACCCTATTCGCCTGTAGTCTCTCGCCTTAAGGCAAAATAGTTTGATGCTATCCAGGCATATATGTATGTATATATATATATATATATATATATATATATATATATATATATATATATATATATATATATATATATATATATATATATATACATATATACATATATATTTGGTCTTGTCTGATTAAATATGGCATCTAGCAATATTTTTCAGCAATGGTGGTCAAATATCATAGATAAAGTTCTTGATCCACATGTTACAATCTCATCCATCATCATATGTTTTTTTTCTCTCTTTTCACCATCTCATTTGTCAGCTTTATCTTTTGCATCTCCCTTTCCTTTCTTTTTTTCCCACTCACTTGTATTTCTGTAGCTCTTCCCCCACCCTTGTATTCTCTGTCCTTTCCCCACACTCATATCTCATCATCATTAGTTTTAGAGACAGTCAGACTAGCGGGCTGAGGGCACACATGTAGTCATTTATCCTTCTGTTGGCTTTCTGTTCTTTAGTGCATCACTAATCAGCAGATAGGCTCCTGCATTCATCCCCAGAGCTTCATAAAAACCCAGAGCTGACTGCCAATAAAGTCACACAATGGCCAACTACAAGCCCCAAGGCCAGGGGGCTAACCCTCATCTTACCTCTTATCCTGTCTCTCTCGCTCGCTCTCTCTCACTTCTCAATTTTTTATAATTCTCTTTCTGGCACTGGTAGATGGATGGTACCATCCTAATAGCAGTACATTTTACTATACTACAGAAAATACATGTATGTCTTCAAGTCAATGTGAAATCAGAATTCACCCCATTTACAGTTTTAAAGTGCCCCTATTATGCTATTTTAAAGGTTCATAGTTTAGATTGGGAGGTCTCCTACAATAGGTTTACATGTGTCAAAACACTTTTCTCATATTCATCACCTCATTTCTCAAATAGTCTGAAAAATGTTTGTTCAAAGATTCGTTCTCTCTAAACCCCTCCTTTCCGAGAGCCTACTCTGCTCTGATTGGTCAAACGGCCCTGTTTGTTGTTGGAAAATAAATGACCATTACCACATCTGAATTTCAGCTCTCGATCTTCTTCAGCACTTGAATACACAGTGATACGAACAGTAACAGTGGCGTTGTTTTTTTCCTGATGAATTCCAATGCAAGTTGTCACCCTTTTGAAATGCATGCAAAGTGGATTTGTCGACAACACGAACCAAACTCTTCCAGTCTCAGCTACAACTACAGTGAGTTGAGGGCGGGTCAAAGTAGATATTGTTCGCAGGCAGCCAATGAAGAT
Organism: Gila orcuttii; assembly: GCA_026230005.1. Classification (NCBI taxonomy): domain Eukaryota; kingdom Metazoa; phylum Chordata; class Actinopteri; order Cypriniformes; family Leuciscidae; genus Gila; species Gila orcuttii. The sequence continues at coordinate 8,628,697 of JAPDVR010000013.1, read as the reverse complement.
CATAGGTTGGCACTTGGCATTATACATTGTTATGAAGGTATGTAACAGTAAGTAAGACTGGAATTACTGACGACTCGCTTCAGGCAGTTTAGAATTGATTCTTTCTTTTAGGAGACAATAACTTTATTTGACAAGCACTTTGATCTTTAAAGCTTTGCAGACCTTTATCATTTACAAAACGCTATATTAAACACTGCATGAAAGATAATTTTCTAAAATATTCGAAGCTCCTGGTCTTGTTGTTCATGATTCTGTTCATGTTATTTCAAGAATATCTGAAAAAAATATATATGCAATTTTCCACTAAAATATAATAACTTGCTCCACTTCTGAAATGACTTACTCTTTCAAACCCCTCCAACCACCTGGCTTCAACAATTATGCAGAAACAATCTTGTGTACATACAGTGTAAATCATAAACGTCATGAAAACATCTGTAGAATGTCGTTCTACCATCTGACATAGAACATTTTAGAAATACATTGAGCAAGCATTCTAAAATCTAAACACACACACACACACACACACACACACACACACACACACACACACACACACACACACACACACACACACACACACACACACACACACACACACACACACACACACACACACACACACTTCTTAGCACTAACTGGTTCCTTCTATATCTTTGAGTATTTAGCTGGCTTTGTGTTCCCAAGCAAAGATATTAAAAAAATTTATCTAAATAATAATTTTTAAATATTCATGCCCTTTTGAATAGTCCCACAGAATATTTAGTAATTGGACTTTAGCACACCTGACTTGAAAAGTTTAAATTCAGGGCGCAAATCACAAACATATCCACCTGTATTCCCAACCGTCTGTAGGAGACCCCATATTTTATTTAACAGAGGAGTTTTGCTTGCATATTGAAGTCTGTTTTAGTAGTAATTATTATTTAATTGCATTAAATATCCTAATTTAGTGGTAGTCGTTTTAGGCTCTCGTTCATCCAGGTTACTGTGGCTCTGTGAAAAGCAGGCTCCATAAACTTCAATGCTGCCCTGGGCTCCAGTCAGGGTCTATCCTCCTTAATACTGATCTAGAATGTGACATTTGTCTTTCAAAATACCAGAAGTGAGTGTGGATTATGTAAAAAGTAATTACAGCATTACAAACAAGTGCTGTGAAGGAATAGTTTGCTCTAAAATTAGCATTCTGTCATCATTTGCACATGCTCATGTCATTCCAAACCTGTATGGTTTCTTTCTTATGTGGAACGTTAAACGTCCAGGTGGCTTTTTTCCATGAATAGAGAAAGAGGGTGACTAATAATGACGTGAATAAGTTAAGAATTCCATACAAGCATGTCATTAATTTCCAATTAATTCTACATGTTCACCTTTTATATAAGTGTTTTTGTATCGGCGGGTAGTTAATCCTTTATGTTCAGTTGTAGTATCATGATAAGTGATCTTGTATTGTAGCAATAGTTCCTGCTCCAAGCACTTGATGGTGTTTGAGTGCGAGTACACAGACATAAGCCCTGTCCATCAGGTAGACTGGCGTCATGCCCCTGGCATTGAATGGGAGATTATTATTTTCATGCTGGGTCTCTTGTCATATTTCTCCCTGCTGGGAGTCTTATCAAATGTAAATACACACTGCAATGTGCTTCATGCCCAGGCTCAGCTGTTGTTTTCTTTACACCCTACCGCCCACCACCCCAAAACCCCACCCCCCACCCCCCACCCAACTGCTCAATCCCTCCACCCACAAAACTCTCACTTTTCAGCTCTGCTTAGTTTGAAATATTATAATTAAGATGAGGCTTCTGGGACAACTAGGAAGATCTTGTCTAAATGTCTGCAGGCTATATTGCTGTGCTGGTTTTATCAGCAAAACTCATCCAAATCTACATTTTTCTGCATATTTTTAAATGGCCTGCTAATAAAATGTTGTTTATTGTTATAGCATTTAGCATTTTTAGTAAAAATATTACAAATGATTCTTTATTTAGACCGTGAGCTCAGATAAATCTGTAAATAAGAAAATTTATCTTTATTATTTTATTCTATAATCTTTTCAACATAAAATATAACATTTATATGTCACATTATAAAACAGAAACATTATAAACATATTTGTTGATGTTGTTAATGACTAATTATAATTCATTTTGTATTATTATGATTATAAATAAATCAGATTTTTCTTTAAATTTAAAAGATTTACAGCATTATATATATATATATATACACATACAAATTTTAAAATTAATATTATTAGTAGTAGTGGTACTAGTAGTAGTAATAATAATAATAATAATATACAAATAATTTATTTATTATTATTATTGTGTTTTTAAAAACTTATTTAAAAATTAGAGATTTATATTATCATATTTTTATATGATGTATAGCTAATATACAAATATTATATATTATAGCTAATATACAGTAATAAAATATTGTTATTATTGTTGCTGTTGCTGCTGTTGTTGTTGTTGATGATGAGGATAATGATGTTGATGATGATGATGATGATGATGATGATGATGATGATAATAATTATATTATTATAAAAAAATTTAAACCTTATTTAAAAAATCTGAGATTTTCATATAATTTTCGCATTTCAGAGATTTATCGCTTTGTACTGTTATTTTAAACTTCAGACACCAAGCCAGAATTCTTCTGGAAAGCAATAAAAACAAGCATAATTTCTAGCTATAACAGCTCTTTTCGCCTCTTTTGCTCTCTGTAGGACCCTGGATTTGCTTCCTTTATCATTGACCAGCTGCAAGTGCCTGATTGGCCGCTGAAAGGAGGACATGAAGGAAGGAGGTGTCAGGTGTGTGGAACACCTACACACCAGCTAAAACAGCAGGCGCTTCAGACTCTCCAAGAACTGTACCCTGGTTCCCACATCCCATTCCTGCCTCCCAACACCTTCCCTGGGCATCCCACCAGGCTGATGACTCACAACGTGGTCACTCTTTCCTCCAGACCTACCAAATCGAGGATACCTCACCCGGCGCATAGTGTCCTGCCTGTAGGGGAGCGGCAGCATGAGCTGGGCTGGTCTCAGAGCTCGTCTCCCAGCGCTGGTCCACTGAAACCGAACGTGCAGGTGACCATGGGAGGAAGACCTCTGACGGGGACCATTGGCTCAGTCACCATTCAAGCCCAGCAGTATTTAGAGGGCATGTGGAGCATCTCACGCGTCAATAACTTCCTGCCTCAGCCAAACCCGGTATGCAACCTTCCATTTCTCTCACAAGATCTTTTGTTTATGCATTACATGAATTTATTGGTAATCAGCTGATCTGATGTATCAGATCACATTTACTACTATACTAAAAATCAAACTCCTGATGTGTTCAATTTATAAGTGACCACGTTTATTCCATGCAAAGGCTTTATGGTTCACAGTAGGAGTAGGGAGTAGGGTGTAGGGGTTGAAAATAACAGACATATGGATGCACTTTTGCTAAGTCAAATGTGCTGCTGTTATTGTCATATAATGGTTGAAGTATGGAAAAGTTCACTTTGAAGGGCTTTTTGAAGCATTATTGTTTCGAAGTGCTCAGCATAGGCATCAGTTATAACGTTCGGTCTGCTTATGTGAGCTACAGCTGTCTAAATGAATCGCAGTTGAAAACACCTGCATAACTGAATCACATGCACTCAGTTAGACATGGAGAGCATGCTTGAAACATAATGCACTAAGACTGTGTGTTAACATTTTATGCAGCCTCAGTGAGAGATTTGTAAATCTCTAGTGCAGTTTCACATTGTCAGTGCACCTGTTGCTTTATGAGTGAGTGTTTTGGAAATTAGTATCATGTTGTCAACGAATGTTGCAGGGATCGGTATTGCTGTTTCAGTTACACTTTATGTTGAGGTTTACAGTGAGGTATATGCACTACCATTCAAAAGTTTGGGATCAGTAATATATATATATATATATATATATATATATATATATATATATATATATATATATACACTGTATTTTTTTTCTCAAGAAATTCATACTTATATCCAACAATGACACATTGAATTGATCAAAAGTGACAGACTTTTACATTGATAAAAAATAATTATATTTTAAATAAATGCTGACCTTTTGAATTTCTATTCATCTAAAAAATACAGAGATCACAGTATCACGGTTTCTATAAAAATATTAAGACACCAACCATTTTCAACTCTGATAAGAATACGAAATGTTACTTGAGCACAAAATAAACATATTATAATGATTTCTGAAGGATCATGTGTCACTGAAGACTGGAGTAATAAAGATGCTGAAAATTCAGCTTTGCCAACAAAGGAATAAGTTACATTTTAAAGTATATTTCATTTTTATTTTGGAATAATTGTTCACAACATTACTGTCTTTACTGTATTTTTGAATCAAATAAATGCAGGCTTGGTGAGCATAGACTTCTTTCAACTTACCGACCCTAAAATTTGAACAGTAGTGTATATATACAGCAATTTAAATAAATGCAAATATTTATTGTTATTGACTGGTGACAATATTCTCATAATGGCTGAATGTTGTGTGATTATCATCTGTCTGATATATTGGTCTCAGTCATATATCGATCGATCACCAGAATGCAGGTTTGGCAGATTGACAGCTTGAGGAGTTCATTTTATTACTCCTGCTTTTTATTGACTGCCTGCCTTACTGCACTGTTACATTCCACAGTGGACTGCTGAAGCTGTATAAGTGTACAGCTTCAGCGTGTTAAACTAAACAAAACTCACCTCCACAGGTGGACAGCTCAACTATTCCTGTCTGTCTTCCATTGCTGCATCAGAGCGGTATCTAATTATAATACATATCACATCTTTTTGTGGTGTTGACAATCTTTTGCAGTTGCCTTTGATAGAGCCTTTTTGCTCCTGCCAACAGTTACCGCTATTGACGAAAGGGGATTAGCAATAGTGACGCCAGTGCATTTTCTTTTTGCACTAATGTCAACAAGTGCTTTTATTCCAGCGAGTGAGCCGACACAGAAGCTTTTAGCAACCAGCATGTGCTTGTGCACAGACAAAGCAAAAAGCCTTGGATAAAAAACGGTCTCAATGCTGGCCCAGTACGTCTTGAAAAACTAACAGAAGCTGTCTGCCTTACGGTACTTACCCAAACACACCACTCGCACATGTAGTTTGTGCATGAACGGGAATTGCTCTGAGCTCTATGTTTCCCCCTAGGTCAAAGATGTGCCTTGTATAATTTGGAACGGCTTCTTCCTTTCATTAGACTGGAGGGATGACAATATTGCATGCAGTGCGCTGGGACTTCAGCAGAGCCTTGAGCAAAGAGCTTTAATTCATCTGATTTCTGTGGGGAGAAACGACAATCGGCATGAGGAAAGAGGAGGAGATAAAGCCTTTGAGATGGACTGAGTCTGACAGGAAGTCTTTGGAGGGGCCTTGTGTTCTGTGAAGTAGATTTTTGTCTCTTCTAGTGGGTAAAGATACATCACTACTTTTGAAGCAGGTGAGAGTTCCTCAAAAGCAAGAAGTGAAACATCAAATGGCAAGGAGCACTTTGATGCAGAATCAGGGCATTCATCATCAACACATGATGAAGAAGTTGACAGCTGTCAAGTTTAGATTCAAACATACGCCTGAAATGCTTAGACAGACCGTGTGTGTGTGTGTGTGTGTGTGTGTGTGTGTGTTTTGAGCACTTACTCTGTTAATTCCATTGCATTCCTTTTAAGTCCTTTGGATTACTTAGATAAATACCATGATACATGGATATGGACCAGTGTGTGTAAACCCCACTCCCCTGTCCTGCGCCCTTGTTAGCCCATCCGCCTTCCACGCCGGAGACCCGGGTTTGAATCCCACTCGGAGCAGGTTGAGCAGGACTGGTTACATTTGGTGCCAGAAACTGAATGGGAGTCAGGTTTGGGGGGTGAGTGTAACGGACGTAGGCCAGTAAGAGCTGTAAACATCACTCCCCTGGCCTCAAGAGGCACGCTAGAGGCTGTGGTCTTTAGCGTCCTTGTTCGCGCCCACCTCCCACGCCGTAGCAGGTCGAGTAGGACTGGTTACATATGTTCCATATGTAACAAGTGAGTACAATATTCAAGTACCATGGTATTACCATTTGATAATATCAATGTATTACCATCATAATACCTGTTTATATAGAGGTATAAAAACACATTGAGACCCACACTTAAGAAAGTGTATATAATTTTCATGTTTTTACACATAGCTACACTTCCGACATGTAGGGTGCACCAAATCGTCAGCTTAATCTTGATTCCTCTTAAGCTTGTTTTAGCCAGAAAGTTTTGGATACTAAGGCAGTATCGCATTCATCATTTTCAATGGAGACATTTCCAGAATGCATTGCAATGAGCACAGTAAAGTAAAAAAAAAAAAAAAAAAAAAATCTGATTAGAAGCACCTTTAAAAAGAGAAAGAAAAGCTGTCTTGAGAGCAGGTTACTGTCAGCTTTATTGCTCTTTGCTCGAGCTGACAGATAAAATTATTAGAGCATATCGAGGTGGGATTTACCACGTGGGCTTCATATGGGCTCGAATGACCTAGTGGCCTACTGGGAGCCCAAAACCAGGAATCCTTAAGCAGCGTGAACAGACTGTGATCTACCGCCCTCTGAGCCAGAGAAAAAAGGAGAGAGAGAGAGAGAGAGAGAGAGAGAGAGAGAGAGAGAGAGAGAGAGAAATTATGCTGCTTCTTTCTATAAAGGAAAGTGAAAGACACAGACCTTCGAAAGGAGATGCGAGTAGTAGGATTTTCTGGATTTTGGTGGGGTGTTTACTGGGTGTAGGGTGTAGCATAAAGAGAATACCTGATTTCATTGAATGCTAGGAGCTCTTGCAGCTGTACTTTAATGACCCGACCTGGGGATACAGCATGCACACCTTGTGCTTTGTGTCTGACACTCATGAAAACAGCTTGACTGGAGGGCTTAAGTCCTCAAAAACCCATAGTGGGTTTTTTGACAGCTGCTTCAGTGTGTGTGTGCGAGATTGTGTGTCTAATGTCTGTGTTTGTGTGTCCCAAATTCGGTCTCGCTCCGAGTGCGTAGCCCCTTAAATGTCCTGTTGATGTGAAACATGACACTCGTTTCTTCTTTATCTGCACGTGGGCGGATTACCATCCTGTCCAGATAGACACCATTCGCTGTCAGTGTGACGCTGTTTTGATTCATCACGGCTCGTCTGAAATCGGAATCCCATGCGTTGTGATATGACTTTGTCATGTCACAGATCCAGCATGGTGTTTTTTGTGTTGATGAATGCATGAGTGCTTAGTTCAAATGAGCCCTTTCTGACTTCTCACAGACATAAAAACTCGGACACTGTAAAGAAGCTCAGAATAAAGTGGGAGGAACAGCTATTGTGTATGTGTAGACATTCACAGAAACAAATTTAGTTTAACTCATGTCCACATGAATACTTTGTCATTCTGAACAACACATTTGTCTGTTCTCCAACAGAACTGACAGACATAACAATTATTGATTTGAACCCTAAACAGAAAGCAATTATAGACATAAACACAATACTGAGGCATCTGAATAAACAGACATAAACAACTCAAACAAAACAAATCCATTTTTTCTCTGCTTTGTTTAGAATCCCCCATCCCTCAAGTTGAAGCTTATGTTTTAGTAATTATTCAACCATGTCACAGTTCAACAAAGTGCAGACTAGAAACATCTCAAAATGGATGCTACTTGTCGTAGTCCGTCTCATGTGAGTAATCCTTCCATGTGTCTGAAGGTTTGTGATGTATGAAGCTCATATGTCATCCTAGGTATATAAATATTTCTCCTGTCAGAGTTGCGTCGACACATCACGCAAAGGATGGGATATGCTTCATGAAAAGATTGTTAATGATGTTATTTTAGTTGCCAGACATGAATCCAGAGCAAACATGAATCCAGCCATTATACCCAACCACCACAATGTAGCTAACATGCCACGCTAAAGCCATGGTTGTCTATTGCTCAATGTGTTTAACTCTGGGAAATGGTCCAACCTTACCTGAAGCCTTTTAGCACTCTGCCTACTTTCAAAACAAGCACTTGACAGATCATATTGATTGTGGGTTTAACTACTTAGTTACTCACAGACCTCTGAGACAAAGAGGTACAATTGACTTTGGTTCAATAATGAAAACATACCTGAATGAATGGGTTCCAGTGCAGGGATATTTAACAAGCTGCAAAATAACTCTAAAAACTCTATTCATATTCCTTATCTGCGAAAAAGAAATTCCTCACAGACTCCATGCAAGAATTATGTAACAGCATTGCAAATGATTCCTAGAATCATGCTCCGTTTACTTCAAGTCGCCCACTTGCTATCCCTTTACTGAGCATTTGTGTGGACACCATTGGAGACACTGACAGAAGACTAGTTTCTTGAACTGGCCTCTTTCTCGAGTGCAGAGGAAGATGTGCCTATATTGCCTCGGGTCATGAGAGACCTGGTGGACCCATTTCTGGATTGACAATCCCTGCATCTTGCTAAGGATTTCACATTTCTTGTGAGCCCTTCTAATCGCTACCCATTGAAGCCCTATTCATACCTTTTGTACAGGGATGAATGTTCCTCCCTGGTGGCTAATTATTTACTTTATCATAAATGCATGCAAGTAATTGTTACCACCTCCTTTTGATACGTGACCTTTGAAACATAATTTGTAAGGGAACTGCCTCTTGCTCCTTGTAAGGACTTGCTGTTTTTTTTTCTAGAAGGTGTAGCCTAGGCATAGGATTCTTGGAACTGTGTAAGTTAGCGTAAGATAATTTAGTATCTCATTATTGAATTCCAATATTTTAAGCGTCATATATCCTGCTTCTTCCCACCCCAGTCACAAGGCCTTGTGGGTCAAGCAGAGCAGAGCGAATGGTCTTCAGACACCACCATCTCCAGAGTGTCCATAACTCCCTCCAGACAGAGAAGTCAGGTTCAGGTTGGCCAGGCTGTGTCCTCTTCCTCCGACCATCCCAATTCAGCTGCGGCATCCTTCTTCATCAGGTAAGAAAACACATTTACCATAAATCACTTAATGGATCCTCAAACATCTATATATAGCAATGCATTGTTATTAAAGGGCTGGTTTTAATGCAATTTTCACAAGATATAAAATAAGTCTTTGAAACTCACCGTTTTTGATTCTGTCCCTTTAAATGCAAATGAGCTGCTGCTCCCGGCACAGAGGGCGGAGCTTCAAGAGCTCCTGTGTGTTAGCAGCTCCGATTACCTCAGACAGACACGCACTGAAAATTTCAAAAACTTGTAGCTTTTTTGTTCAAAGTCATACAATGTCAGAGTCAATACATCAATTCTTAGCGGGACGGGTTTCGCGGGACATTGCGTACATACGTCACTTGCTCGTGCGTGTCTCGTCATATCCATAAATAGAGAAAAGTTGCTCCGGCTACTTTGACATGTGTATGGTGTGGGAGTGGCATAGGTTGTCCCAACAAGCGAGAAAGGTTGACGTGGAGTCGCTAAATCTCCAACCTCCGGGGAATCACCCGTTTTGAAAGAATGCAGAAAAGAGGAGAGCTGCTGGGGAAAAGAGAATGCGACAGAGCTCGTAATAAAACAAGAATCAACATTGGCTTTGCTTTTTGGAGATGATGAGAACTGAGGGATTTGAAATGTTGTAAAAATGACGTGGAGATGGTGTTTTTATTACTCAACTGATATTTTATTGAACAGATAAATTGCCATATATAGCTCTCTAACAGACGTCATTGTGAAGCATTATCTAATGTGAAGGGTCATACTCATCCACCTGAAGCTCAACCAAAACAATGTCCTTTGGCAAAATGCATGCAGTTTTCTTTTTAACCTCTAGAGGGCCAAAAGTTACTGTACATAGTGCACCTTTAACTAAATACTTAGGGCTTTTTACCTTCAGAATATAATGTCATGGTTATAGATTTTGGACTTGGTATAATGTGGTGTATTATGCTTTGGCATAGTAGCTATAGACTGGCAACCAGCGGGGCAGCTTTCTTGAGAAAGGCACCTATCCCTAGGTTGCTTCAGGAGAATTGTCCCTGTAGTAAGTGTACTTAAAGTTGCTTTGGATTGAAGTGTCTATTAGAACACTGTCTAAATTAAATGATGGCATGATTTTAGGAACATGCATTCTAGTCTTTTATCAGTGTATTCTCAATTCCACTGGTATGTGGAAAGGAGTGGTGACAGGAATGCTTCTGGAATGTTCCTGGAAAACACATTTGACATATTTCTCAAGCCAAGTGACAGCATGGGACATTAAAGAGTGTTCAGGGGCCTCTCCCTTTGAAGAGAATGAGGGCTGCCGAGCTTTTAGATCCGCTTTGGATGTTTCCACCTGCCGAAGCACTTCCAGGTCATTCTGAGACAACAGACAGATGTGACCCCATGTAGGACAAGGTTAATTTTTGCAGTCTGATTAATAATTGCTTGTCTGTTTTCTTTGGAGTTGATCTCAAAAGAAGCGGATAGCAGGGAGGCTGTTGTGTCACAGAAAGAGAAAGATGAGGAAGAGAGAGAGAGAGAAAATAGATTTGTTTTGGCCTCTTAATTTAAACTTCTGGGTGGATGAACAGAAGTAGGAAATCATGTTAGGTACCACCTCTTGTTTCATCGTAAATAGTAGTGCCTGCCAAGAATTTTATTGTTATGGTTAGGAATGAGGTCAGTTATCATTTTGGACACCCTATTATCCTTGGAATACTGGTTCCAAGACTAGGACATACTGTGCATAACTTTATTAATAACAGCCTTTAATTTTTGAGATACTTTGACTAGATGTGGTCTGACATAAGTTTGCATCAATATTAGTTTTCTATAAGAAGTCAGGCTAGTTGATTTAACTGCATGTTTTAAGCAGTAAAACAAGTGCAAATGATTCATTGCTATTTATTTTAAAACAAGATCATTACTATTTTAATAACATGTCTTGCTCCAACTAGAAATTTGAAATGCCAGTGCAATACCTTGCTTTTAGGCATGCCAAAAAATGTATGAGGGGCATCCTCTAAATTAGTCATTATCAATAATTAGTCAACTTCTACATTTAAATTAAGAGCTGATAGTGAACATCCAGACCTGCAGTTATTCCTCTAGTGTGCACTGGGCCTTTAAACTGCTTGTACAACAAGCATGAGGCTGGATCCTCTTGTAAGTCAAATGTTAATTAGAGTGCAATTAGAGTTGCACAGTGGAGAGGAGAGCAACGGGGGACAAAGTAAATCTGTTCCCAGTCATCCATTCAGTGTTATGATCTTGTCCATTTAATTCAAAAACATTTTAAATAAAATTTCAGAACAGCAGTGATCAGAATCCATCTCTGACCACCTCTGAATATGGTTTTAGTGATCTAATCACAGTGTTTCTTGGGTGTAGTTAATGTACACCTGGGTTTTACTGCTTATCATTGTGTTATCTTAGTTCTTCTTGAGGCCAAAATTTTGCCTTACAATTGCCTTACAATATCAGTATCTCAACTTTCATTCCCAAAAACTATATTATGGTATTACATTATAACCGGACACTACTATAATGGTATTGAAGTACCTTTTAAATACATTGATCTATGAAAAAGGCAATCAGTAAGTTCCATGATATTAGATCTGGTACTATTGCTGAACCATGCTACTGCCACAGTCCTTTTGTAAGGCATCTTTGGCTATAGTAAGGTGATTTAACTTTCTTTTATTCAGACGGTACTGTATTTATTAGTGAGTATCTATTGAGAAAATAGAAGCGGACGATGAGTAGATGCATGGCTGAGAAGTTGACTTTTCCCTAACCCCCATTCTCGGCATATGCTCCAGAGTGATGGAGCATATGATTAGTGTATTGACATACTAGCTGGCTCCTGTAATGAATACAGACACAGGGCCCAAAGAGATTCCTAGAGCTTTAGGATGCCCTGTCACACTCAACAGCCTGGCTTGCTTGGCTATTCCAACTCAGTGCTCCGCGAGATGAAATGGTACTGAGCATTGTGTGCAGGGTCATGTGAATGAATCATCTGAGCTTTTGCTAGGTGGGAGTTGGTGTAGAACTGATTAAAAGGATATGACTGTTTTAGACGGCCACATGCTCCATTGACTCCAAAGGGATGAGACAAAGAGAAAGAAAATGAGGTTGAGAGATTTGTCTGTCTTGAGATCAGAGCGACTGTCCACAGGGGTATAAAATGTGCAATGAATGCTAAAAGATTTGGGGCCAGATTTACTAAACATGGCAAATTAGTGTGAGAGCACAATCCCATAAAAGTGCCTATGGGAGTGGAAAGTTCTGTGTGTGATTACTGACAACGGGCAAATTAAAGAACACAGAAGCAGCCAGATCATTTCCATAATGACCAATGCAATCTACCAAGAGCAGCGCAAATTAGCGTCTGGTTTAAGACATGCTTTTTTGGGCGGTAAATAATGGCGCAAATACCAGTAAATTGACCAGCGCAAACCTTAGTAAATCACCTTGCTTGATTCATATAAATACTCTCCTCCCATAAATTTTGCATCTGAGAGGGAAACTCCTACAAATGCAAATAGATGAAAAAATAACCCTGTACACACCTTTTCAGCTCTAATTTTTCACTGCGTGTCTTTAGTAAACCCTGACAGTAGTTTTTTTAACACCAAAATAGGGTTTGTTAGTAAATCTGGCCCTTGGTGTTTGTGCGTGTGTGTGTGTGTGTGTGTGTGTGTGTGTGTGTGTGTGTGTGTGTGTGTGTGTGTGTGTGTGTGCGTCATGGGTTTTAAACGGGAAAGTGCCGAATACAAATCTTTCACTGAAGGTTTAGGTTAGTGGTCTAACTGAAAGGTTCTTTGAACACTGATGTGTATTGATGACAAGATTGCATACAGAGTATGTCTTTAACTGTAACAAATGTATTGTTGAAGGTTGTGAATTTATGAGAAAAGCTCTCCTCTGAGAGGGTTGTAGCATGCTGATAGCATCTGTGCTTTAGCATACTAATAGTCTAACAGTACCTGTTACAATGTGTCTACACTGGAAGTGAGTGGTGCATTGTGACGTGACAAGACTGTTCCTGTCTAATAAGCACTCTGATTTCACTGTCTACATACTATGCTTATTCACATGCAATATAGACATTGTGTGACGCTGAAGTAGTGCTAAAATTAATTCCTTTTAAAGTGCTGACACAATTCATTTGTTGACCACCCAGTCCAAGTTTAGGGTTGCAATTTCAAGGTGTGTAAACGGAGGGTATATGTTTGTACATGCATGTATGCTGGTCAGCATGTAAGAGGCACAGCTGTTTGGTGGTATGTGGACTTGCAGTGGCATTGAGCACACACAGTTAAAAAAATGTTATGGCCTAGCACTCATTTTTAGTTGCCTGTCCAGGTGAGCTTAAACAGTAATGACTATAATTGAAGTAAACATTCCACTGTAATTACTTAAACAACAATCCGGACTTTCACCAGACAAAGTGCTTTGTTGCGCTGGTCTTAGGGAGTAACCATAGAAACAAAGGGAATTTAATTCATGGGATGTTTATGTTGTGGCTTCAATAAACATCATTGCCAGTTGAAGATAAAAGGAAGGGAGACATTAGCTCACATGAACTATGAAATTACATTCATTCTTGTGACACATCTGAATTGCTTTCCTATGCACTAGTTCACAGTTGTTCCAATTAGAATAGTACATTTTAACATTTTAAAGTATTATTATTTAATCACCGACATAATTTCATATCGTTTATGTATTTGTTACCAAATACCGGTGTCCAAAATAGATTTACATTCTTATAATCTACCAGGGCTGTAACGACCATAGACATTGAGTGAGACAAGTCTCCCCCTCAAAAATTGGAAATGGCCATATTGTCCCCCTCAGTATTTTATATTTCTTAATGCTGTGCTCCATTACGCACCAATCTTTTGTTGTTAGGATGGGAGACAGTTTAAAAATGTACATTTTAGGCTGATTTGCCTCAGCGGTCTTATAGCTCTCGTCAATGTCAAAATGATGGCCAATCAGATCAAAGGCGGCGGGACTTAATGTTCACTGAAGATGAGTGTGAATTCCAAATCGCCACTTTTAGTTTTTACAGTGAAAGAGTGATGATATAATTAGCTAAACATTTCATATTTGACAACTGTTTTACAATGGATATGTTTAACGATCCACAGTAACATACAGTGATGCAAGACATGGTTATGGCCACACTGGTTTTAGATGCTGCAATGCCATGCATCACTTTGGATAAAAGCATCTGAGAAATTAATAAATGAAAATATATATCTATCTACATAGTTCAAGTATTATCGTTTCTGTGTTTTATGTTAATTACACCGAGATTTGATGATGGATACTGAGTCTCCTGTTGTCTCTGCTGGTAAAGCGCAATAGTAAGTGTGTTCCGTCGTTTAATTTTCGCTCTTTTCATCACCAACACTAATCTACAAGAGAATCTACAAAGCCACTGAGCAAGAGGATTCTCTACAAGCGGGTCATGTGATTTCAACATGGCAAAATACATTGAGGGTGTTCCCACACCATACACAATTAAAACACTTTTTGTAGAAAACTATTATGAGTCCAGTCTTCATCTTATGTGAGCGTACACATTCAGATGAATCTTCTTTTAAATTAGCACCAAACTACTGAACACACCTTTAAATATCTTCCATTTGGCCTGTATTTTGATGTGCATGTGTATAGACTACAAAGCTTTAAAGTAACCTTTCATGAGCTGCTAACTGTGCATAAGTTAGTAGATATTTAACAATTATTCCTCTTGTAATGAAAGGTCAGTTGATGCATTTTGGTACCCCTTTGGGTAACCCTTTATGACTAGCATTGCCCCTAATTCTTGAGTTCTCACTGTGCTCTCCAATTTAAAGTCAATTAGGTACATAAATGCATCAGTTTAATCTCATTGTTCAGACGATTTGCTTCCTTCTCCTGCTGTAGTGGGGCAATAATGATAAAGCATCCCGAGAGTTGTAAACAGGGGGATGCCATTCACCTTTCCACCCACATGCTGTGTAAATGCTAATGTGGACAGTGGTCTTCTGATGGGTGGGACAAGGGGGCGGGGCTCTAATGGAGCCGATGGGATGGTGGCATGGGGGATGGTTGACTGGAGTAGAGAGGTGAGTGAAAGAGAAGAGAGGGGTTGTTGAGAGTTCTTACAGTCACAACAGCTCTCGGCTAAAGCTGATAACGTCGGCTCCGTAGGCCACCCATCACAGCGGAGGATTACAGCGAGAAAGAGATCCAGGAGGGGCAGAGAGATGGAGAGATAGAGAAAGTACACAGAGGAGAACAGCAGAGGAGAAAGAAACAGGCAAATTATCCATGTGGATGGCTGTTTTTGAGTGACAGCACTAATCCCTGACAGGGACAAATTGGGAAAACAGATTAATGCTGAGTGCTCGGGCCCTGGAGCAGACCGGGCCCTGCTGCGCCGCTGAGTGACGGGAGCCGGGAAACAGGAACACTTCAGTCAAGGCTGATAGTGGTGGACTTTGAAAACAATGATGCAGTGAGTTGGTAGGCAGTGAGGTGAATCCACACACATATCCACGCATGGTGGGCAGACTCGGACTAATGCCCCACACCAACACTCCCAGCTGGAGAGAGAGAAAATCATGGACTGTGGAGGAAAGTAACTGGAGCGGCACCATGAAACTTAAGTAAGTCACCATATAAGAAAAATTTGTGTTTTGAGATTAAAAAGTTTCGACTTCACATTATTTTCTGACTACCGTCAAAATTGTTGGCTTAAGTTGAGTATTGATGGTTTTTTAGAATCTTGCAGAACATAAAAGTTATTTTCAAGGATTCAGTTGAACCAGTTTGCCAAGCACAACTATTTCACTACAAATCTTTTGTCAAAACATTTGATTGATTAATCAAATGAATCAGTTAATCGTTTTTCTACTGGTTCAGTGAATTCACTGTTTCTCAAACGAACTGGGCTGTTCAAATACTTCTATATGGCTCAGTCTGAAATATTCCTCAAATGAGTCGGGTTTTGCAAATACTTCTCCCAGAGTTTTTATTTTTTAAGAAGTAGTGTACTCTCCTTCATCGTTGACTTTAGCTGTAATAGGATCAGTTTTGTTGACAGTGCTGTGTTGAGATGTGCCTTGTTGTTTTACCATGTATTTACTCTGGCTGAACCTCCAGCTGCTGGTCTCTACTCCTAATCACACGGTCAAGCTTGAGTTTGTCTGTAAGTGTGTGTGTGTTTGTGTGTGTGTGTGTGTGTGTGTGTGTTTGTAATGGTCATTGAGCAGCTGAGGCTGGTACTCGAGAAGTGGAGGCTGGGTAGGAGGGGGGCCCTCTGGGCAGAATGTCCAGGTGTGAAGAGCCTGTGGTGGGCCGTGAGATGTTCTGGTTTGTGGTTTTGGGTGGTAAGGGTGGATGATGGAGGTGTTGATGGATCTATCACTCTAGGCCAGCACCACCAGGGATCTGCTCAAGCCAAGCCCACTTCCTGTCCTCAGGGTTTTGGGCTGAAGTATTGATGTGCTCAAATGGACTGATCCACAAACACCCCAAGGTTTTCTGTCACCACAGTCCCCCATTTTTTTTTATGCATAATTCACCTTTTCCCTTCTTAATCTATTGCATTTAGTGTTCTGGTATGAGTGAATCTTACAAGAAGATGCTTGGGTCACATTTTATCTCAATATCAAAGAAGTACATTTGGCATCAAGAAAATTATGCCTGGGTTTTGCATTATTAAGTGGATTTTCATTTTTATTGGTCATATTTGTTTTTTTAAATAACTCTAATGTAATATAGTTTGGGTTTTTTTCAGAATAAAATTCTTTTTTTTTATTTCTTTGGTAGACTCTTTTTTTTTCCTGTTTAATCAAAGGAAAATGTAAAATTCCATACAGTTGAAATGAAATGAGAAGTTTAAACAGAAGGATTTTATTTTTTTTTTTGCATTGTGGTAAAGAGAATTGGATGAGATGTGCTTATGTGTCATGGAAATGATGTCCCAAAATATGGTTAATTTTATATTAGGGCTTCATATATACTAGGGGTTATTTCGATTTTGGGATGAAAAATTACCTAAATATGTTCTTGACAGGTTTCGTGAGCTTCACACACAGGAAATATAGATACAACCCGAGGATAGCCTTCAGCTTTACTGGTATATTGTAAAAAAAAAGAGATGCTTTCCATTTCCAATGCATTAATAACCTTATATATACATGCACAAACACATAGATGTACAGAATATAAAAGTAACTGGAACAAAATAACATTGAAAAATGGTACAACAAGTAGTGGTTTGTTATACTGTGTTGATGTCAAGATGGTGTTCCTGTGTCTTCTGTCCTGTTTCCACCCCCCCCCCCCCAAACCTTTACAAGATGTCACCACGTAAAATCACTGAATGTCTCCCACCCACTCTCTCCCTTATTCCCCAGATCTTCCTGATTTTTACACACCCCCAGGTTGTGTGAATAACCCCCATTTTGTGAGTCTCTCAGCCCAAACAGTTCTCACTGGGGTGATTATCACCTTCGAGAAAACATGAAGAACACTAAAGCTTCTTTGTTTTGTCTGGAAGGAGGCAGACTCACCTTTGAAGCACTTGTGAAACAAATGTACTGTCAGCGTTTTAGCATCACAATGGATTCTCTCTCATATGTCACAATCTTGAAGCTTTCTTCATTTGCTCTACACAAATTAATTTCTGTTAACTGTATGTTCCCACTCTGTTTAGAAGTGTAGTGACAGCAATTCATTTTTATGCAATATAGACAACCAAATATCTAAACCTCATCTTTCAGCTTTTCGCACATTTTTTTCTCAGGATGAAATGTTCTTACAGTCCATGATACAACAGCATTCAAACCTCAGTTTACTGATCACTGGCAAGACATCTGGACTCCATTTACACCTGGTATTGAAATCTGTCTTGGAAGATCGTATCACAAGTGGTCAGCAGAGAAAAATTTGTTTACTTCTGGTATTAGCATGTTTCACAAATGCCGTTTTGTTGCAAGCGGAGAAACACTATACCGCTCAAAAGGTTGGGGTCATTATTTTTTTTTAAATAAAATAAATAATGCATTAAATTGATTAAAAAGTGACAGAAAATACATTTATAGTAACATTATATTTTAATAAATTTGAATTAAAAAGATTTTTATTTTAAATGCTGTTCTTCTAACGTTGTTTAACGAAATACTTGAGCACCAAATCAGCATATTAAAATGATTTCTGAAGGATCATTTGACACTGAAGACTGGAGTAATGATGCTAAAAAAAATCAGCTTTGCTATCACAGGAATAAATAACATTTTAAAATAAAAAACAGTTATTTAAATTGTAATAATATTTCACAATATTACTGTTTTTATTGATTTTTCAATCAAATAAATGCAGCCTTGATAAGCATATGGTACTTTCAAAAATATGAAAAAATCTTACAGACCTCTAACTTTTTAATGGTAGTACATCACTTTATGTCACCTTGTTTTGGCACAATGGTTGTTTTACACAAGTAGGACACAGTGTTTGACACAGTGTTGTGTTGTGTGACACAGTGACATTAGCATTTGCAATGCGGTATACATCCCTGGATGTATAGGGATGTATACACCCGAAGTTGGTTTTAGGGGGACCCATACAGATCCTGTATTTTTATTGGATCACATATGATGGATTAATACCAAGTATAAAATGGCTCAAATTAAATTTGAAGCAGGGCTGAACAGAAGATACAGAACATGACAACAAATACCGGTTTTGGGGACAATTATGCAAAGGGGTCGTAGTATAGCATCCACCTAAACCTTTTTCCTGAATAAACAAGGACATAAGCAGCAAACAGTTGGTGGTTTTCATGCATACAGTGGGGGTCTGTGACAGCTCAGGGAAAAGCATGAAAACTGCTGTGTCAGGAAGCCAAGCCATCCCACTTGCATACAGTCACCACAGTAAGAGAAGCAGGCATCAGCGAGTCCCCCAGACAGAATGGATCTGCTGATCCATGTCTATGGACTCAATAGACGTGGGCCTGTAGGAGAGCTGATGTTTGCTGCAACACTATGGAAATAAATGTTGTCGAATCAGTCAAATTCCAAGTGCCTTGTGGCCTGGGGGTCTTTATATGCCAAAGTGAGGTTGTTTGCAGGCACTTCGGGTTCTTTGAAAGTGTTTTTTGAACTGGGATTCTAGTTAATCTCTTGCATATTGTTTGAAAATACATACTTGGTGGCTGGAATTACATACTAGCACTCTGCATATAATAGCTATATATATATAGTAGCTGCTTTCAGGCTTCCCACGGTGCGGCAGCGTAACAAGGATTGATTCTTAATTGCTTCAGCACTGTACTTCGCACAGTAAGCATGATAGACAAGTCACCGTCGCCTCCTTATTAGTCATCTCAAAGCTTGCACTTCTCGAGAATGCTGATTAAAACAAACCCTAAATAACAATTGAAAGCCATTTCACAAGGGAAAACAGTAAATAAGAAAGAAGAGGGAAGCGCCGGCTCTTCTAAAGAGGTCTCCGGTTTGCCCGGATTTGTGGAATACAGATCAGATCAACTGAGGTTATTAATTGTGTTACCAGACCGAGTGGAATATACATTTAAAGGTTTATTACCTATTGTCTTTTCAGACAGCATATGTGGTTGAAGTTGAAAATTCCCATGAGGTCATCCAGCCCGAATATCCTCTGTTGTGGCTGGAGAGAACAAAAGCAGCAACTCACAATCCCATCACAATCCACCCGGTTAAGCTTTGAGCCTGAGCAGAAAAAAAAAAAAGAAAAAGAAAACAGAGTTATGTCTAATTAGTGTTCAACCTTCCCCTGATTTCCCAGCCCAATACCACCCAAGTGCACAGTTCATACTTATTCATGTAGCATGTTTTACCGCAACTCAAGCTAAATTCTAGACTACTTAATGAGATCCCCGTTGCTTGTCATTACAAACACACACTACTGATTATACACATTCTACTGATTCCATAAAGACAAACTTTTATTGTCAAAGGAGGAGATGCTATAGCCTGAATCTCTCTACAGATGTCGCCTCAAGGATGTCTATAATACTTGCAGAATATGTTAGCATTACTTTGAATCTCTATAGCGTTTGCCCAGCTGGGGCAGGAAATTGAAATTTGCCTTCTTTACTCGTGGGTGCTTGGTTTTGCTACCAGGATATTTGCTAATGATTTTTTTTGCTGCCCCATGATAGTTAGCTTTCTAGGAACAATTTGGTTCACCTGCTGAATAAATCTGAATCTTAGCTTATGTCTTGTAAGCTAACCGTGTTAGCTCACAGCATGTTAGCTTAGCCTGCACATGATTCAACGTGTGGACCAAATTGTTCATGATACTTCTACTAATAGGATTTTTCTTCATTTTGGTTAATTGAATAGCAAAGAATGCAACATTGTTTTCATTGCGTTTTTTTTTTACTGCCCCTAGAATTTTTCCTAGCATTTCAGGAAAAGTTTTGTCCGCCTATTGAATCGAGTTGAATCTTAGCTTTTTTTGTGTTAGCTCAGCATCATAGGTAACAAAATTGTTCATTACATGTTAGCCATACATTGACTTGCTGTTCCTAGCCCAGGGAAATGTTCAGGCAAGTGGTCTGTGAAACTAATCTCAGTAGGCTAAAGTTTATCCATTTTAGTTCACTGAGTATTAATGTTTATTTTTGAGGACGTAAAATTGTTTTCACAGCACATTAAGGCAGTGAAGGTTTGTGGTAAAGAGGGGGGTGGAGTGGAAATGAGAGACAGAGAGGGAGTTGATCTGCTGTTTTTATTTGTTGAAAGCTACTCTGCATGCAGATTGTCTGAAATGGAGTGGATTACAGCCTGTAATCAGTTCATGACCCAGCATGTGTGAGAGCCTGTTGCAGAGAGCTGAGAATCCCATTAGCGCTATCTCTCTCTATTTCAGTAGTAAGTTGCTAGAACCAACAACCTGAATTCCTGCATTAGCACGAGAGGGCACTCATAAAAGCTTATGTGTAGGGCCTGTTATTAATGAACATACTTTGGGTTATTGCTATAACCTATGGGTTTCTTAATTGCAAGTTTCTTGGATTTTGTCTGTTGCAAGGCTATAAGCTGTGATAATGCATCACATGGTATGGATTGATAGCATTCCTGCCGTTTAAGAGCGCATCTATGCACATTGCAATGGTAATGATTATATTGCAGTGTGAAGGTCACCACTGAATGTAATAATCTTCTCATACATTGGTGAATATGAAGTCAATTGAATGATGTTATTAGTCTTATAAACCCGGCAGCTGTATGGTTCGCATCCTGTATGGTTAGGGAAGTATCCGTCTTTCTGTCTATGACAACATGATCGTTAGTCAATATAGACTATTGACATATTTATTGCATTTTTGAATGGTATGTATTATGTAAATGGCATAGATGGATGTTCCCTTTCAAGGGAACTCGAGCTGCGTCAAGCTGTGGGAACGCCTCTGCGTGTGTGCGTCATGAAGCACGTATGGAATCAGTCCAATGGAGAGACGGAACGTCATAGGCGGGTGACGTCATCGACCAGGAAACTATAAAGCACCCCCAAAACACAAGCGCGACAGCTTCTATGCCTTCAGTAAGCGCTATATGTGGATCTGTCTCAAGTGTTTTTGTCTGTCACTAAGCAGGAGTTTCACTATTTCAAAAAACTATATATATATATATATTATATTGAGAGACAATGGCGAGCGAACAGCAATTTAAGAAGTGTGTTCCTCCCTGCTTGCGCTATTTAACGGGCGGGGATACACACAGCTTATGTGTTGTTTGTTTGGGAGTGCAGCATGCCCAGTCAGCTCTCGAGGGGGCTGATTGTGAGCATTGCGAGCGTTTGCCTCTTAGAACGCTCCGCTCCCGCCGATCACTCTTTGAGGAGAGTGGTTCGGTTCGCGATCCCCGCGGATCGGGTCCCGCTCATGCCGAGGCTGAGCGCCGACGTCATTCGTGGGGATCGCAGATGGATCTAACAGCGGGGCTTGAGACGGGCTTTGCCCTATCTCAGCCCTTACCTGTTAGATCCAGTGCCTCAGTCTCGGGTTCGGAAGCACGCTCTGCGGTTTCTTCCCCCCGAACTGAGGCCCCAGTACTGCAACTATCCAGTTCTGAGGATCTGGATGTTGTTAGTCTGGATGCGGGAGATGTCGATGATTCGCCATCTCGCTCTCCCGAAAGTGAGGAGCTTATGGAGGTGCTCACTCGTGCTGTGTCTAAATTAAGCATCGAGTGGCCAGCTGTTAGGCAGGAGTCTAGAGAAAGATCTAAACTAGATGAGAGATTTTTGCCTTCCCGTTCCCAACCTCCACGCCGGTGCTTGCCCTTTTTTCCTGATTTACACTCAGAGGTTTCGAGATCGTGGAAAAAGCCGGTCTCTTATCGTGTTTTTAGCCCTCAAACGTCCACATATTCGAATATCGTGGGGGCTAAATCTCACGGTTATGGGGCGATGCCTAAAGCAGAAGAGGCGCTTGCTAGTCACCTTTCTGCTGAAGCTGCATCTTCTTTTAAAGCACCACTTTTACCCTCTAAACCCCTCAGAAGTACATCTGCTTTAGTGGGTAAGGCGTATTCGGCGGCCGGTCAAGCCTCGGCGTGCCTGCATACTATGTCCATCTTGCAGGCATACCAGGCTGACCTATTAAAGGACGTGAGTGATTCTCAAGAGGTCAGCACTGATGTAGTTCGCGAACTGCGTCAGGCTGCAGATTTATCTCTGCGCGCCACCAAGGAGTCGGCCAAGCTAATGGGCCGTACTATGGCAGCCCTGGTGGCCGCAGAGAGACATCTATGGTTAAATCTCTCTGGCATGAAAGAAAAAGATAAAGCTTTTCTTTTAGACGCTCCTCTCTCTCCTCATGGTCTGTTCGGTGATTCTGTGAATACTGTCATAGATAGATTTCAGGAAGAGAAGAAACAATCAGCAGCGTTTCAGAAATTTATGCCTCTTAAAATTCATGTCCCCGGTACTGCTGGGCGGGAGCAGTCCAGGCCGTCAGTCAGCTCCTCACATAGGGCGCAACAGAAGCAGAGTGTCGCGTCTCGCGCTCCCCCTTCCAAACAGTGGGACCAGACGCGGCACTCTCAGCCGAAGTCTTCTGGCAAAACTGATCTGAGGACAGTTATTATGGCCAAGAAGGCTTCGGCAAAGAGGAAGTCCTGACGCCACTGGCGTCAGGATGCTGAGGGTGGTCCCTGCCGTGGGAGAGAGGTGTTCACCGCATTACACGGTGCCCGCTCTTCTTCGGTGCCCTCAGGGGCCCGTTCTGCCAACCCCGCCTTCATGCCGGGGCACAGACGGTCCCAGCGAGCGCTTTCCCGAGGGACGCTCGCCCCCTCTGAGGAGGGTCTCAGAGCAGTTAAGCCAGTCGTTCCCTGCCGGTGCGCCGTTACAGGACGCTGCGTTTGCTGCTCAAGTTACACCAGAGGCCAGTCTCGAGAGACTGGTACCCTTAGTAGTATTTCTGGCAGAGTGGAAAAACCTTCCAAAAATATCTCAGTGGGTTCTGCACATAGTAGAAAAAGGTTATGCTATCCAATTCAGGTGTCGTCCACCAAAATTCAGAGGGGTTCTGCCCACAGTGGTGGGCCCCGAGCAGGCTCTGGTAATGGAACGAGAGGTGAAAGCGCTCCTTCAGAAGGAGGCTATAGAACGGGTTCCTCCTCCCAGTTTGGAGTCGGGTTTTTACAGCCGATATTTCATCGTTCCAAAGAAGGATGGGGGGTTGCGTCCAATTTTAGATCTGCGCCTGTTGAATCGCGCGGTAGGGAAGCTAAAATTCAAGATGCTCACTATCAAGCAGATTGTGGCACAAATCAGATCCGAGGACTGGTTTGTCACGATAGATCTGAAGGACGCGTACTTCCATATTTCCATCCTTCCACAGCACAGGAAGTTCCTGAGGTTCGCCTTCGGGGGCGAGGCGTACCAGTACAAGGTTCTTCCATTTGGCCTAGCTTTATCTCCCCGCACTTTAACAAAATGCATGGATGCAGCTCTAGTGCCCCTGAGGCTTCAGGGCATTCGTATCCTCAATTACATCGACGATTGGTTGATTTTAGCTCAGACGGAGCAGATGGCGGTTCGGCATCGAGATGTCGTTCTCGCTCATATAAGGAAGTTGGGGTTAAGGCTGAACGCGAAGAAAAGTGTTCTATCTCCTTCTCAGAAGACCGCTTTTCTGGGCGTCGTTTGGGATTCGGTCTCGATGCGGGCACGGCTCTCCCCGACCCGCATCGCTTCGATTCTCGCAGCCGTGAAACAAGTAAAGCTAGGCCAGCTACTCACTGTAAAACAGTTTCAGAGACTGTTGGGTCTGATGGCAGCAGCGTCCAACGTTATACCTTGCGGCCTGCTGTACATGAGACCACTGCAGTGGTGGCTCCGGACCAGGGGATTCTCCCTGAGGGGAAATCCCCTCCGCACGATCAAAGTCACGCGGCGCTGCCTTCGTGCTCTGGTCATGTGGAAAGAAACCTGGTTCCTATCCAAGGGGCTTGTGTTGGGGGCTCTTTGTCGTCGCGTGACGCTAACGACGGATGCTTCCCTCACAGGGTGGGGGGCGGTCATGAGTGGTCGTCCAGCCCAAGGTCTGTGGCAGGACCATCATCTATTATGGCATATAAATTGTCTAGAGATGTTGGCAGTGTTCCAAGCTTTGAAACACTTCCTAGCAGACCTCAGAGGTCATCACGTGCTAGTTCAGTCAGACAACATGTCGGTGGTCTCGTATATAAATCATCAGGGGGGCCTGCGGTCGCGTCCACTTTACAAGTTGGCCCGTCAGATCCTCCTGTGGTCCCAGGGGAGATTACAGTCTCTGAGAGCTATGTATCTTCCTGGTTATCTGAATGTGGTAGCAGACTCCCTGTCGAGGCAGGGGCCGAGGCCGGGGGAATGGAGGCTCCACCCCGAGGTGGTGGAGCTCCTTTGGTTGAGTTTCGGTCGCGCCGAGGTGGACCTATTCGCTTCCAAGGAGACAACGCACTGTCATCTGTGGTTCTCCATCAGTCAGCCAGCCCCTCTGGGGTTGGACGCTCTGGTACAGCCGTGGCCGAGGTCACGTCTGTATGCTTTTCCCCCGATTGCTCTGCTACCAGGAGTTCTGGAGAGGGTTCGCCGGGACGGGGTCAGCCTACTTCTAGTAGCCCCGTTCTGGCCGGCCCGAGTATGGTTCACGGACCTAATATCTCTTCTGGACGGCTCTCCCTTGGAGATTCCGATCAGGAGGGATCTACTCTCTCAGGAGGGCGGTACGATATTTCACCCCCGCCCAGAGTTGTGGAAACTGTGGGCTTGGCCTCTGAGGGGGCCCAGCTCATAGAAACTGGTCTCTCAACTGAGGTTGTTGAGACCATCCTTCACTCCAGAGCTCCGTCCACGAGGAAGTTATATGCCCTGAAGTGGAAACTTTTCACTTCTTGGTGTGCAGAACACCGGCAGGACCCAGTTAACGGCCCAGTGGGTGCAGTGCTGGAGTTCCTGCAGGAGCGTTTCTCTGCAGGGTTATCCCCCTCCACACTAAAGGTGTATGTGGCGGCACTAGCTGCTTACCATGTCCCTTTCAGTGGAGTTTCTCTTGGGAGACACCCACTTATAACTCGCTTCCTTCGTGGTACTTTGAGGCTGAGGCCTGCAGTTCGCATGAGGGTGCCGACTTGGGATTTGTCCATTGTATTAGAGGGCCTCTCTTTGGCCCCCTTTGAACCTATTGAGGAAGTTTCTGAGAAATTCCTCACATATAAGACTCTCTTTCTGCTTGCAATATCCTCAGTTAAAAGAATCGGAGATTTGCAGGCTCTGTCGGTTGCACCCTCGTGCCTGGAGTTTTCGCCTGGTATGGTTAAGGCTTTTCTATACCCTAGACCAGGTTATGTCCCTAAGGTCCCTACTAATGCTGTTAGACCTACAGTGCTGCAGGCTTTCTATCCTCCTCCTTTCGTGTCATCAGATCAGGAGAAACTTAACCTTCTCTGCCCTGTTAGGGCGTTAGACGCTTATGTCCACAGAGCTGCCCTGTGGAGGAAATCAGAACAGTTATTTGTGTGCTTTGGGCCACCCAGGAAGGGGTGTCCCGCGTCTAAACAGAGAATGAGCAAGTGGGTGGTTGAGGCCATCTCACTTGCTTATGAGTCGGCTGGTCAGCCTTCACCTTTGGCTGTACGAGCCCACTCTACTAGGAGTATGGCTGCCTCTAAGGCATTATTGTCAGGAGTATCGCTGAGTGACGTTTGTGATGCGGCTGGGTGGTCCTCACCGCATACGTTTGTTAAGTTCTACGAATTGGACTTGAGTTCCACTCCTGGGGCACAGGTGCTCTCGTCCTCTGTGCGCTAGTTCCCACATGACGGTCATTTGCTCCTATGGCGACGTGGGTATGGGCGTTCCCACAGCTTGACGCAGCTCGAGTTCCCTTGAAAGGGAACGTCTCGGTTACGTATGTAACCCTAGTTCCCTGATAGGGAACGAGACGCTGCGTCGTTCTGCCATACTCCCAGCATGCCCGTTAGCGCTTCCTTCAGGCCTATCAGAAGCTGTCGCGCTTGTGTTTTGGGGGTGCTTTATAGTTTCCTGGTCGATGACGTCACCCGCCTATGACGTTCCGTCTCTCCATTGGACTGATTCCATACGTGCTTCATGACGCACACACGCAGAGGCGTTCCCACAGCTTGACGCAGCGTCTCGTTCCCTATCAGGGAACTAGGGTTACATACGTAACCGAGACGTTCATGTCCCTTGGAGACACTGCCTCCTGTCTTTACCCAAATATTTTTTTTTACTAGGGTTGGCAAAGTTATGCTTTGCATATGCAATTTTTTTCTTTTTCTTTTTTACATTGTTAATGCATATTTTCAGTTTGACATTCATAACTGTTTCTTTATCTTCTGTGTGAGGTCTAGAAACTGATCAAAACCTGATTGTTGCTGCAGTGCACACAAAAAGTCCCATATAATATACACTTTATGGTTTAATTATTTATAAATCAAACGCAGATGGGACATTTAAAATAATTTGCATTCTTTGCATGCTGAAGTTTAATTATCATCAAAAAATACCCACATTGCAAAACACCATAATTCATATAAATTGAGTACACTAGGAGATGGCTGCAACAACATCACACACGTAATAATATGACCATAGTTTTTTTTTTCCTCTCATATTTTATCCATTCAGTTCTGTGTTCGCATTTCCAGTGGATAAAAAAAAGAAATGTTTATAAATTTGTATTTTTTATTATTATTTTATATACATTGAACGTTTATATATAAATATTTTCAATGACTGTCTTCAGCCCTTAATTTAACCTATAATTGTAAACTCCCCTTGCTTCCATATTGTCAACTTGAGCCCACGACAATCAAAAGACAACCTTCGTTCCGCACCCCTGTTTCCTGAACATCTGTTTTTTTTTCCCTATCCTTTAACCTTCCATGGTCACTTCTTTCTTTCTCTCCTTCCCCTCTTCATTTGTAAACCTTGATGTTCCAGGCTGTCTCTGATTAATCATGCACAGATATTCCCATCAGCCACTGGGGTTGTTTGTTGTAATAGCCTCAGAGTAAAAGAGTACAAATAAATAAGCGTTAGGTGTCCTCCCTGCCAGACAGTGATTAATGAGAGCTAAGGCAAAGTGGAGCGGTAGGATGCTCTTGTTGACTCGGCCACCCGACATTGCAAAGCTTCCGTTTGTACCTAGTGGGCAAAGTGACCGTAATTTGTAAAAGTCAGTTATAAGCAATTAGTTTTAGGTCTGAAATGGCTGAAACATCTTAATCACGCAAGCAGAGTTCAAGGTCCTGGTCAAGAGCACGTCTGGTCAAGTGTCTGATCGGACCTTGCGATGTCAGCTATAGTTTCACCGACTCCTTCCTTACTTGGGTTGCGCTTTTTGTAGCATGTGTAGGCAGGATTATCCCATTCCACGCACTTGTCCTGTAATTAAATTCCTTTTCCTCAACACCCTTTTAGTGAAACCTGATGCTGCGGGTTGTCTACCTGTAGAACAAATCCCGGCGGTGCAAAGGGAAGAGATAGAGAGATGTATCATGGATGAGATGAAAGTAGATGGTTATCTTTGTAAACAGGGAGAGAGAGAGTGCGCGAGCGAGACGCGAGAGTCTTGGTTATCTGTCAGTTTTCTGCTAAAATGGAATTGATCTTCCTTAAACGTTAGCTTGCTGTGCTTTTAAACAAACTCCAGAAGACCAACCAGGCTACACCTCGCATGAATAAAAAGAGGATATCTTCAAAAAAATGACAACCCCATTACTATCTTCAATTTGTGGCTTTCTCTAGGGGCTTGGGATTGAACGCTGCAACTCATTAAATAACAAAAAAAAAAAAAAAAAAAAAATGGCCACGTTTATGGCTTCTGTTCAGCCTCCCCACCGTGGCTAAGTCACAACAAGCCAAGCCTGGATTAGCTACACATCCTGTCTGTTCAGGGATGCTATTGAGGGGGTAATTTAGGAACAGCAAAAAGACAACAATGCTTCTCTCGTTCACTCGCTTGCCCCTCTTCAAAATGCTTTAGCGGCCTTTTTTCATGCACTGTAAACAGAATCGTGCTCTCTTTTCTTTGCTGTTGGTATTAATGGAGGTGATAGGCTTGACTTTGTGGACATGTTTGGTGGTACTTTGATTTTTATTTGACTGTTTTATGAGCCACAAAAGTAGCACAGGAAGCAGGAACTGTAGCGTTAGCACCTATCTGCTAGCCAAGCATGCTAGTGAATGCACAATAGGCCGTAAACCTACTGTAAACACTTAATTAAAAGAACATGTTTGCTAAATAGAGCATATTGGATGACAGTCTAGTCTTGTAGAGTAGGCTACTAGTTAAACATTAGGACATAACTTTTGACCAAAAGCTAACGCTTAATTTTACTTAATTTAATGTGAAATACTTCTGCTCGTGCACAGTTGAGCACACAAGTCCACACAAACACAAATATAGAGCTGTGCGTGGACATTAGTGAACTGTGCTAATGGTGAAAATTGTCTGTAATCTGGACAGACAAGGGAAGTATACTCTCGACTTAACCCTAACCAAACACACACAAACAAGCTGACAAAACTACAGACAGGTGGGTTAAATTGGGATTGGTGCTAAGGTCTGCATATGTATGAACTTCTTGGAAAAAAAACAACATTTTTAATTTGACCAGAGTTTGGTCCGCCTGTTAAATCGAGTTGAATCTCACCATATTAGCCAAGCTGATGTTTAACTGTGTGGCCAGTTGGTCTCATGACCTGACCAGCTGAAAAGTGCCCAAAACCTCTCTGAAACCAGCCAACAAAGTAGCCTGACCAGGCTGGGAGACCAACGTAGATGAGCAAACCAGCTTATGTTGGTTTGGGGAAATAGGTTTGCAATTACCAGCGTGCATGAGAACTCCTTCAATGCTGCTAAAAAGCATCCCCTAATGCACCTCATGAAGTTTATTTTGAGAAAAGCCCAGAGTGGGCAGAGCTTTCAAACTACTTGCAACTATTTGCTTAAATGCTTTTAAGGAAATTTGAACAAGTCAGCCAGCTAGTTGGTGTATAATTTTGCACTTTAAAATTCTCACAATGCAAGGGTTAATTCAATTACTTTGCATAAAATAGATCAATTGATTAACATGCAAATATAAACATACAGTCTAAAGAAACATCGCATTTCCCAATTCAGTAATTCATGGGGATTTTCTTGTCCTTTTTCTTTTTAATTAGAACGTTTTCAGCCTGCTTCATTTATTTGGGTCTGGCTGGGGATTTCCACCCTTGGCCCGCTGAGAGAACGAGACAATCCCTAGCTGAGCCCGGCCAGACTTGAGCGATCATTTTTCAGTGTGCTACTCTCGGGCTCAAAAATGATTTACCTCCGTTCAGACAGCCGCTGACTGGCTTCCAGCCAAAACACAAAGACCAGAATGATCACTCGAGCACTTGAGCTATCTACCTTTGAGATGTCTGTCTCTCTCTCTCTCTCTCTCTCTCTCTCTCTCTCTCTCTCTCTCTCTCTCTCTCTCTCTCTCTCTCTCTCT